>VJMY01000008.1:0-381077 GCA_009869795.1 Neelides sp. FZ-2019 | reverse complement strand
TCATCAATAGGTATTATTCATATAGGACATTTTCGCATAGGGCATATTCCAGTAGGACATTTTCATATAGGGAATATTGCGCATAGGGATTATTTGAGTAGGTCATTTGACGGGGAATCCCCTTTAAGCACACTTGACTTTCGTGAGTTATCATCCCCAAGAAATTCAAAAATGGTTAATTAATAACAGGAACGTCAATCAAGAAACAAAAAATAAGAGCCAGCGAGAGTGACACACCAGTCGTATGTCAAAGTGAATGATTCATGCCGATAATAAGGAGATAAAGAGAAGTAGCTCCAACTTATCATTTCAACGTTATTAGTAGAAGTTCGTATTATAAGGTCGAGGCGAGTTATTAAGGCAAAGTTGGAATTATAGGATGAATGGGGGGTCTCTGTAATATGAAATTGCGCATCGGGTGAGAGAGCTGAAGAGATTCATCATTCCTCTTCAGTATTAGTGAGTGGATCGAAGCGGCGTACAAAGTATGAAAAGCTCACTCACTCATGTTAAATGGATTCCTCAAATGATCTTCATTTGACATTGAGGCAGGTCGGGGCTTTTCCGCTGCTTCCATAGGCTTGCGTCTTGAGTTCCGTTCTCATGTTTACTCAATTCGAGACAACAGGCAAATATTCGAATAAGTATTATCATGCAACTCAGACGTCATCCCTAAACCGCTTAAAAAGAGGAGACAAAGGGAGTAACATATCCACTTCAATAACCAAACAGACTCTACATAATAGCCTTAATAGTATTTGGGAGCTCGGCTTACATAAACTAATAGATATTATTTTCGAGAGCACAAATAGAATTGATGGGGAACGAACATGAACAATCCGTATTTTGAACATTCTTATATTAGCCCCTTCCAAACAAACAACTTAATCTTTTACACTACTTTACATATACAAAAGTACGTGCTTTTCATCGAGAGCACAATCGACCGTTAAAGGTTCAAGAGTCTCTAATTTGTATAAAGACTCTTTTCTCTTAGTCCACCTCTGACCTTTCCATACAAGTAATTAGTCTAATAAATTATCTGAGTATGAGATTGGGAGATTTTAAATCTTTGAAATCTCATCCTTGTGCTCCGAAGCTTATAAATGTATCGTGTTCACAATATCATTCCATTTATATAGCATAATACTACATGCTCTCTGTGGAGAGCGACGATAAGAGCCAGTTGCCAGCTTTTATTAAGCACACACGACCAACAGAAAAGTTTTATTCTAAAAAGTGAAATTCTGCTCTTTTGATCCCACAAGGCTAACAAGCAGACAAGTAGATCTTAATACAATATAAATATATTAACCATTTCCATGATGAATGAATAGGGAAACTTTTGAAGGTTGGAGGTGAAAGAGTCAAAGCCTCACCGCCGGCTTTCTTCAACAAACATATAACCTAGCCTAACAAACCGAGCGTTGAGTCTCAAATCCACTTGCGTTCGAACTTGAACTCATTTTCATATTCAAGCCTTCTAAATATAGTCCAACTATCGATCATTTCTTCATTAGTAACATTAGCTAACATTCCTTTATTCTCCATAATCATTTAGTCATTTTGAGCCATTTTGGCATTCCTCCTCTCCAGTTGTAACCTCAAAAACTCACATTGGGGGCTCGTACATTGGAAAACCATTTATTTGTACTTATCGTTAGTTTAGAAAGTATATGTGGTGGAAATGAATGGACTCTTTATGGCATTAGTGGAAGTGATGGGTTGTGAAGTTCGGATGGTTAATCTCTTGTCTCAAGTTGTCTATCTTGGACGAGGTGGGCAACCTCTCGTCCTCTAGCGCAAGGAGCGAACGAGGTGTGAAGAAAATGACTTTGAGGCAAACCCTACCCTTCCCCAAGCTTTTGCCTCTCTCGCGGAATGGATGTGTCATAATACTTCATAATGATGTGGTTGCGTGAAGGGTCTGCACAGCTTCTCTTTGGGATAGGTTAGTTCTTGCATGAGCACTACGAGCGACGTACAACCTGTAGCGTTTTCACTCCCCCACACTCGGCAAAACAATTGACTTCCCTTCTGTTCCCAACTCAAATTACATTATAGCTTGGTGTCCTTTATGATTTTAATAAGAAAAAATACGGCGTATCCCGCCCCCCAAATGACATTCATTCTTCTCTGGGGATATTATGGAGTTTTTAAAAGGCTTAATGCGCGGCTTGATAGATAGATCTTATCAAGTAATATCACTTATAGATGAGAGATATTTATTATATCCATGGGTTCTACATCTTTATGATGTGTCCTCTTGCTGCGCAGTTCGCTCAAGTACTTCACTTGCCTTGAAATTACAATTGTCACTTTTGAGTTGTGTGAAGTTGAGGCTCAAAATATTATTATTACATTTATTAAATTATGTCAATTTGGTATTAATTCATATTAATGTCTAGCCGTTTGTCTCTCAATCTCCACAATTAATTATTAAGTTTCATAATAAACGAAAGGGGTGTTATAAAACAAAACTAATAGTAAGATTATAATTGCCAAAACAGGAATGGCCTCATTAGCCGATAAAAAAAAGTTTATATCTAATTTCGAGTATGAGGATCTATAGGAAAAAAAATATTATCCCTTCTCATGGCTTGAAAAACTGAACAGGGGGAGGACGGCGAAAAGGAGGAAGTCAAAATATTTAAAATTATGGAGAAATGTGATAGGAAGGAGGTATCCCAAATGATGCGGCTCGTAGGAGAAATGGATAAAAATGTTAATAAAATGTTCTTCCTGCCTCAATATATTTGGAAGTGAGGGTAGAGTTTATTTGGCAAGCGAAACAAGAAATCTCATAACTTCATTCCTTCTTTCATCGACCTACTTTCAGTTCATTCGACGAAGAAGAGTCAAATAAGCGTTCCAACGTCCCTCAGCGTTGAAGAAAACAAAAAACCTTGTTGTGGTAGGTTAAGGAGACGTTATTGCCTGCCCGACCCACCCTAAGAAAGAATTGGGTCATTGTTCTACGACAAGTTCCTTTTTCCGCTTTGCAGCAAATTTCCCCTTCTTTATTAATGCACATTCCCTTTTAAAATAATGAAACGAATTGAAAATTTACCTCGCGCTCCTTTCAATTTACATTCAACTCCAATCAACTCTTTCAATTTGAGAAGAAATATCCCTCATAAATACATCAAAAAAGAGAACTAGAGTCAAATCTATTGCATAACTCATTGGCCGTCTATTATTAAACTTTACAATCAATCAATGCCCATTATTAAATGGGAATATAACCCTTCTCAAACTTCTCATATTTCCAAAAGACAATATCATTAAAAGAGAGATTACTCACAGTTTACCTTTCTTTATACACATCTCTTTCCTTTTGTAGCATAAGTCTGTATAAGATTATTCTGCCTACATGGTTTTATAAAAAACCCTGATGTTATTTTATCAAACTTTTCTTCCTTGTAGACATAAAGGATATTGAGAGCCTCGTTTATTATGGCCTTTCCTTCCAACAAAATGAAAAACTTGTAACTCAGATCTTTGTGAGAGATGGATTAAGCGATATGAAGTTTAGTTTATGTTTGATAACTTGTAATTACCATCATGGATGAAAAGATCAACGCGATCGAAGCCTTTCAAGCTTCGAATGTTCAACGCGTAGTCAGTGTCTGTCATAAAAGAGAATTGGCTCAAATAAAGTTTGGGAGACAACTGGATTGGAAAACAAGCAACAACATTTATATGCATAAGGACGATGCTATTAAAGTTGTAAAAGTAAGAGAAGGAAAGAATTAAAAAGTTTCACTCCTCGTTTTCCGATCATAACTCTTCTTTTTAGAAATCCAAGTGGGATTAATCTTCCCCCATCAATAAGTGTCCTTTCACCTCCATTTGTACAAATCTTCCTCTGTGGACTCAACGATGTCTCATCTTTAATTTATTCCTGCTAAATACATTATATGGTCATACAAATGGACATCATGATAATCTGAGGCTGAACTCTAATTATTCTACATATCGTAAGGAGGAACATTACAGCGACATATTAGTACATGCTATATTGTACCATGATTGTACATAACACGATGATCAAGTGATGCATATCTGCTCAGCGAAACCTCATGCAACAATCCACTGAAGCTTTTTTCTCAAACATATTCATTTACACCATTTGGAATTGGCACTTAACTGCACCAAATGCCTCGTTTTGCTAACAATGACCCCTATAGAGCCACAATAATGACCATATAGTTAAACTTTAGCTTATATTGACACTCGCATTGTTTTCCGAGCCAAACTGACCTTTATTACCATAATGAGTTAGAGAAGTTGGGAATACAAAGTGAACTGTCATGTTGGTCCCAATCAGATCCCATGTTAAATTTAAATATTCATGAAAGATCAATCATTCAGTCTCTAATGCCCCAAATCTCAGCCTTTCTCTAGCTAACTCGTCACAAAAGAGTCGTCGCGTTGTCATTTAAAACTACTTTTGCTGTTTATAAATTACGAATTTCATTATAAATGCTTTTTATGTCTTTCTACTCAAAATTTCATTGAATCCCTTCTCGTTTGAATTACTAGGACTTGGAGAATTAATTCCGTCTCTTATAACTTGTTCTTCTTCATTTAGGAAAATAAAAATTGGATAATAATTAATAGCAGCCATCGGGTGAACCTATGGATTTAATTAATGCAAATGACGAGTGTAATTAATTTAAGAGCAGAAAAGTCGTGAAGGTCCGTTGACTCACTTCGCATTTTTCTTTCGACTTCTTTCTCTCCCTTGCCAAGTAAATAAATAAATAAGGTGTGATGTGCACTATGCAGTTTGCACGTCTTCTCTGCACTCATTGGAAATTCTTTCGCGGCTCCTCGACTCCTCACCTACTTTGCAAACATTTTACAAGTCTGGCAATCATAACGAGTTCCAAGCACACACATTGGAAGTTTAAAATAAAGGCCAAAGTGGAAGAATGTCGTGCTTTCTAAAAAGGCAAGATTTAACGAGTTCAGGTAAGTCAGCTTTTAATAAATAATTAGTATCGCTTGCATCTTAAATACACAAGGACTTTGAGACTTAAAACTAGAAGTTTCATTTAAATAATTGATCCTTTCCATGAGAGTATATGCTTCATAGCTACATGATTTATGTATTTATATGTCAACCTTGGCAAGTTCAAAAAATTCAATAGCAAGAGAAATAAGATGAGCGTAATTATGATTTATATAATCTAGAGCAAATTTGAATATTAAAAGCAGTTGAAATCATTAAAATTGATCACAGGAGACTTATGTAAAGGTATGAGATCTACTGTGATAGTAATGAGATTATGACCTTTGAGTTCTTCCTCTTACTCGTTACGACCACGATTGAAGCCCAAATGAAATGCAAATAGCCAATTAGTTTCTATAAGATTCTTATGTGATTCCCCTGACTCCTCTTGAGGATCTAAATTGACTTGCACTCTGGGTAGCTCAAAAGAGAAAATCATAAATAAATAAATCATGGAAATTTCCATTCGGAAATTATTGCACTCATTTCTGTAAACCATCATGGAAGTCAAATTCTCTTGTCTGTTCATCTCTACTTGCTCATTCTCGATTTCCTTTTCTGCAAGTCTAATCAATCGTACGGACGCAAATGCACTTACAGTTTGGTCCGTCTGTCTGCAATCTCATCCCCTTTGTGAAAACAATAAAAATACCCAAACTCAATGCGAGAAGCTGACGCACGACGAAGGAATATAGACATAATAACTAATAAAAATGTATACTTATAGGATCTTTTACGATAATTTTATTTGTCAATTCCCTTCGTATTGTTCTGAGTGGCCCAAAGTGAGTAGTACAACTGCGACTTCCTCTGCAGAAGATCATTATGAGACCCACGGTCAACGATGCAGCCGTTCTCGAGAACCAAGATCTCATCGGCATCTTGGACGGTCGAGAGACGGTGAGCTATCCAAATCGATGTTTTCCCGGCTGAAGCCTTTTTCAATGCCTCCAATATATTCTGAAAATCCAAATGTACAAAAAAGTCTTTTAACAAAACTTCCCTGGAATTCTTTTTAAAGCTTAATTTCATGTAGAAACTAGTCTTGATAACAAAATTCTCACAAGAAAAAAAAATAAGGCCTTTCTATATAATTCCTATCAAATTCATATTGTTATTTACTTTGAAATGTTAAAAACCAAGTTCATGATTCCATATACCTAAAATGCTGTCTGCAGACTCTGCAAGCTAATGTCTACTATTATAAACCCATATAGTCTTGTGTATTTAAGAGAAAAATGTCTATTAAAGAAAATAAGACAATTTTAATAAAAAAAAACCCTTGGCTTATTAAAATAAACCATAAAAGGTTCCTCAATGAAGGACCTTGACCTCCACTCAAATGTTTTTTAATCTTTTTATTTACATTTAAACCATAGGGGATTACCATTACTTATAACTAAATGTAAGTAAGCGACTGTCAAGAACTGACCATTTCGGTGATGGAGTCCAGGGATGACGTTGCTTCATCAAATATCAATATAGGAGTCTCCTTAAGAATGGCCCTTGCAATCGCCACACGCTGTTTTTCTCCTCCAGATAACTTAAGGCCACGTTCGCCCACTTGGGTCGCATATCCCTTCGGCCACCTTTGAATGGCCTCATGGAGATTCGACATTTGAGCCGCCTCCTTTACTTCCTCGTCGCTCGCCTCCAAATTCCCATATTTGAGATTATAAGCTATCGTGTCGTGGAAGAGGACACAATCCTTAGAAAAGAGAAAAATATTCATTACATCTCCAATCACCTTTCAAAGCCAAGCAAACATGTAATAACTCTCGAGAAAAGTTCGAGTAGCAAGTGTCAACAAAGCTTTGTCACCTGTGGCACAATGGCGATTGCCTTCCTTAACGATTCCAAATCAACGTCTGAAATGTCTTTGGAAGCGATTTTGATTGAGCCTTCCTGAGGCTCAAAGAATCGATACAAAAGTCGAATGATCGTCGATTTTCTTATGAAATAAATGAAAAATAGCAATTATATTAGATATACACCAATAAAAATATTCTAATCATATCAAGCTACAAACTATATTATTTAAAATGAATGATAATGATGGTATCAAAAGGGTAATGGTAATGAATGCATTTAAGAGATCTATTGTATTTTAAGAATGTTAATTAAAAGAAGAGCCAATGCTTAATGATGAACATAAGATAAAATGGAGAGAACAAAAAATGTTCAAATTTTTAAATTGAAAATTCGTTCAAGACAGGAGCTTTTATCTCCTTTGCCCCCTGGAAAGCCTCAATGCTCTCATCTGAATCATCGAGTCATTTCTCAAGCTCGACTTATATAAGAACAATAAGATTGAACAATATGCATATTTGACAAAACACGTGGAATCCCATGATTAATTCCCTTCTAGTCTCCATCAGCCGCGTGAGTGATCATATCTGAGGAATCAAGAGGAAAAAGTAACCTTGAAACTCCGAAAAACTGCGCATGCAATAAATATAATAGTTTAATAAGTTCATTATATTGATATATGACAGGAACTCTCATATTCCAATTTATTCCATATAATATATATTACATAATAGGAACCAAGACTCATCGACCGTTAAGAGAGTTTATGAATTCTCGTTGAGGTAGGTTAGGTAACTCCTCTTTAATCCCACATGCTCTGACATTGACAATGAAACAAAGAAATTTCTCCTTCACGTCTTTTCTCACTTTTCTCATCATTTTCTTCGTCCTTCCTCAAGGCACAAACAGGAGACTCACTTTCCGTCTTTAGCTCTAAGCTCTCCTCTTTACTGCTTCTCGTTGGGAAAAGAATATTGAAAATTCACGTCTCTGCTGTTTGTGATTGATACTGCTACCTGATAATGGGCCAAGCTCCTCTATTATTACCCCAAGAACATGACGTTCGTACTCGATTACTATAATTTCCCCCAAAGAATTCACGCACGGCCGTCTCCATTCACACTTGATAATCCCATATTCTCCTCACCTCCGCCTCCGCTTCAAACATATTAATTAATTGTAAACCACGGGCTGTAATTAGAGCCGACGCTCCTATTAATCCCGTCCATAAAATCCCCTATTAATCACTTTTACAAATAAATCGTAATCTCTAATTACTACGCGAGTTCACTTCAGCGTTAACATTCCATGTTCAAGATAAAACTGAGGAAACTCCCGTAGAAGAGATAAACAGATTATTCAAATATCCATCCATATATTCCCTCGAACCATTAGAACCTCTCAATCATTGTAATCTCAATAAACTAGATGGGCAATAATATGCAGACGAACGGAGATGATAAAAATGAGGGATCATGGAAGAATACATAATGAGATGACTTGGAGCGCGGAACGCACGTGTGGAGGTCTCAATTCTCATTTAACTCAACATTTAACAAGAAAACAGATCGAGCTCGTACTTATTTACTTACAAAGAGTCATATTTCATTCAGTCTATCACTCCTCCGTATCTCTCTCATCCTCTCAACAGAAACGTTGATATATGAGGTGATTTAAACTTGAGTAAATATCATTAATTAATTGACCTCTGAAAGAACCACATTGTAATTTGCCCTCTCATTTCCGCACGGGCTCTCCAAGTCAAAACAAAAGTGGAATGAACCGACAATTAATTAAAAGGTTCATCCTAAGTCAGCGAATCACCACTCAAATGATATGGCAAGGAGATAAAGATGAGAGATTACCCGGATCCGGACCCTCCAACGATGGCAATCTTTTGACCCGGTTCCACTCGAAAGCTCAAATTCTTGAGGATCGGGGCCGTGGGGAAGTAGCCGAAAGTGACGTTGTTGAGCTCAATCGAGGCGTTGGGTCGACCAACGTGTAAAATCGGCGCCGAGTCCTTTGACTGAAAAAATGGACTTATTAGGAAAAACAAACGTCAGATTTTGGGCTCTTGGCGTCACTCGAATCAAAGGCCGAGGAAGCGTGAAGCCATCAAGGGATATTAAATACTTTCATGACAAATACAAAAAAAATTCTCCCGCCGTGCAACGTAGCCGTCGGCTCCTCTAGTTTCTGCGTCTTTGCCAGCGGAGTTCATTCTTCTTTTCTCACACTTTATGGTAATTCGGTGAGAGTAATTTGTAAGAGAAAGAAGGAAGCGGAGGTGACCAATTGGAACGCTCAAAAGCTCGACTTGCGTCACTACGACTATTTTTAGGGATTTTTAAAGAGAGGCTCATTAATGTAACTTGATTGTACTTCACAACCACAACCATCTTTTTTATCCATTTTTTATTCTTAATCCGGTTCAAGTCGTTCACACTTTAACTGAAGGTTCATTCAGATCCTCAGCGGCATGTCAACATCGCGAACCGCACATTCCGTGTCTGGTATTATACAAGACACATTTTTAAAACATAAAAACAAATGAGATATGAAATGAAGTAATTAAATGCTATCTATTTGCTTTCATTTATAAAAAATAAATTTGTTTTAAATTGAAGTATCATGTGAATATTTTAAAATTGTTGTTTTATGTCTAATACTAATGTAAAGATTTATTTATTTTTGCTATTGATATAAGAGTGATTATGACTGTAAAATGTAATAATAGTTAAGTAGAAGTTGAATATCATAATAAAAAATATTAAGATAGCAGATATCACATGCAAGCTTAAATGGGTTAATTCCGAATGTTTAGAACCTTTTAACATAAATTTTATTAAAAATGAGAAGAGAGACGTGAAGTAATGGTAATAAGAAATCATAGAAGATAAGTTTAATTACTCCAAGAGTTCAGTTGAAATGATAAGTGAACGGCATTTGAAAAGCTAGGAAAGATGATGATTTTTCCTACAAAAGGCGGATATGAATGTATGAGTAAAAGGATCGAGTGATAAAAGTCTTTAGTTCTCAACCTCAACAATCAGATAAGAATCTCTCCACTTTCCGAATTTATTTCAAGTACAATGTAGTGTAGTGATTAAACACTTCATGTTCTCTTTTTACGACTTGGGATGAAAAGGGTTTAAGTGGATGTAAAGGATGCAAATAACACTCGTTTTGATCCAATTCATTCTCAGTCAAGTTTGAAAGGTTCTGTGAGGGCCGAGAATGAATTTATTTTTATGGGCCCAAGAGTCCATGATGAGAATCGAGAGGAAATGTATGGGGCGAGTGTGAAAAACTCCTCACCTGGATCTTCGTTTTGACTGAGAGGAGGGCGAAGAGGGTCGTCATGTCAATCATCGCTTGACGGACTTCTCTGTACACGGAACCCAAGAATCCAAGCGGGACGGAAAGTTGGAATAAAAGACCATTCACCATCACAAGGTCTCCAACGGTCATGTTCCCTATAAAAAAAATTTCAAAACCATAAATATTTAAGAAAATTTTGAAATAAAAGTTACTTACAAATGAATGAAGCAATATGGTTATACGCTTGAATTGACTAAGAACTTTTACCTTTAGCGATTTCCTTTGCAGCGAGAAGCATAATTCCACTAAGGGCAACGCTAAAAATTGCATTTTGTCCAAAATTTAATGTAGCGAGGGAAGTTGAGGTCTTGAGGGATGCGACTTCAAATTTTTGTAAAATTTTATCATAGCGATCAGCTTCATATTTCTCATTATTGAAATATTTGACTGTTTCATAATTGAGCAAAGAATCAACGGCCCGATTCCCTGACTCATTCTCAGCTTTGTTCATGTCGATTCTGAACTTTGTTCTCCATTGAGTCACAGCAAGAGTGTAAAGTGCATATGTTGACACACAGCCAATGGACACATAGGCAAACTCAGCTCCGTACTTGTAAGCCTTTCAATATTAAAATTATTTTATAAAATATTTTAATCAAATCATGATATAAATATTTCCCGCTTCCTCTCCCTCTACAAACTCGGAGTCGATATATTACAATAAATTGTAAAAAGTTTAAAAGAATATTTTCACAATAATGTGATTTTACAAGTAATGATGAGACAAGTCCAAGCTCAAAGATTGTTGGAAAAACATTGAAAATCATAGCTGTTAGCACAAAGTTAATTCCTCTCGAACCTCGGTCAATTGTCTAAAACAAACAATTCATGGTAGTTGACATAAAAATCAATTGGATTAAAAATACCTTTGACAGCGCGCCAGTCTGTCTACTCAAATGGAAAGAAAGATCCAGGCTATGCAAATGAAGGAAAACATTTTTCGCTATTTTTCGAATGCTCCGTTGGGCAACTTTGGCAAAAACTGCATTCCTCAACTCATTGAATCCTGCCGCACCAGCTCTGGCTATCCCATCTATGTAATTAACGAGAAAAAACCTTTTGATCAAGATTATAAACTTACACGTTCCAAGTCAAAAAAGGCCTCGAAGTAATTAAAAAAGGAGAGCGAAACTCACAGCCAAGGAGGATGGCGAAAGTAAAGGTGCTCACTGTGTCCACTGCATTGTTCAAGACTAATGCCGCTGGACTCAAAGAGTCAACTCCTACTTTGAAGAGAAATGGAACCGAGACGTTCACCACTTTAGAGCCCACGAGGAGTCCAAGGGAGACCAATACTCTTTTGCGAATTTCTGGTTCGTCCTGTTAATTAAAAACCAATTAGTTGAGTGAGTTATGTTTATGGCTTTTATTTTAATTAATTAATTGCATATAGGTACGGAGAATAATCGTTATTTGGTAGTTAATCTAATAAATTAGAAATAATTATTACCTTAGGCCATAGATGTGATAAAATTGCTTTGAGCATTTGACTAGACTTGACTTCATTCTCAGCTCCATCAGGTAATTTGATTGATTCACGAGCTAAACTGGCGACCCCGGGATGAAAACACGAACGACAAGGTTGCACCACAAGAATCTATTTAAAATTCAAATCCCATCAAGAAGTTGATTGAACTTGTCAAAAATTGCTCTCCAGTTTCAACACTTGCACATTTAGGATTCGAACTCATGGAACTTAAATACAATTTGTAATTGTTTAACTCTTTTGTAACAATTTCTTTCATTATCTCACTAATTTTAATTTTGCAAACGTTGGGTGAGTTTAAAGACAAATCATAAGAAAATGGAACTTTGGGATCCCAAAAAATCGTTTGTATTAAAAATGATAAATTCGAACTCATTTCATGTCCAAATATTAAATTGAGTTCACAGTTAAAGTTATTTTTTTCAATGAATAATTTCTTTCTTGAATCTTTCATTGCGTCGATTAACCAGGATTCCCTTTGCAATGAAGCAAATTCCAGGGGAATGAAATTGAAGGAATTGACGTGCGGAATAAAGCCATAATCTATCCAAAGTTTGTAATTGGGATGAGGGCCGTAAGAAATGGCAATTTCTTCATTTTTCTTTATATTCGCACTAGCCGTGATGAAATAGCTTTTTGATTTTTCATCAAAGAATGTGCAAGTGTTTGGATCAGACGAATGGTTGAACAAGTCGAGAAATGGAGCAAGTGCCATTTCCTTTTCTCCTTTGTTTAAATAAAATACAGATCGGGTGTTAACAGCAAACCAGGAATATTTGTATTTTTCATAGCACAAGTCTGATTTGATCCTCTTGAAAACTTCATAGCTTTTTGATATCTTCATTAATTGCTCCTTGATGAGATTTGTACAGTGTGGAGGAAATTGCACTTCTTCAATTGATTCAATATAAGCTGGTAACTCGGAAAAGGATTTTGGCAGCGTCTTCAAGTATGGCAAATACTCATTGTTGGAATCTTCCTTTTCAAGTTGAAGGAGGAGAAATAAAGCGAATTTGTCTTGAAGTTCAACTTCACATTCTTCATCTTGTATTTTCAATTTCTGGAAGAATGAATCTGAAGAGAAATCATTTGATCTGATTAGTAAATTTTCAGGTAATTCGAGAATGATTGAACCCGCACGAATGGAAGATTTGGCAGAAATTCCTCTGTAATAATTGTCTTTTCCTTCAGAGTTCAAATAGTGGAAACTAGCCGGAACAATATCTCCCTTTTGAAAATGATGATTTCTTTTGTGTAACCATTTTAAGATGCAAATGAATTCTTCGGAGAATCCCAATCGTTTGATCTTTCCAACAGTCCTTGATAATCCCAACTTTGAATCCATTGGAATGAACGTTTTAATTAAAAAATTGTTTCTTTCTGGATTACGTATAGTGAATGACAAATTATCGGAGTAAACACGAAGCTTTAAGTTTATTAAAGAGCTATTGAAATTAAAGGTAATAGTTTAAATGGAATAAACTTAATTGATAGGTACTTAAAAATGAAGCTATGAAATATTTAAGCAATCGCTGGAGGAGAAATGTCTCAATCACAGCTGATGCTGATGGACCATGAATTTAAAAAGGGAATGTTACCTGGAATTGTTTCAAATTGTTAGGAATTTTTGGCTGCTTTACGCATCTCCTCCATTTAGACCCGCCTGTCCCTTTGGGACAAGTTGAAGAAGACCTTAATTGACTAAAATTAACTATACATTTACAATTTTGTTTAATGAAATGCCTTGAAGATCCTAATACGTAAGCCATTATAACTCTAACTAAACACGTTAGCTCCCGCGCAGATCAAACTTTATTGGATACAAAATACTCCACATGTTCTCCGTTTCCTTCTGCACATTTTCTGACTCTCTTCCTCCGAGTGGGCCTTTCTCATTGATTCTCCGAGTCCATGTTTAAATCACCTTTTTAATCTCAATCTTCTATTTATCTAACTTTTTTAGCCTTTTAAAATGGTCAACGAAAGCCAATGCTCAGAAAAACATCTTAAAGGAAACTCCACACCACCGCTTTGCTATAGTCCAAGCCCAATTCAGACGGAATTTGGAAATAATTTTAAACTACTTCCAACCAGTGATCAAATAAGAGAGCTCCAGACAATCATTAGAGACAAGTATTCTTATATATTTAACTAAACATATGTATATTTACCTAAACACATCTGAATCTTTTGAAAATATAAAAATGACAAATTTTACTTTCAGAAATACTACACGGAGTGATTTCAAATTCTACGCTGATCGACTGGTAAGAATTCTCAATTCTCATTAATATACTTATATCAAATACCTTTACCTTTTAGTCATCTTTAATTCATTTAATGTTTTATATAGATCCGAATGGTAATTGAAGAGAGTTTAAATCAATTGCCATTCAAAAAGATTACAATTCAGACTCCAACTGGTCATCCATATGAAGGTCTTAAGTATGAGAAGGGAAATTGCGGTGTCAGCATTGTTAGAAGTGGAGAGGCAATGGAACAAGGCAATGACTCTTTAATTTCAAATACCAGTCTTATAAAATATTAAAATATTATTTATCAGGGAGAATAACAAAACAATATTACGTTTAGGTCTTCGCGACTGCTGTCGTTCAATTCGAATTGGAAAAATTCTCGTTGAAAGCGATTTAGAGACACATGAAGCTCATGTTGTTTACGGTAATTTAAAAATTGATTATTTATATGATTCAGTGTAAGATCATGTATTGTCATTAAGATTGAAATATAAGAACTTGAATATAAGATAACTATATAATAATATGAAATCAATGAGTACACTCATAATTATTAGTTTATTTATTTTTTATAGCTCGATTCCCTGAGGACATTTCCATAAGAAAAGTGATACTCATGTACCCTATCATGGTAAATCAACTTATCTGACATTCAGTAATGAATTACATTTTCATATTACTTAGGTTCATGCTAGATTAATGCTTCATGATCAATTTTAGTCATCTGGAAATACAGTGATTAAAGCTGTGAATGTGCTCAAAGAGCATAATGTACTTGAAGAAAACGTCGTACTTGCGAATCTCTTTTGCACACCACATGCTGTTCGAAGTGTCTTAAGCACTTTTCCTAAAGTACGATTATCTTTATATACTAAAATCCTATTCAATTTTAATTAACATATGTATAATAATTATAGTACAATAATTGATCTATCATTTATAATAGATGAAAATTTTGACTTCTGAGGTCCATCCAGTTGCGCCTAATCATTTTGGTAAGTTATTTATGACCTCATTTATTGTCAAGTAAAGTATTAGATATAAGAAGTGCGAATTTATCCATTATAATATATTGTTTTTTACTTTATACCGTCATTTTTATTAAATAGGTCAGAGATATTTCGGAACAGACTAATGAAGATTTATAACTTCACGCTAAGCATGCAACAAAGTTTTCAGAAAATTGAAAATAAGTATATTTAAGATTTAATATTGTTCAACCATTTTATTCTCAATCTCAATTCACATTCTCTCTACTTTTACCATTTATAACGAAATAACAGTTAGTCACCTTTTAATTTCATACAAACTACTTATATCAATTCACCAATATACTCTTGATTTATTGTGATATTTTTATTGAGTTGGACTTCAACATACGTAGTAACCAATCTAGAAGTTCATTTGTGTATTGTTACCTTAATATTGTATAAAAATTAGTTTATCCTAATACAATGCCAAAATGCCACGCTGACTTGAAAAATGAATAAACGCCCTTGTGTTTTAATTGTTTCATTTTTATTGTCTGATTTAGAATGAAAAATTTCTTCGACTATAAACATAGAGAGCGAGAAATGAAAAATGCATTTAATATTGTTCGATTAAATGAGATTAGACATTATTAAAGATTTAATATTATAAATAATTTTTATTAATTAAGTAGATTCTACTTCTAAAGTATTCATGTATAATTCTTTAGCGTAATGTGTGTACGTATGAGTAATGTAATTAAATATTGAATTACACAACAAAACTTAAAAATGAGTTATTGGAAAATTGCACAGGCACAATTAATTGAATGAATCCAATTGAATTAACTTTCATAAAATTAATATTCACTCATGACATCTATTACAATTATTCAAACAATAAATTAAATATTAATTATATGAGCAATTATATTTTAATGGTATTATTACATGGTAGGTGATTAAGTCTTATATTGTTCTAAATAAATAATGTATATTAGGTATAGTGACTTTTTAAAAGATAAAAGTTTTTATACTTGTCGATAATAAATATAATATGAAGAAGAAACTTGAATTTAGATTGATAAATTTTCCATTTTGAAAAATTATAAATTAAAATGTTAATCAAATTGATTATGTTATGACAAAAGTTGAATTAATTGCGTGGATTGAATAAATTGATCAAAGTTAAAGATGAGAAAAAGAGTTGCTTGGAACTTGTATGTGGTAATATGCCACGAAAATACATACGACGAGGCACTGACGAGAGTTAATTGGGAGAGTGAAGGCAGAGCCTTCGAAATCTACGCAGAGAAATGCCGATTAAAATTCTTTAGCTCCTTCCTTCCCCTTTGAGCTTCATACAGCCTCATTGAATTTTTTTTATCCCTAATGTAAGACTCAATCTCCAAAAACGATTAATACATACTTTGCAGCATTTATCGAAAATTTAAATAGCTCGCAAGCTTCAATTTCATGCACTTGTTCCATTGATTCAGATATAATTGTTTCTTAACTATTTAGTTATGATTCTCAGGCATAAGGCATTTTAGTGAAAATTTTTTAATGTAACAATGCTTAAAAGTTCGTCTTTAACTCAAAAGGGATTCATTTTGGAAGGTTTATAAAAATGAAAATTTTGATATTTTCGAACTACATATATTTTATAAAGTCGTACAATCCACGTTACACACAACTTCGAATAAAAAGTAAAATGGTAAGTATTTAAATAGTTTTGATTGTATTGTAAAGAAAATTCTGTTCATTGTTCCTCTTCTTCTTCCTCCTCCTCTTCTTCTCCATCAGGCATTTTTTGCTCTGCAATTTGTTCTTCAGGTTCGTCTTCAACGGGTGTGACCGCCGATGGAATTTCGACAGGATGTGGCTGTGGAGGAGGGGTTGGTTCATTCTTACTCTTTTCAGATGACCCCTCTCTCGACTTCACTCCGTTCGTCACTTTCCTTGGGCAATGGAGAAATTCTTCTAACACGTCATTTTCATTCGCCAGGTCAAAGTCATCATAATCCTAAAATATTGACAAAGCCCTTTAATCTCCGCTTGTATCTATTGGTTGATTGTAACACATTTATCTCAATTGAGGATTCCTATCTTCTCTATTGAGTATTCGAACAAGTTAATTGTGCTTGATTTCACACGTTCATTTAAAGCCGTTAAAGGTTATCAGCTCAAAAAGGTTATTTAGAATTATATAGAGGAATTTATGTGACGAGTTGATTAAATCAAATGACTCACTCCGCAATAAACTTCATCGTTGAAAATCTGTGGGCTCTGTACATATTTACAATCTCCTCTTGTTTTCGCATTCTTGAACATGAACTCCTTTTCTGACTCTTTACCAGGCTCCGTGATGTCAATCGGTTCGTAAGGAATCGTCTTGCTCTCCAATATCATCATCACACGCTGTTGTCGTTTCTTGACCTATGGGATAAACAATAGCAATTAGGATTGCAAATTAGCCACTACTTTGACAAAATCTTGGATTAATTCTTGTACGATACGTGGAAAATGGAAATAAATAATGACCAAATGGCACTAAAATGAAACTAGTACAAACCTCCTTGTTTCCCGATATCTCCGAATAGTAAACTTTCACGCCCATGATCATTTATCGACCGTTGATTTGTTCTTGATTTTCAAATAAAAAGAGTTTGGCCCGTGAGAGAATTCCCAGGCTTCGTCGAGAGTAAGCGGCGAGGACAACGGAGATATCCTTTTATCTGCAGCAGAATGAGAATCAATAAATATTGATACGGCGTGTAAAAGGGAAACTCGCGTCAGTTTTTATCTAATTTCATATGAAAAATTAATGACTAATGGACACTGCAACTCACTCGGAGTCAGCCCTTGTTGTATTCCTATCTTATCTGGTGTTTAAATGCGGTTGGGAGGATTTGAAACCCAATCGGGTGTTTGTGCAGGGAAAGAAAGAACCTTCTTTGCTGTTGCTTAATAATAGAGAAACTCAAATGAACTCAATTTGAACTGCGCGAGTGACTTGTAAATTATAATATTTTTTCCTCAATTGTCTTCTCTGAATAAATAAATGGAACAAGCCCTGAATTAATCAAGTTGAATCCAATGAGCAAGTGCCCAAGAAGGTTACCTTCCTCTCGTGAAAGAGAAGAGGAGTGGAGGATGAATAGACAAAATGAAAATGATAAATAACTAACATACACTCACTCCCGTACCTATTGTGTAATAGAAATGAGCTAAGAAAGAAGTTTCTCTATTCTAATATGTGGAGTTTTGGGTAGGGTTGGCCGAATCCTCGATGAAGAGATAAAATTGGCAAAGATTCGCTGGGGGTTCAAAGGAAGAGCGAGAAGGCGAAACCTTACCACTATTCTGCTGTTGAGCTGCCGATCTCCTCTCGGTATTTCCTATATGTGTGTCGGAAGGAGGATTTTAATCTTTTGCAGCAGCGAAGGAGTTCAGCCAGTTCAAGTCCCGAGTTCACTCAAACCGACGAATCTTCAATAAAACGGAGAAAGACAGAGCGAGTCAAGTTGATGAGTCTATGCCGGACTATATCTTCCAACACCTAATGCATTAATCCGGATGGTCTGTTCCACTATATGGTTGTCTTCCTCTGCCTATCCCTCCTCTTTTCTGCCTATCCCTCCTCTAACCTATCCCTTGTATCGAGGTAGAAAGGGTGGAAGGCAGTGTATGGTGATGGTGCTTGAGCTTAGGGACGTCGCCAACACTGAAGGCGCTCAAGCTTTCGATGCGATGGGTGAAATGAGTATTGTGGGTGAGGATTGTGTGCCTTGCGTTCTCCTCCTCCTTCCACATGATCCCTCCCTTTCGGCTCCCACCAAATCTTCAACCACCACCTGCGATGTCATTCAACTCTCCCTTTCAAATGCCCGAAAACCCTGTTTAAACTAACCGAAACAATATTGAAAATCAGAAAGTGAAAGCTCTCTTTCACTTACGCTTTCTCAAAGTTTCAACTCGACCCGGAAGTTTGAGCTAAAGTTGAATCAAACCCATTGCAATTTGTCATTCTATTCAGGTGATTTTTTCAAAAATTACTTTCATACGAATTGTTAATTTGTATTTTAACAAATTTGTATTTAATACATAGCTATTATAGCTGTTTTTATTCGATATTAATAATAATTAAATTAAAGAATGTACTTTAACTCGTTCATTTTTTATTTATTATATTTTTATATTCAATATTCTAAAAGTGAATGAGTAGATTGATTAATGGTGCTGTATAGTAAGGTGTAAACGGTTCCTAGTTCCCAAATAAAAGTTTAACTCATGATTTAGTTTTTGTTTAATATTTCTTTCCAACCTAATTTGAATTTAATTCTTACAATTAGTGAAAATGGCAGGGGAAATTAAAGGCAAGGAAAGCCCATTATCTTCGAAAGACAAGTGGATGGAGAAGATCGATGGTGTTCAGATCCCCAGATCAGAAGTTAACAAGTTAATCATGAACTACCTGGTCACAGAAGGGTTCAAAGATGCTGCAGAAAAATTCAGTTTGGAATCTGGAACAGAGCCCGGAATTGACCTCAAGACCCTTGACCAGAGGATAAAAATCCTTGAAGCCATTCAAGATGGAGAGATTCAGAAGGCTGTTAGAATGATCAATTCTTATCAACCCCAGTTACTTGATGACAATAGATATCTCTTTTTTCACCTTCAGCAGCAGCATCTCATTGAGCTCATACGCCACAAAAACATCGAAGACGCTCTCAAATTTGCCCAAGAGAATTTGGCGGATCAAGGAGAAGAATCTTCTTCAGTACTGGAAGAACTTGAGAGGTATTTCATATAAAAACAATTTATTTTGCCAGATTTTCAGATCAGAAGATTAGTTTGAATTGTTTGATTCAATTCAAATAAAAGTACTTTATAATTTTCAGGATTCTAGTGTTTTTATAATTTCTGACATTTATAAATTTTGATCCTAAAACAAAATTAAAGGATTTATTTTGTTTTTGTTAACTTTAGGACATTGGCGCTATTAGCATTCGATGATCCAGAGAATTCACCATTTGGCGACCTTCTTGCCCTATCTCATAGGCAAAAAGTGGCTTCCGAGTTGAACACAGCGTTTTTAGGAATGGATGATCAAGAGTCATGTGGTTCAAAGCTAGCTTATCTTCTCAAATTCATTCTTTGGGCTCAAGAAGACCTCGACAAGAAGAAAGTCAAGTATCCCAAAATGGTTGATCTCGCCACAGCCACAATTGAAGATCCAAAGTAATTTTATTTACTTATTATACAAAAAGATTTACACATTTACTCGAAACTTACCTTTCTGCTTTTTTGTAGCATTTTAAATTAATTAAACTTTAATGATAAAACATACCATAATAAGGCACATTCATCATATTTATTAATTTATAAGCCTAGTGTGTACATAAATATATTTAAATTAGTAAAGCTATCTTATTTGAATGTAAGTACTCGTCATATATATTTTATGTTATAATCTATTTTCAATAAACAGAACTCGGTTAAAATGTTTTCGATTATAAAATAACTTTTTAACTATTACATATACTTAGTATTTATTGTTATTAAACATGATAAATGATTTGAGTGTGCAATAAGAATTGAGAATGAATTAAATAATGATCTTATAAAATTGTCACAAATCTCCAAGAACTTTATTTCTTCAATTCATATACTGATTCTACATTATACCTACAATTTTCTTTGTATATAATAATAAATGATAAATAAAGTTAAATGCCAATTTACAGCAACTCACAAAAATTATATTTTGTACAAAATTGTCAGCTTTCATTATGCATTATGACAATATCACAATGCTTATACTATATTTCATAATAGGTAGATTAAAAGCAGTTTGTTATGATTGAAGCTGTAATCTCATAATCTCATTTCCTCTGCTTACCATCTTCTACATTTTTTATGCGAGGGAGAATCCTCAAAGGAAACCCACTCACCTTCAAAACAAGGATGAAAAGGAGGCAATAGAACTAATAAGCTACAACAGACAACACACGCGAGTCTCATGTGTGTGGAGGAAATCTCTCGGCTCTCGAATATTAAAAAGCCAAGATATGAACATAGGAGAGGATCGAAAGATTTCCTAGGATTGAGGGAGAAGAATGTTATTGTAGCATAAGCGGCGTTGCCGTTCCCAAAACAGACGGGACGAGGATCCTCTCTCGTCCTCCTCATGGACATGGAGGTCGACTACGAGGAGGGTCGAGACGAGGGCGAGGAAGGCGAGAGGAAATTCATTTACAACTTCCTCGCCCAACATTCCCTGGCCATCACTCATCACTTGGCCCATCTCGTCCTCCTCTGGTAATTTATTCTCTGTCAGTCAAAAACTTTCCCCGTTCCACCCATTCATTCTCAATGAATGAAATTGATTTTTCTCCATACAGTCACTTCCTTGTCAAACGTCGATGTTGTTCGCCGCTCTTTGCCCTCGTCTACTCCGCCATTGTCATTTATGTTTCTTTCCTGGAGGAGAAACACGGGTCGATGATATGGGGATGCGTTTACTTCTTCGTCAACTTCATACTCCTCATTTCCGCATTTTGTGGTGGACGAAGATTTAATGGGGACCTTGAACAGGTGAAACATTCACTTCTATCTGCAAATAAGGACATAATCTCTCTTGCAGAATTTGTGCTGACTGAAAATTTCCATTTGTCTCAGGTTTACAAAAAATTATTTGCACCACTTAAAGTGAGTAGGAAGCAATTTAGAAAACTTTTAAATTGTAAGAGAAATCTTCGTGTTCTTCATACTGGAGAAATCTATGCGGTTGAAAAGTCAACGCGAGTGGATTCACTTGCTCTACTCCTATCAGGAAGGTAAATGCCTTGTGAACTTTCTTGTAAATAACATGCCCTTACTGATAAAAACATTAGCTAATATGTATGTATATTATTAATTCGCACAATTTCTGCATCTAATAGACCATATATGAACGTTATTGAATGAATGATTTAACGTCTTTCCATCTAAATAGATTGGTAGTAAGCCAAAACAACAGAGCTCTACATGTAATCCATCCAAATCAATTCGTCGATTCTCCTGAATATTTTGGAGTTTCAACTGATGAACTTTTTCAGGTTTGAGAAGTGTTCTAGTTCTTCTTAATACTTTTTAATTCAAAATTTAAACATTTTTAGATAAATTTTAAGCCGAAATGCTAAAACAGAGACTTCTTATTTAAGAGCTTGTTAGTTAAATAAAAAGTATGTTAGTTCATACTAAATAATAAGTTCCTTTCGTAAAGGTTACAATATCGTGTGTTGAAGAGTCGAAGATTCTTGTATGGCATAGAGACAAACTCCGTCTTACCATAATGGATGATCAATTCTTAGGAATTATGTTTGACCATATACTGGGACGTGACGTTGTGAGAAAACTCATTCAGGTGACTCTTGTTTTCTAATTTTCTAATTTTACAACCCAATATGAATATTCGTGAACCTTCACTAACTAAAAAATCTAAAAAGGTATCTGATGGGAATTTTGGAAAGGAGAAAAAAAATGAATTTGATCCGATGATTCCAGCGGAAGGTACTTTATAGATAAATATTAAACTAATATGGCACTTCAAACTTTAATGATCAACGATAATTTTTATCTATAACTTAAGATTATATTAGCCATAAATGAAACATTAAAATATTTTGTTCAATATTTTAGATCCGCCCAATATTAAATATTTTGGTGAGTGAAATTCTTATTCATATAAAAATTAATCAATTAACTTGATATGCTTCAACTAATCAGCTAATAATAAATAACTTGTAATAACAGCTAATGATCTGGTCTGGTCACTTGGGAAGATTGACGAGGAGACTCCCGTCTGACATACACGAAATCATGAGTGCCAAGGGAAAAAACCAAAAACTAGTCATTCTACTTCTATTCCCTCAATCATTCTAAAATGCATTTTTACTTTAATGTCAATTATTTTGAGCTTTAGTAATTTTTACCTTCAACACGCTAGCTAAACCATACACATACACGCATAACTTAATTGTATTTAGTATATAAAGATTTGGAAATTTATTTAACATATAAAATTATAACTTGTGAATAACCTCCATGTTCACGTACTAGCATAGAAGTAGATTATTATTTGCTCATATGAACTAATTAATGACTATGAATATGAATTTCATATTGTAGTGATAAAGAAGGAATTTTTTGCAATTTAAATGCTTGAAGTTTATCAAGATATGGAACATTTTTGCGAATAATGGAGGAATTAAAGAATCTACAAAGAATGTAGATTACTACTAAATCAAATTAATTAACTTTCTCTTTTTTGAGTAAACGTTTGAGATATGATTTTACATGCTTATAGATTCAAGCTGACTATAAGCTTTTGTATTAATTTATTTCTACAATAAAAAAGCAATATTATATTATTATTTAATAACATCTAATAAGCAAAATATCAAAAACTGAAACAATTTGAGTACCAATACACTAAACTAATCTATTAAAACAAAGACTAATCATCTTAAAATATAGTTTAAATCATCAGTGTACTTACCCGTGTTTTTCTACTTTGAATGTGTAACATTATTGAAAGAAATCTAAACTACTTCAACTAATAAATCTTAAATATACATATGTAGCCCTATATAAAATACAAAATTAAATTATAATCTATGAATATTGATATCTATGATATTCCATAATCTAAAAGCTTCAATGTGTTTTCTACTGCAGAATTTCAAGTCGAAGACTCTGGAGATTAATTTGGTAAATTTTTTAATGTAATTCATATTTCTCACTTTATAATCTATTTAGTAAGGTTATACAATTACATGTGAACTATAAGATATAATTAGCAAATTCTATAATTTGTTAAATCAAAGTTATTACTATTATTATACTCGTAAATATAATAATACTCGTTCCTTCCTTATCCTACACTATACGTAAATCTGAATGGGTGTTCCGGGAATCTCTTTTGCATAAGATTTGAAATTTCATTTTTTATATTTTATAAACCATACTTGTATGCAATGTTGAATAAGCTGACTGACGATGAGTGAGCTGAAAGTGAATTTTCTCTACTTTATACTTGAATTTCTTTACACTGATAAAAAATAAACTTTTAGATCTGACTAGAATCATAGCAGTAGATAATTCATATTCATGTGTAAAATGTGAAAATGTGAAAATAAATATAAAATAACACAAGTAATTACTATTACTATTACAAGTAGTATGTAAATGTAAGACATAATGCATACAAAATTACAAATAAAGTAAGTAAAAATCGATTTCAAATTAAAGGGTTTCAAGTATAACATAAACCATTGCATCCACTCAACTCGACGATCATAATTAGAATATAATTATGAGAATTCTCCAACCATCAATACATAGGACACAGCGGAACTGATGATTAATATTTTAAAATATAATTAAAATAATATAATATCCAATGCTCAAACGGCATCCAGATAGGCTTGAAAGCATTCAAAGTTATGGTGGATGGATCTAAAGAATGCTTTAATAGCGGGTAAGGTAAAACATGGCTGGTGGACGGAGGATCGTCCGAGTTCCTCAAAAAGTTTATCATCAAAATTATGAGGAACCCCAAACGTGAGAGATTTTTTGCAATATTTATAATTTGATTACAAATCCAGATTAGTAATCACATAAAATATTAAAATAAAATTGCTCTAATTGCTCTCAAATGACTTGTTAAAATAATCTTGATTTTATAGAAAATCCCCAGAAATGAAGCATATCCGGCTACCACATTTGCCTGCAGAATCAAAAAATCTTTTCGAATTGATTCATTTTTTACACATTTGTGTATTAACTGGACTCCAATATTTACATTTCTACAGGACTGTATGGTGGCTTCCTCAGAGTTTCAATTCTTCTGGGATGGTAATTTCTCACATGTTTAATTTTAACTTTGATTAAACTAATTCAATTAATATTTGCATGTATCTACATAAATGATTTTATTTATTCATTTTACAGAGTTTTCACCTTATAAATCCATGGGTCATCTGTCTTATATTTACCATTGAGCTGAGGAAGCTCATTTTTAATTTTACAAACATTTATTATGCTACGATGATCCTCGTTTTTCTAATCTCCCTCATCTCTTATAAATTGGTTAGTTAAAGTTAAATTAACTATTGAAAACGAAACGATGATTATAGAAAAGTTATTTAAGGTGGCTTTCATTAATTCAATTTTGCCATTATACTTATATTTTGAATATTTTAATTATAGGACATGAACGCTAGTCAGCTACTCTACGTCATTTTTCCGTAAGCATCCTTATAATATTTTATTTAACTTATTAAATAATACAATTCGTTATTATTATATAGATTACCCGACTTTTTATTTTTTGATTTTAGGACTTGTTTTCAATTGAATGCTCACGGGGTTCGATTAGACATGGTTTTTACTCGACCTGAGTTTGAAGATGTGCAAAATTTTCATATATGCTCTGATGCTTATAAAACTCGTGAAGAAGCCGATCAGCTACGCAGCGTTTTTAATCATCGGCTTCGCTCAGTTCTATGCTCTTCTTTCATTGCTGCTTATTTTTCTACGTTTATCCCATGGACATTTGTTCAGGTAAATAGAATGCTTAAGTTGAATACAAATTAATTACAACTTCAATTACAACTAATTTGTCATCAGAAAACAAGTTCTGCATTTGAAATTGCATTTTCTAAAAACTAAATATATTTCAGCCATTTGTTCATTACGATCTTCAGTTCGTGTGCCAACATTTGTTAATAGGATGGATGATTCTCTTTTCGCTGCTCTGTAGCAGAGCATTTAGACCTGAGTTTAATGACTCCCTTCACAAAGTTGCTTGTCATTTGGGAAAATGGACGAAATTACGACCGAATCACATTCCTTCTAATATGTAAGGAATTCAATTACCAATTATTTTATTACGCTCTTTTAATTTCAGCAATCCAACACTTTTGATCCATTTCATTTACAAAATACAATTAGTTAATCTAATTAATATTGATTGATTGTAGTTGGACAGGAGACTCCTTAGAACCTGGAGTTATAGTTAAGCATTCAAGAGAACTTTACAAAGCAGAAGGATATATTTTGGTCTCATCTGAACCTGGAAACATTACTCATTCCCGATTTCAGGTAACCAAAAATGAATTACAAATACAATTATCTCATTTTTCACTACGAATTATCGCACAAGGATATTAATTATTAAAACTTACGATTTTTTACAGACTCTATTTATTAAAAGTAGTCTTACAAGACTACTCCTTGGATTCCACGTCACAATATTAATTATGACTCTCGTCATTCTCTTAAGATCAAATGAGTGGTATCAAGTAATTTCCATCAGCACGGTTCTTTTTACAAGTTTATACACCTTCATTCGACTTGCAAGAGATTTCCTAATTACTTGGAAGATATACGAAGCAGAGGAAATGATTGTAAAGTGTTCCTAGTAGTAGAGAGAAAATGCACTTACTTGAGATTACCCTCGAGTGCGATGCATTCACTGTGAGTGAGTGAAAGAAACTATTAAAAATTTCATTGTTTCATCTTTTTACAATCTTTTAAATGCGTCTTTCACTTAAGAATGCATCCTACTCGCGGAAAAACTTACTAATGTAGTTTTTTTTGTTAATTAATTCATGTGTTTTAATTTTAATATTTTACGTTATTTCACAAAGCAAGTAAGTCGAGTTTATACATGTTATGAACGTTGCTATGTTCTCGACTGACTTGCTTCGTCAAATGATGTATAGTAGGTATAAATTGTAAATTGCACTCAAATTCTCTATCATCAATTGTAAATTATTGATTTTAAACATTATTGTAAATCGTATTCATTTAAATCGAATTAGTAATTTTATGATTGAGAAAGCTCCTACGGCTTTATAGTGTCATTTGAACATTTTTGAATGCGAGTTCTGTATCTCATTTTGCTATACAACCAACATGTACAATTAAGATTAATGGTAAAAATATTTGCCAAATAAACTACTCTCGTACGATTTTTTATGCAAAGACACCTTGATTTACAAAAATCATAACGAATCTCATACTAACAATAAGACAAAATTTCATCTATTTGAGACCCTGCATATCAACTTCAAATGAAACTAAAACATTAATTCGAGAATTAGTTCGAGATATTTGTTACATTTCCGAACCATACATGTGTTACATGTTTTTTCCTCAAGCTCTGCGGCGAATCTCAAGTCAGGAAGGGCTTAACATGTAATGTAGATGAGGAAGAAGAGTAAAAAATGAAAATAGAGGCAGAGTTGTATGTCGAAAGCCGGCTCGCTCTCTCATCACTTCTATTCTCATCTCCATATGAAGTCAACATATGTTTCTTCTCTCGGTCCTTACAACTGCGAACACTCGGGTGTGGTTTTCAAACTCCTTTTAGTTAATCCCTATATTTATTACATTTCCAAAGACATTTAGCTCAATAACTTTGTATTTCATCTAGTCGTTCCTCTCCAAGTCATCTTATTTCACAAGGGTGTATAGCATGATGTCAGGGCCATCGCGTGATATGTCAGACAGCTACATCATAGTGGACATTGGAGCAAACCTCACAAATAAGAAATTCTCCAGAGACATTGACTCCGTCGTCCAAAGAGCCAAGGAATCAGGAGTACAGAAAATTATGGTGACTGGAACCAATGTGTCAGTGAGTAAAGAAGCTCTAAGACTTACAAGACTTTTTCCTGATATTCTCTTCTCAACCGCCGGTTAGTTAATTATATTAAAATAATTATAATATTAAATTACTTAAATGTTTGTAGATTCCATTTTATTGACAAATGATTTTTGTACTTATATTTTAAATTAAATTATATTGCAGGTGTGCATCCGCATGATGCGAAAAGTTGGGAAGAAGGAACGAGCGAAGACATCCAAGCTCTTCTCTTGAATCCCGAATGTGTGGCAATTGGGGAGTGTGGATTAGACTTCAATAGGAATTTCTCTCCACCGGAAACTCAATTAGAGGTGTTTGAGAAGCAAGTTGTCATTGCGTGTGAGATGAAGAAGCCAATGTTTCTTCATGAGAGAGACGCTCATGAAGAGATGATGGGGATTTTAAAGAAATACGCTGACAAACTTCCGCCTTCCGTTCTTCATTGCTTTACTGGAACCGTTGACCAAGCTAAGGCTTATTTAGATTTGGGACTTTATATTGGAATTACAGGTGAGAAGACCACATTGTATTTAATAAAACAATTCTCAAATTTTATTCATCTTCAATATGTCAATAACTCAATTTTTCCATATTCAATTCATATGTAATGCATTTTAGTCTTTGTGAGGTAAATTAAATTAAATTAATCGATGAATTTAGGATACGTTTGGAAAGACAAAGGAGATGACGGAGTAAGAAAATTGTTAACTGAGAATATAATTCCAATTGATCGGCTTCTCCTTGAAACGGATGCACCTTTCATGTTTCCAAATACTCGATCTGCCAAATTGGCTGCTGATATTAAGGAGATCCTCACTCCAAGGTACAAATAAATACCCAATTATCAAGGAGAAACTCATAAACTAAGCATTAATTAAATGAGTGGCATTTCAATTTGTCTAGATCACTAAATTATTTGAATCGGCACTGCTCGTTCCAACGGAATGAGCCTTGTTCTCTCCCAGCTACGCTTGAAATGATTTCAAACCTAATGAACAAACTCCCTGAAGAAGTCGCAATGTCAACGACCTACAATGCAGTAAAATTATTCGGACTTCAATCATAGCCCTAAATATACGTTTCATTTTAAGACCTTTAAAGAAAGAAGTTTTAAAATGAACTTTTTGTATCACTGTCAATTGAATTATTTGAGATAATTTATATAACTTTATTAATTATCCATTGTTCTGTGTCATTTTTGATGATATGCAAAAGATTATAATTGTATATTCCGTCATTAAGACAATCATAAATATATCAGCGTGATATTTCTAAATTTTATTAATCAGAATTTTAAATTTGAATTAATCTTCATTTGATCGATTTCGAGTTTGTAAAAATTTTGTATGTTTTTTGTTAAGAAAGAAATGTAAGAGCAAATGAACTTCAATAACAAATGTGCCTTAATTGTAAGTTAACATTAAATACCAATTAACAAATTCTTAATACTCTTGCAACTTAATATTTCTAATAAAAAATAATCGCAATTGAATGCTTTAGTTATTGAGTCAAAAAGAGTAGATTGGTTCCTGAAAATTTTAATTAAAACTGTTATATGTAATAACGAAAATATTTACACGTGAAATTGAAAATAAAAAAGGTTACTTAATAAAACTTGGGCTCTTTAATGATATCACCGATAAGAATTTCCTTATTACTCATTTTTAGAATTATTCCATTGTCTAGATGAGAGCCATTGACATCTTCAGCGAATTTGTAATTATTCGACGTCGTAACGACTTTTCCTTCTTGATCCTGTAAAATGAGGCATCCATTAATATTTAAATATTAATTTTAAAATAATTAACATTAAATGCTTTATGAATAATTGAAAATCTTATGGAAATCTTTAGTCAAATTGATGTTAAAGTTCAAACACTTTCAAGTAAATCCTTAATACCTTGAGCGTGAGATGTAGTCCGTCAGCGACAAATAAATATCCATCTTCCTCCCACTTCTTATTCTTCCTCATGGACAATTTAGAGTAAAGACAAGAATACACAATTTTTGAATTTTCCCTTAAAGTGAAATAAAAGTAAGCAATAAGCATACACAATAATGAGAGAATGAAACGGAAAAGCAGGTTAAAATACTATTATTAAATAACATTGTATATAATCATTAATATTAATTTTAAAATACATACTTTGACTTTGATATCATTGAATTAGAATTACAAGGTTCATCAGAGTCTTGAAATAATTTCTCGGCAATTGAATCTTCGAAATGTTCAGTTTCCGGTTCTCTGTGTTTCTTTTCTTTAGGAAAATTTGAATCTAATTTAGGTTTCTTCCATTTTCGACTATCCTGAGGAAGATTCTGAGATTCTTCTTCATCAGGTTCATTTCTTGCTTTTGACTCTTTCGATTTGTTCGCACTTGTGAAATTGACTCTTGAGTTTTCGACTTCTTCAACCTCTAAGTAAAATTGTTGGAAAATTGAACTCCCATTTTCAATTCCTGTTGAAAATTCATTAAAAACTTCGAGTAGTCGATCTTTACCAGAAAAGCCAATTAAATTGGCTCCAATATAAAGTGGATGCACTTTTCTTATAATTTCCAATGAAAATTGCTCTATTCCTACTTCCATTCCGTAATCTCTTCCTTGTCTAACAATATTTAAGTTTTTCTATAAATAACGTAATCAAACGTACTAACTAAATATTCCGAATTAAAAGGACAATTAAATTAATGACGAAAACAAATAGATAAATTATTTCTTCAAATTGCTTGTGTTGAAAAGAAATAATAGAAATTCTTTTAATAATAAAAGAATAAAAGAATCCAAAATGTAAAGAAAAGAGCGAAGTGCCGCGTTGATACTTCAAATATTATCAACGTGGTTCCGTCACATCCATTATGCAGAAAGCCGACTCTGCACCCTGTAGATGCACAATGGAGGCTAAACTATAGCTTTTTACACTATATACAGTATGATTAAAAAATAGGTCCGAATTGTCGCATCTTTTTCATATTAGATTATTACGTTCTAAACAAAGCGACATGTATTATAGCCGTTCCTTTTTCTTTCATTCATTGGCCTTACTTTCACTCATTCCTTTTAAGTTTGCTTTTTTCGCTCTTTGTCAATATTTTTACAAAATGTAAGATCGAAGTAATTTTATGTATGAAGAAAGAGTTTTAGCAGCAACTTGAACTCACGAGAGATTAAGGACAGGAGAAACATTAACCGTCATAAGAGAACGATTTATTTTAAGATTTGAGAAAATTCAACTGATAAAGTTTTGAGAGTCAGAAGAGAAAATTTATGATCGAAGAATAATTAAAGATTTGCCTCATTCATTATTATTTTTATTAAAGTAAATCAATCACTTCTAAGTGATAATTTATATAATAATAAATACCTAAATACTATGATTTTGAATGTTAGGATTCCTACTTGGAAATGCTGCAGACATTTTTGATGAATAGTGGCTACAACAAGACGGGGCTTCCCCTCACTTTTCATTAAAAGTTCGCCGTTATTTAAATGAAGTTTTTAGTGATCGATGGATTGGACGAGAGTCAATTGCTCTTCCTTCACCGTTTGAATGGCCCGCAAGGTCTCCCGATCTCACAACTTGCGACAATTCACTTTGGGGAATTGTAAAAGTGCTTCGCTGCTCAGCGAAGCAACAACACCAAACAGATAAAGATTTGAAAACGCCCGTAAGGGAAGCTTTTCCCATAAATCCTGACATATTGAACAAAATGTCAAGAAGAACCTGGAATCGAATTCGTCTATGTCGTGACTTTGATGGAATTCACACCGATCCTCTCGATAAATAAATAATCTTATTATTTTTCTATTCGGACCATATTTGTAATCATACTGGATATACCATATAGCATGCATTTCCAAGTTTTTATTTTGTGGCCAAAAATCTTAATCCAAGACGAGAGATTGATGATTTTATATTTTGTGTTTATACTTGCCAAAAGAAGAGAAAACTCTTTCTATGTTCAAAAACTTTCAAAACTTCAAAACTCAAATCCAACTTCTATATAAAGGAAAATGAATAATATGAAGGTTTCAATACTGCCTAATTATGTATAAAATAAATAAATAAATTGATTGCTAATGTGAAGTAAGAACTTTATTGAGTCAAAGGTACAATCGTTATTGCAATATATTGGAGATTGATTTAAGGCAATAATGGCACTTAAAAGAGATGTGGCTCGCATAAATTGATATAGATTTAACAAGGCATCTATGGAAGATTATCCCTATGTAACCAAGGCTCTTCTATGTGTAATTTATTTGTTGCTCTTCATGAAGTTTTGCATAAACTCTTCGAGTTTCTTCACGTGCTCCGGAAGCACGGCGTTGTAAATTGATGCTCGAATTCCTCCAACGGATCGATGACCCTTCAACCCCAAAAGTCCAAGGGCCTTTGCCTCTTTAAGGAATTTCCCTTCAATGGCTTCGTCGGCTTTGACCCGATATGGAACGTTCATCCTGCTCCTTGACCCCTCGTCCACGGCACATGAGTAGAATCCCTCTGACGAGTCAATGAGGTCATACAGGAGTTGAGCTTTCTCAATCGACCGTCTTTCCATCTCTGCGACTCCACCACACGCGAGGATCCAATCGAACACGAGACCCATCGTGTAGATCCTATATTTATACATTGCCATAAATACCTTTTAACTAGGAATCCTATTAGGCTCTTTGAGAGCATTTTAAAATGCCATTCCAAACTTCCTATGACAAGACGTTGACTCGTTGTATCAAATCTGTGTCTTACGCGAAACAAGGCGGCGTGTTGTAGAGGGAATTCTCTTTAGCCATGATAGCATAGTCTAACACGGTCGGGGTTGAGGGAAGAGCTTTGCCCAAAAGATCCTCACGGACAATCACAATCGTCACTCCAGCAGGTCCAATGTTCTTTTGAGCCCCAGCGTAAATAAGACCAAACTATAAAGTCATTAATAATATTAGTTATTATTAATCTTAAATAAATCATTCGAATAAAGCACTAGTTTTGTCTTTGGGGAATCAGAAATCATTGTTAATAAAACATTAATTTTTTTATTAGTTTTTGACCTTTGAAACATCAATCTGACGAGAGAAGATGTTAGATGACATATCTGCCACAAGAGGAACGCCATTGGTTTCAGGGACAAATTGAAATTCAACGCCTTCGACAGTCTCGTTGGCACAGTAGTAGACGTAAGAGGCCTCGGGATCCAATTTCCATGATTCGGGAGGAGGAATGCTCCCGTACTTGGAGAGCTTGTCATGAACAACTCGAACGGTTCCATACTTTGCAGCCTCCTTCACCGCTTTTGAGGACCATGATCCAGTCACAATGTAGTCGGCCTTTCCAGTAATTCCGATCAAATTCATTGCCACCGCAGCGAATTGGCCGGTGCCACCTCCTTGCATGAAAAGTACTTTGTAGTTGTCCGGGATGTTCCTGGAATACCATTTCTTTCACTTAATCTCCCTCATTTACTTTAAAACCTTAAACAATGAAGTTATGACTATGAGTGATGCATGACACATTTCTTTTCAACATGCATAATCCCACTAGATGAATTTCTAAAAAATATATAAGAGCAATCATTTTTCATTTCAGTAAAATTTAATATGCCTTTCTTTATGACACGTTCTTGTGAAATATGAGAATATAAATAGGAATTAATTAACTCTTAAAAACATTAGGTATCCGTAATACATACATCTAAAGAGATTTTTAATAAACGAGAACCCTGAATATCATTTTATATAAAAGGTTAAAGAAGGAACAAGGAATATGATCTACACATAGAACTGTCAACTCTGCCTCCGTTCAGGAGTCTCTGGATCTGGAAAAATCTGGAACCCATCTGAAACCTGTATTTTAAACTGCCTCTCCTAAAATCACAAGCTGGAGATAGGGAAAGGACGAATATACTTTTGAGGAATTGCTGCTGTGCACGAGGTTCCGAGGAGGAGTCAAGTGGAAGAAAGGCTAGTGTAGTAATAAATTCCTGCAAGGGAGCCTTTTTTATGAGCTAGAGTTTATAACTCCTGCAGTGGAAAACTCAAGAAGAATTAGCCTTACGAGCTTTCAACCCAACTCATGTTTAAACTTTGTATTTAAACGAATCATGAATTAATGAAGGAACTCACAGGAGAGTCACAGACTTCTTGATGGTCGAATTGATAATAGTATTGAATTCCGGAGATCTGTGGCTCATTTCCAGGATGCTCACATGACTTCCCTCATGGTCCAACAACTCGGCTTGTGCCTTAGTGAGGACCTAATAATGAAAAAATCATAGGATTTAAGTATTTAGCCACTCGGCGGCTTCGGCGGCCAAAGAAACTTGTTTACCTCTTGAGGGAGTTTGGCGGGGCCGGCGCCGAAGTAGATGAAATCCATTTTACTGATCTGGAGCGGAGGTGTTTTCGTCTGCAGAGCTGAGGCTTGACTGAGAGCCGACTGCAGACTTCGATCCACGAGTTCATTCGCAAACAGATTCAACGACATGTAGGTTCGATAGCGATAGCGAGTGACCGGAGAGATGGACACTCACCCACCCTTGTCACAAGCTCATCGTCCACACACTACGACTCTCCAGCATTTCCATAACCCAAGGCCAATTCAAGGCCATGGTGCTGCTGGATGGAACAAATCAGATTAACACTCCAATGTGCCTCGTGAGCAGCCCTGCCTACCCGACCCATGAATATCTCGTATCAGATAGATTGAACGCTCAACTTTACAACACACTTATAGCCACCTCCTAAACTCCTTTCGTAATTCTCGTTAATACTTCACAATCACTCCACAAAAGCAGAGTGAATAATTGAATAACCCATTGAGGCCAGATTGAAAAGAGAAAATTACTTATATACTTACTTACTAAATACATTTGCAAGTCTTATGAGTGGTTTTAATACTTTCCATATTTATTCGAACCAAAACAAGAGAAAATTGAATGAATAAAAATCATTTCGTTTTATTTCGATTAAACACACGCTCAATTACAAGCTCAATTCAATCAATTTCTAATTTTTGTAGGAACAAATTCATATCTCTCTCCTATCCTAACTATATGTCTCATATACAGGGCTGTCAATATCTTCTTTCCACTTTGCTGAATTTCACTCTTAATTCACACTGTAGAAATTCAGAAAAGCGGAAAGAAGATTTTGACGACCCTGTATTTGCCATAAATCTCATACATTAGAGTTTATCATCAACCTTATTTTTATAGCCACATTGAAGAATATGAGACTAAGCTGAGAAATCAGAAGGTATGTAAAAGTATAACAAATTTATCTATTCAGTGAATCGTAACCGCTCTTTATTAATGAATAAGCCTTTAATTACTTGAGTGAGCATTGAGCATATTGCTCCAAAAACTCAAATGATTGAAATGATGAAATCTTTAAATAAAAGTCAATACTTGAAATATCCACATTTCTTTCATTTAGATCGAAAGTTAAATAAAGTTTGAAGAACTTGAAAGAGCTATGAATGTATTAATTTAACCCTATTTTTCTCCATCGTCCATAATTTCACCTTCTTTGCTCCACATTTTATCTGGGCTAATTGAGAATTTGAATATACTGCATAGGTGCTGTGATAAAGTGAAGTATACTTGTGATGGCAATAAAGTTATAAAAGTGCAATTTATTTCTGAACCATAATTTTATAAATTTTAAAATTTTTACAATTTCAAGAAATAATATTTTCTTTTAATTAACTTTATTTGTAAAAGAGAAAAGTAATGACCGAAAATTGAAGTATTTGCAATATAAACTAGAAATCGATTAGGACTAAATTGACAAGCTCTGTAATGCTCATATCACATACGCGTTCACATTAATTATCCTACTAGGTACAATTTAGAATATTAATACAATACTTATACTTATTAATACAAATACTCTCTTCTCTCATATTTTTATTTACAAGTATACTAATCGGTTTAAGACATTATTTGAAAAGCAAGTCAACAATTAGAATTTTCATAGTTAAAATGGAAATCATAATGTAAAATAAATATGAAATAACTTTTTTAAACACTATATTATTAACAACGAATTAAATTAGTTTCATAAATAACAAATCCCAACAATGAGATTAACTAGTACTATTAACATAAAATTATAAATATTCCTACGGACTAGAAGATTGCGGTATTGAAATTAAAGAATACGTGATATGATGGGACTATTGCCTAATTATTCAAAATGCTAACAATGAATAAAGCTATACATTATTATTATTATTATTAAAATAAGTATTTTTGAAACAGCATTTAGAAACAGTAAGAATAATGAATATATGAACTTAAGAGATAAGAAATCGCCTCGTTACATAAATCATACCAATTTCAACATGATTATGTAGTGTAAGTTGTAGTACTAAAATCATTTAAGAAACTAGGAATTTACATGTTAGTTAAGCTAGTTTTAACTAGATTGAATGGTTTAGGACGGCATCGTTTTCTTTAGGAAAGAGAATTCGTCTCTTCTCTGTAAGGTCACTGATGTGGTTCAACATTGAGCGATAAGGTCTGAAAATAAATGACACATTAATATAAGTTCAGCTACTAGCATTGAGCTTCTGTCAGAAAGAGGAATCAATAATAAGAAGATATTTAGCAGTATTAAATAATGATAATTGGTAAAGTATACATACAAAAGAAGCAGAAGATAATTATTTGTAAGACTCGAGATTTCCATCCATTTCCGCTTATGCTTTCTCCTAAAAAATAAAGACGTCATTTTAAGTCATTTAAACAATAAGAACAACGAATTTAATTATTTGTATTCATTAGGTAAATATAACTAATATTATTAATATTGTTTGAGTGAGCTACTAGATTACTTCTTTGCAATTAATGCTTCATTAAACTTCTTTTTGGCCTTTTCAATTTCCAAGTCTAAAAATTCCGATTCGTCCTTCGACATTTTTAACAGGATTTTATGAAGATTTTCAACCTTGAATTCTTGGACCATGATAGTATCAAAAAAGATTTTCAACAATTTTCATCTGCAATTAATAAAACAAATAGTTAATAAATAGAACGATTATATAAACATTTATCAGCTATAACTTATTTCTTCTTAAACTTTACTAAACCCATGTGTGTTTGACTTTTGATTAACATTGAATTAAATACTATGAAGAGAACAATACTTTTTTGTAGGATATGGAGGAAAATTGAAGTTATCACAAAAATTCAAAGCAAAATACATGGGCATTTGCACTTTACATGTTGTGATTAAATAAAAAATTGTATAATTTGAAGGAATAAGGAAATGTTCAACAATAGAGTGGTTTGGGGCCAGTCCAGTCCAGTCCAAAGTAAGTCCAAAGGAACTATAGGCTGCAGTTGCGCAGTGAGTCGGTTTATAGCCTTTGGACTGAGTTAAGGGAAGGCAAGGCTCCAAGAATCGGTAACGTTTTCTCAGCGTGGAGTCTAATTCAATTCAAAGTTCCCATATAATTTCCCCTATCTTGTTTATGTTCCTCTATTTTTCTCTTCTTATTTAACTTAAAACTATTTAACTTAAGTTAAAATTTAAACTTTTAAATTTAAAATTTAAAATTTAAAAAATTTTCAAATCTTTAAAAGTTCCAACACTAGATTTGAATTATGTTATGCTTACAGTGTTTTTCAAAGAAATTTATACCGAGTTTAAAAAGAAGCAGGTAAAGTTCACAGCTAAAATGGACAAAAAGATTTTAATGTGGGATGTGGGTCACTGAATTGAATCCTTTTGGAGAACATGCAGGAGAGAAATAGAATAGTCTTAATCATGTTTAAATAAATAATAATAAATAATTTAAACAGTTTCAAAGAATCATAAATGCTCTGTGTACAAATAATTTGAAAAGTAATATGGCTTAGTGAAAAAAAAACCAAATGTCTCATTTCATTCCTTTCTTGAGTCCAGTCCACCTTCATGGACCCATCGATCCTTGTATTTTTCTTCCGGCGTTTGGATTTGGACTAGACCTGGAATGTACTCGTCCCCCTAACCTGTCTAATATCGTTACAATGGTAGGGGAAGGAGTTAATCAAAGCGTAAAAAAGTGCAAAATGGGGGGGGGGGGGGTATAAGAAGGGCAGGGAAGGGATGGGATGGGAAGGTAATGCAAGGCATGGCAAAAGAATTCAAGACAAGGAATTATGACATTTCACTCATATGCTTTGATAGACATTCGGCAAGACATTCGGTCAGGTTATGATATCCTAACATACCCATATACCCGGTATCATTGTACCTAATTTTGGGGGTACCTGTTATATATACCTGCACATCCTTTATAGCGTATGTTTAATGTACCCGTTTTTGGGTATATATACACGTTTCCGAACCCTTTCCTGAAATCCAACCAAGTATATGGGTGAAATGTCATAATTAACTATAGTAATTAATCAAAAATTCTTATTTAATTCATTTTTCTCTTTATTCAGTCAAATTATACAATTTTTTATTTAATCACAACATGTAAAGTGGAAGTGCCCATGTATGTTGCCTTTAATTTTTGTGATAACTTCCAGTTTCAGAATCCTTGAATGTAAACAGCGCACCTACGATGAAAAATCTTAATTGAGAAGAGAAAAAGAGAATTTTAACTATCAATTGTACTCGTATAAACATTTTCTATTGACTTAAATTAACTAAAATTAAGCGTTGGCTCGAGTAGATTCAATGAAAAACAATTTTAAGAAAAATACTCAATTTATATTTAATATTCTGTGTAACATAATGTGTTGTTCTTTTTTTGTTTAGATTATTCACTTCTAATAATAATGTGAAGATTAAGTCGAAATGAGAGACAGTATGAAGAATAAGGAGTCAGAGAGACGGAGGAGAGATCGTTTAAATGATGCATTTAAGAATCTCGCAGAATTGTTACCAACTTACGACCCCGCCAAGACATATGCCAAAATGGACGTTCTTGAACAATCAACCCAGTTTATTAAAGAATTAAGACTATCAAGTTCAAGACTTTTAATTGACCAAACGGAAAATGACGAAAAAAGTATTTTAGCATATAGTATATTAAAGCAATTTATATTTGAGATCTAATCTAATCAAGATTTGCCAATGAAGATTCTCTTTATCATAATACTTTTAATTTGTAATTCTCTATGATTTATAATTAGGCAAATTGATAAAAGAACTTCAAGATGAAGTGAACAAGCTAATACTCCGAGTAAAACAATTGACTGCTCTCTTGGTTCGAGCTAAAATATCAATTCCTAATGGCCCATCATTAAATATTCTCGGAAACAGAAGACTTAAATATTCGAATAAATTGACCCCAGATGATCTCGAGAATGAGCAAAACAAATCTTTACATTCAACATCGAATGGTAAAGTAAATTAATATTAAATTATTTCTTGTTCAGATAAAACGTATCAGGTTTTTAATGTCTGATACCTTATTCAAAATACTACTATAAATCTATATAAATAAATTTTCTTTGTGATATAGATATTCAGCCAGAGCCCTCAACTTCCATACCTTTGAAAGAAAAGTTAAAAAACAAAGAACAAAAGGATTTAATAGAAGTGATTGATTTAGAACCTCCGACTCAAAATCCTCCATCTGATTCTCAGTCCCCTACCACAACTCCAACAACTCTCATCAACAATTTACCTCTCCAAACAACCATTATTCTTACACCATGTTCCATTCAGCAACCCCAACAAATTCAGATGACCAGATTGACATTGCAGTCTCACCAAATCCTTCCCAAAGTCAACCAAAAGATTCCAATTCAATGTATAAGAAAAACCATCCCAGTTAAAAAAAGAAAAAAGCGTACAATAAAACCAAAGATTATCCCTCCTCCAATTCCTCCTAAAGAAAACTCGAAAGAATCTCCATTATTAAATCAAACAAGTTCAAGTAAAAGTGAATCTCCTGAAAAAGCGAATGAAAATATGGAAGAAGCTCGAACCCCAACTTTAATTGAGATTACATTATCAGAAGAAGAAGATTCTTCAAATCTCCTTGAAACGCCAAAGAAATTAAGTGATTCTTTTCTTCCATGCACAATTACCAAATCACCCGAAACTCCAAATCTCATTGAAGACATCAATTCTGATGACTCTTCAGACAAATCTCCAAAATCTAAAGATTCAGAAAGTACGAGCAGCTTATTAAAGAGAAAGTTGAACTCCGATCACGATTATGACATGCCCAAGAAAATCTCTTCAGAGAGCATTGAGCCATTGAATAACAAAGATTTGGAGGAAATTATGGAAAACGAAGGAGAAAAGGAATTTGAAACTACACGAGAGCCAAGCCCATCTATATTAAATGAAAATGATCCGCAAATTGTTCTTCTGACTAATTCGCCTCAACAACCCCGAAGGAGTAATGGCGAGAATATTTTATTGTGTTCAACCCAGTCCAAAGACCCTTCAAGACTCGAAAATGAAGATGACATTGAAATGATGAATTTGTCTGAAAACGGGAAAGAAAAGCGGAAAGATGAGAATTCGCATAATCAACATGCTCACTCCATCGCTGAGCTCATTCCTCTCCATATTGAGGATCATAGCCATGACAAGATCAGCGAATGCATTGCCCGGAGTATTGGACTCATTGACCCTCCAGAAGGTTTAATGGAATTGGGCCCAGATTGGTCAGATACGACCAAATCTCCGATTTCTCCAACACAAATGTTTTTATCTATGTTTCCTCTTTTACCACGCGAGGCCGAGAATTCCAAAAACTCCCAGTTTATAACTGGGATTGGGAGTTCTGGAAGTAAATCTTCATTTTTCATAGATGCCATGTTACCAGATGACACGAATTTTCCTCCGCGTTCAATCCCGCTCACTCCCATCTCCACTTGTCTTGCAATGACTCCTAATTTGACAGAGAATTTAACACAAAGCTTTTCCTCGTTCACGGATTCTCTTGTCAATTGTCTCTCCATTACCCCTGGGTTCTCCTCTTTTCCTTCTTCTTCCACGAACGAGTTAGGGAATTTGAAGAACCAAGAAATGGAATCTGTTCATCGAGAACTTTTTAATTTTAATTCTCCTCATGTGACTTCTTCGAGTCTCCCACCAATCCCACCTGCTCCCCCAACCCACATCTCATCTGTTTCTCCAGGAGTCTCAAATCCAAGCGGAGTAACTCCAAGTGCCAGACATCATCGATCTCATTCTACTGGTCACCGTCCAAGCCAAACACTAAGCTCAACTATTAATTCATCCGTCACATTTGCTGATATTTTCAACCCGATCATCAATGCCTCGGCGAATACTTCCTCCACTCAATCTAATCACTCGACAAGTAGCATTTTGAGTACGAGCAATAACATTCAAAGCAACATTTTATCCAATGCCCAAAGGAATCCAAATATGAGTGAATCGAACGAAGAGAGATTTTACCACCAGAACAACGAGAGGAGTTTCTCTCATGAGAATTTATTCGCACATCAACTCCTTGGGGGACTTGGCGAAGAGGAAAATCCGTCTGTTCATGGATCCCAACGACGTGACTCAGTACAAATATATCATCCATTTGATATTGGAAATGAAAGGGAAAATCGTCAGCCATATTACACTTCTTTATCAAACCCGGTTCAACCTGGATCAAATAATAGTAAAAGTTCCTCAACTCCCCAACATCATAATCCTAGTCAGCAGAACGAGCAGAACAAACAAACAATTAATTTCCGTCCAGCCACCATGACTGATAATTACGAAATGACAAGTCATACGCCTAATCAAAAACGATCCACTTCTCTCCCAACAATACAGCAAAATGTTCAACAGCAGCCGCATCAGCAAATGACTTTCAATTCAGCTTCCAATGCTCCCATCATGACTAATAATGAGAACAGGGGAAAGTCCCAACAGCAACATCAATTCTTTCGTTCAAATTCAATTAATATTTCCCAATCCGGTTCGTTTACTCCTCATTCACATCCACCGACAATTTCAAGCTCGGATGAGCAAATTAATAAAGGCATCGTTTCGATCATCAACACGAATACAAATAGAAATTATCAAATTCACCAACAGCAGCAGCAAATTGCTCAACCACAAGGAAACTTCCAACAACAGCAAATGCAACCAACTTCGTCAAATTCCAAATCCAGAAAGAATCAAAACTCTTTTTCGAGAAATTCCAAGAATGCGACAAATTCCCAAATTGACTTTGCTATTGGAACTTTGAGCAATAATAATAATACTAGCAATAGCACCAGCATCTGCCAAGGTACCCAACAAAAAGGTCGAAATGCCAGCGTTCAGAATCAATCATCTCATCTTTCACAAAGAGCTTCACAAGGCAGTGAATTCCCGAATTTTACGTTTCACTCAATGCTCAACGACACTCCGAGCATTTCAGTTTCTACGAATCAATTTGACTTAATTCCACGACAGTCACAAACAAGGTCGCAACAAAAAAGACCTTATTACCTTCCTGAGTCGGCTCAAATTGTTCACAACTTGCCTCATTTTGATCTCCCCTTTCTTCAACAAGGGAGTACGAATTCTCAACAAGCCCAACAATCCCATCATAAGCAACAAGGAAAAGACCAGCAGCTTCCTCCGCAGCAACAACCAATTCAGGCTCAACAGCAGCAAAAGTCAACTCCTTCGATTTCCCCCTTCAACAGTTCTTCACCTCATAATCGGAATCAAACAAGCAAACTTTACCCAAACACGGGAAATTCCAATAATTTCAACCAAAACATTCAACATTGTCAAGCCCAACCGCAACAATATTCTCACCAGCAACAGCAACAACAAGCACAACCATGCCAAAATATTTCATTTAATCCTCAGAGTCAAGAAATTCCCATTTTGCCTCTTCCGCCACTTCCGGTCCGATCAAATTCCTCCACAGCGAGCAACCGAGCTTCTGCGTCAATGAACCAACAGCAACAGCCCATACAAAAGTCAAAGCAGTCCAACTCCGGCTACAACACTGGAAGATCAAATAACAATGGAAATAACAATGCGAATAATTCAAGGCCAGTTAATTGGATGACGGACCAACCACCTTATAGAAAATCCTCTCCAAGTGCAAATACATTTTCTGTCTCTAAGCTCGTGGGGAATCCTTCGGGTGGATCTGCTGGACAAGCTCCTTCGACCTTCTCTGCATTTAGCGGCTCAAATTACTATGCTGAGTCTCTTTTGAGAAAAAGTAATGATTGGAATGACATTAATTTTGTTCCGCCGCCGGCTTCGCCTCAAGTTCCTCAGTTTGTGTATCAACCCACGCAAAATAATGCCGAATACAATTTTCATGGACAGAATTACCAGAGTAGTGGAAACCAGCATTTCAATTTTGACAATAGCAACTTCCAATCGAGTAATTCATCTTCGGTTTCCAATTTCAACATGAGCTCGATCTTCCCTGAAATAGAGAAACGGAGTAGCGGAAATTCCGGTGGGAATAATCCGAATAATTGTTATTATCCCGGTCCTCCTAATATTTGATGGTATAATAATTATCCAACCGTGTGTAAATTATCATGTGCCACAATATATTGTTAATTGTAATTACTTTTATATTTTGAATTAGCATATAGCATAGGTAATATTTTTTGTTAAACTAATTTTAATTTTGCACTCAAGATTGTGATAAAAATTTATTTTTACTCATTTGACTATGCATTTCTTAACTTTCAGGGATTTCACCGTCTATTTCACCCTGTGTATTTTCTTTTCCTTAAATTATATTGATCAGTACAAACAACATTTTAAAGTATTTATGCTTAAACAATGCAGTTTTAATAATTTAAGTAAAACAATACTTTTTAAGTGAGTTATATTCAATGCAAAATATATTATAATGCAAAGAAATATATTTGATTGCTGATTATTCAAAGCTTATATATAATAATAGATTAATCGTTATAATCTATTCCAAACTCGTATGGAGTGGAACTCACATTAAAAAGCATGGTAACCATTAGTTCCACACCATACAATTTTGGAATAAGGTATAAAATATCCCGTTTTACCTTATTAATAATAAAAATTATCGTTATACCTTTATGAACTCGCATTTTCACCTGATTATTGAATCTACAATGGAGATTTTGAGAGGATGACGTCCATTTAAAATTGAGATTCATTGAGATTTACTATTTTTTGCAAGCGCATTCTAAATGTCAATAGACAGAATGATCTCATCCTTTTCATTCTTAATAGGATCATTTTGGGAGTTTCCAGTCTCCATTCTTCTTTAATGTTCTTTAACCACTGAACTGCACGCGTGGATTCTTTTTGCATACATAGTAGCCTGAGTGCAGAAAATCCAGAGATTTCCTTTCATATAATTAATTCATACATCAGTTTTCGGAGTTTTATGGTTTTTGTGGCAAATTGTATTCCCAGAACATTAAAGAGAATAATAGGACAAAATCAGCAATTGCGTTCGGCGCTGGACTTCAGGAAAAAAGATATAGTCCACACTAGATGAAAAATGATTCTGAGGCAAACCTAATGTACCTCATTTCCTGTCAATTGTCCTTTTTCACTCAAAAGTCCTGGACTGATGAGGGAATTCTCCAGTTGGCTTTGAACATTCATCTCATACTCTGATAAAATAAAGTCATGGGGCTGTTCGGTTTGTCATCTTGGGTTTTAGCTATCTTGGCTCATACACCGATAATTAGTGGAGGTTTGTCACAATTCACAAAAAGCCATATCAAGTTTTAAAATATAATAAGAATTAAGCATGAAAAGTATTTTAAAGACCCAATTTTCTATATTAGCTGAACTTTGTGGACTTTCTCAACCCGATTCAATGAAAACATGCATAAGTGTGAGACTCCCTTGGCAAGAAGATCCCATATATCACTGCATTGGTATCATAATATTTTAATTGCAGTATTAATTTAAATAATTCCATTATAATATAACTAAACTATTATTATGAAACAAAGTCTCTTGATAACTTTACCAATAATCCATATAATTTTGAATAGAAAAAGAAAAATTTAAATATAGAAACGGATGTCAAAATCGTGGACTTCTCGAATGTGTGAATCAAGGAAGAACTGATACTTTGATGATTGCGACGCCTTGGGACTGCTGCCCTTTAACTTCTATTCCTGGTATGGACTACCTACTTAAAAGTTTTAAAGTACATTTAACCTAATTGTTACAATTGAATTTGTTAATTTTCTAAGTGTAATTGTTTAAGATCATTGCATGCATCATCAATGTACTCCAAAGCCTTTCAACCGTACTTGTATGGAATTTGAAACTAATGAGATGATGCCGCAAATCAGCTATGGCTACGGATACAATGACGTCTGCTGCCCCAAATACTTCTGTGAAGAAGGAACAAGCCCGAAAGACTGTCACTTTAAGCAACTTCAACCAGGATGTCTCAATCCACCGAAAAACAAGATGAATTGCATTGGTTTTAGAGATGCCTACGGATGTTGCATCAAGTATCAATGTGATGGGGGTGAGTGGCAAAACAGTTTATTCAAATATTACAAAATAACGTGAAAAGGATCTCATGGAAAACTCATTTACCCATTGTTGAATGCAAATATAGCATGATTGGCAAAATGAACAATGTCGCGTGACAATTCATTTTTATTTCCAAATGCAGTTATGTATGAATAAATCTTTATTCTTTAATACCTTTAGCTACATTTACACTGAACTTAATTTTTCCTTTTAGATGGTAAACCAGGGATGTGCCCAATGGAAGCCATGGCCAATAAATACCAAATGGGCCCTGACTCAATGCACGCAAACAGAACCGGCCAAGGAGAACCAGAACCAGAAGCCGAACCTCAAACAGAAAACAATAGTAAAAATGAGGTGAAGGCTGGAAGCCCTTCGAAAATCGGGAGTCCATACTACAGCGGTACAAATGCGAGACCAGCCTATTCTATTATTACTAATGGAAATGCTATAGTCGCTTGTGTGGGAGATCACAACTGCCCTGGAAAAATGAAGTGTTGTGCTGATGACATTAATGTCTATAGCGATGGACGATTCTTTCCTAAAAATCCTGGGCCTGTAAATGGATTTTGTATTGAACCTTATAGAGGAAAATAAGGTAATTCTAATATGTTCTTAATATATAAGTAATAAAACAATTCGTTTATTAAAGTGTTTTTTTTAATCTTAACTCTTTTCTCATAAAAAATTTTATTCAGAAAATATTGTGGAATAAAAATGCTCTTTTTTATATAAAAATCTGTTTCTTGTTTGTTATATCATATAGAATAAATAAAATTATAAAATTTAAACATTACTTTATTGTATATTTGCTTGTGTAATTTTAAAAAATGTTCTTGTTTAGTATTAAAAATGTCATTAAAAAGGCATAAAATCACCCGGTAAAAATTAACAACACACGAGGAGCCTATTATTTAATTGAGCAATGTGTTGAGATGTTAGAGGAAAGAAATTTGTTATCAAAGGATCAAACCCAGGGACGATACGGAGTTCGACAATTTCATTTAGCTGAACAAGCTTCTCTGTCAAATTCATCAAACCCTATAAATAAAATTACTATTTAACAAATTTCTCAATCATTTCCCAAAATATAATATTTTTTATCAAAAGAGAAATAATTACAATAATCAACATTGCAATGTTGAAAAATTACTTTCTTAGCAAGCTCTTTCTGAGATGGCACTTTGGATGATATGGATGATTTGTAGTTTACAGTACTGAAGCCAATCAATTTTTCGAGAAACTAATAAAAAATTCAACATTTTTAAATAATAAATAGGTAGTTAGATTTCGTGTAATTAATGTGCCATTTAATTTACTTTGAGAATAGAACATTGCTTACTTTTGGACAGAGCTTAGCTTTAATGGTTCCACTGCCATCAGCAAGAACAACAAAAAGACTCCATTCATTCCTTTCATCAGCTTGACATTTAGATGCGAGAGTTAAGACACAAGCTTTGACTTTGATAACTCCCCTGAATTCGGGTTTGATATCAACAATGTATTGGTAGGGCTCCTTTGGAATTTCCAAACGAGTTTTCTTCGGCGGATCAGAAGGAGGAGGCGAATCGTCCTCAATGAGGAAGTTCATCGCTTCCTCAATTGCCAAATCTACATAAGGAGTGTCTGAATTCTCTGCAAATAATTCATCTGTATTCTCACTTTCTCTCTTAACAGAACTGGGTTCAGGTGAAGGGAACTTCGGGAGGTAATCATCTTCGTCGTCGGTTGAAAGATGAATGATTTCCTGATCCTCATCGATTTTAACGACTTTCTTAGGAACAAGATAACTAGAAATTGAAGTCTGTTTGGAAGTAGTTGGAACAGATTTAACATTTTGTTTAAATGAAGTCACCGAAGTTTTAGTTTTGGTAGATGATGATGCAAAAGAAGACACTTGGGTCGGTCGGCCAGAACTCACAAATGTTGCTTGATTGGGTCTTGATAAAGGCTGAGTTGGAATTGAAGCTGTTGTTCTATTGGAAAGTGACGGGACTTGAACTGAATTAGGAGTCAGGGTTTGCAGAAGAACGACAGATTTTTTCATTGAAGAATTAATTAAGGCTGTTTCATCAATATCCATAAAAAAATCATCATCTTCTCCCCCAAACACATCTTCAGAAGAATTAGGAACATTTTGGTTTTGACTTCCAATGAATTGAGTCGTTCTGTTTGAAATTGAAATGGATTCATTAATTGGTTTTTGAGATTGAGATTCTTGTGATAGCATATCAGTTAGAGCAGGTGGTGGCAAATCACTGCATAATAAACGAAAGAACATTAAATTAAATTACAAATTAAGATTTTAAATAATTAGTTTAGACTAGTATTGTGAACTTACAGGTTTCTGGCGATGATCATGTCAAATCTACTATCGTTTAATGCTTCAACTTCGCCACCTAAAACTATAACGTTTAAAGGCTTTAATTCAAAGACCCCCCTTCGACAAGTCACAGGTCCTTTGATGAGGATCTAAAACGATTTAAATTGATCATTTTAGTTTCAAAGGAGAAATTAAGAATCAAATATGATAATTTTTTTGTTTTAGTTTAATAGGCACCTTTGTTCCAGGGTTGAGAGAAATTTTTATTTGTGGTATTAGAGTTAATTCGAGACCGAAAACAGTTTGGGATCCATCGGTCATTGTGAGATAAAAGCACCGCTTTTGTTTTGGTTCCCAAGTTTGTTTGACAGCTGTGGAGTCTGTGGCCTCAACACCCACGTTTTCATTTTCAAGCTTTTTGATTCTGTTCCACTGACTGTAATTCGACTCCCCAATGTCTTGTATGAAATTAATCTGTAAATAATAAATGCACAAAATATTAATACGCATACGATGTGTTAAATATGTAAAATCTAATAAACAATCAAGATTTAAAAACAAACAGGAATCTTTTGAAAAACTCTAACCTGGAGCCCATGAACCCCGTTAATGACCTTCTTCGCTTCGCCAGCTAAATTCGGTGGAAGAGACTTACTTTCCATTTCTTCAAGGTTAGTATCTTTCCATTGTTCAAAAAGCTGATTTTTAATGAAGTCAAATGTTAATTGAGCCTAAAAAACATTTAAAAATTAATTTTCGAACACTCGGCTCAAAATTCATCGCCAGTTCCACTTGCATGTCTGAGACTTCTGAGTCTGAGCTAACAAAAATATGAAATCCAATATGGTGATTTAAATTAATATAAAATTTCCAATTACCTGAGGATGATTTTCTTTAATCCAATTTAAACAGGCTTCAAACCACTCGTCGGTAAAGGTGTAAGACGATTGTTTCATATAATTCCGAAGAGACGCATTTTGAGCAGGATTCATCTTAAAGATTTTCTCATAAAATTCACAATAATGCGATATATTTAACGAATATCACAATTTTATATAAAAAAAATTATTCATTTAAAGTTTAATTTGATTTTAATCATTAAAATTCATTAAAATGTGAACAAAAGATATTAGTTATTCTTATTTTGAGATTTTGGCGATACAGAGTGGATATGAAATTGCCGGCCGAAAATGCGCGGCAAGCAAATCAACATTGGCGGCCAATACTTTCACAATTTCATTTGTTTTCCCTCTTTTGAAGAGAAAGCCAAGGTGAAAAGTTAATTGTCTAACGAGGAAATTGAATAATTCAAGCAAAGAAAAAAAGATACTAATCGACTCTGGTAAGTTTGGCGTTAATTGCTCTCTGAATTAAATATTTGTTGTCAAACATTTGTTTACACAACAAATCAAGTAAATAATGAAAAATAAGGTTATTTATCAGCATATCGAAATCGAGCGAGTTAAAAGTTAAAATCATTTGTTTTTGCATTTCTTCATTTGAAATTAACTTAATTTTCCATTTTTTCAAAATAAACTCGTTAATTCATTATTTAATCGCTTTAATATTTATTAAATAATATCTGATATACTTTCAGATTTTAATTTTACTTTTCATTAATCAAATAATGTTTGACAGTCAGCTCACCTTATGTTTTTGTTTTCACAGAAAATCAGAATCCAATTTTTATTACAATGAGTTCTAAAGAGCCAAATCAACCTCCTGGACGTTCCATGCGTCCAAGAGCTACGGAGTCTCCTGAGGTCATAACGTTGGATGACAACGAGAATGACGACGAGCCGCCACAACCGCCAATTCAGAGAGCCTACTCGAACTCCAAGCTCTCCATCATGTCACCAATTATTCGAAGGGACAAAGATCGCGAAGGTAAAAGAGATCTCAGAGAAAGGAAAATGTCAATGCCATTATCTGCAAGCGGTCGAAGTCGTTATGAAAAGGAAAAGAGATTTCTCGGTGGTGGCAAGCATTTTTCTGGCATTATGCGTGCCGACAAGATGGACATGGAAGGGGATGAAGAAGACGAAGGTGAAGAGATCGACGATGAGGGCGAAATAGTCGACGATGAAGATAATGAAGAGGTGAAAAGGGGGCACAGCGTCAAAACCGACAAAGAATACGATCCTGAAGATTCAGAACAAGATGATCCAAAAGGTATATAGATCTATTAATCTAATGATTCATTATTCGTAATTCATATTAATCGTTTTCACATTGGTGAGCTTGGCTCGCGTCGTTTCGTAATTTGCTTAGTTACTCCAAATTATGCTTTTCAACAACTCAATGCTGTTCTCTTTTCTTCGGACATCATATACTTAATCAACTTTCTTTTTAATAAACTCTTGATACATTCAGATTCTTGAGATTATCCTCCAAATAAAATCAGATCAGGAAATCTAAATTAGTTAAAAAAAGTTGAAGATCTCAAATAATTAATTTTAATTACCTTTGGAAGGAATGGAAGGAGCAGCATTTCAAAGTCGTCTTCCATTTGATCGCCTTTCCACGAACGAAGCGAAAGCATTTCCAGAAATTGCACAAGGACAAATTCAAAGCCAAAAGCTTTATTTGTATTTGAGGAATAAAATTGTAAGTAATAAGTTATTGATTTTTTAGCCTATAGATTCGATTATTCTAAATTAAATCACTCTAATTTTATTTTATAATCAATTTTATACAGCTCCAACTTTGGCTTGAGGATCCGAAACGGGAGCTTTCTTTGGGGATTCTCTGGAGCATGCTTGAGTCTCCTTACAATTCGGATGTTTTATTTGTCAACCGGGTCTACGCTTACCTGAACCGACATGGTTTCATTAATTTTGGAATCTTTGAATCTATAACTCCGCCGGTATTTTACATTTATTATTATTGTATAATGTACTATTTTAGGCAGTTATATTCCTCCCATCCCGGTATCATTTATTTCCTTTTTCTTTTTATCTTTAAAAATTCCCTTTATGTATTTTATTACTATATTATAATATTGAATGATAGGAACCTAAAGGAAAGGGAAAGCCAATCAAAGTTGTGGTAATTGGAGCTGGAGTAGCTGGTCTCATGGCTGCCCAGCAAATGAAGAGATTTGGAATGGAAGTAATCGTCTTAGAAGCTCGGGACCGAGTTGGAGGAAGAATTGCCACATTCAGGAAATCTCAATTTGTTGCCGATTTAGGAGCTATGGTGGTCACTGGTCTTGGAGGTATTTTCTTCTTACTTATAAGATTCAACAATTATTACGATATTAGTAAATTGTTTATAATTTGGAACTTAACTAATATTTTTTATTTTAAGGAAATCCTGTTAACGTTCTCTCAAAGCAAATTAAGATGGAACTTCACAAGATTCGACAAAAATGCCCACTTTACGAAGCTAATGGCGAAACTGTAATTAGAAATTTTATTTACCTAAAAGATAATATATGCATCATACACTATAAAATTATTGCACCATAATGTTGGTTGACACATGATTTGATCTAGGTTCCAAAAGAGAAAGACGAGAAAATTGAACGAGAGTTTAATCGTCTACTTGAAGCAACGAGTTATCTTTCGCATCACTTGGATTTCAATTATGTCAACGGGAAAGCAGTGAGCTTGGGAGAAGCTTTGGAATGGGTTATCAAGTAAGCTAATTGCCTGTAACGCTTTTTTAAATTTAGAATTAGAATTGATTCTATTCAAAAATTATAGTTTACATCATCGGATTTTATATTGAATAATTTAACTTTTATATAACAGTTTACTTATATTTACTTATAAGAATTATGAGAGTAATCTACCTAATTTAATTTAGAATGCAAGAAAAGCACGTGAAAGAAAAGCAGCTCGAACACTACAATGCCATAAGTGATTTATTACTAAAACAACATTCTAACATGGCAGAGGTAAGCTATTTATTAAAAAATCAATTTTTAAATGATAATCCTATTACTTTTATCTGTATATCATATAATAAACTCAGCAATTAAAATATTAACTTTACTATTTTTTTTATTGATTTAAGATTCTCATCGTCAGAGAACAATTGAAAGAATTTAGTAACAAATATAAAGAACTGGGCGACATTCCCAAACGAGACAATGTTAAAGAATTTGCTTATCGTACCACATTCAAAGATTTGACTGATGCTTCAAAGGTAATTTAAGATTTTTTAAATTTTTTAAATGAAATATTATTTTAATTGCTCATTTAAATCAAATATAACTTTACTCGATGATATTTTGAAACAGAAATACGAGCAATTAGAAGAGGAAATAGCAGAAGCTCAAAAGAAAATCAGTTTTTTGGAGTTGAATCCTCCATGGTTTGATTACATTCCTAATACTACAATAACTATACTTATCATTATTTATTAATATTTTATTATATTTATATATCATTATCATTAAAACCTTGCATAAAGAATATAAGTAAAATGTAATTTCTTATGTTACAATGATTTTTATCATAGTGAAGTTTATCTGTCGCCTCGAGATCGACAAATTCTGGATTGGCACTTTGCAAACTTGGAATTTGCTAATGCAGCCCCACTTTCCAACCTTTCTCTCAAGCATTGGGATCAGGATGACGACTTTGAATTTACTGGGAGCCATTTAACAAGTTTGTTTATGATATTCTTTGCATAACATATTTAGTAAGGCAACTGGCAAAACATGGTCATGGACTATTGAACCGGATGATAGCATATCTTTATCCAACATCATGGTATTGCATTGCATTCATATTTAATCATATTTACGGATACAATTTTAAAATTGTGAAGTCACAATAAACAAGTTAAAGTGTTGAAGATGCGATCGAGAAAGAGGCAGCATAGAGACCTATTATAACTGTAACAAGAACGCAATTTAAGAAATTAACTTACGATGAGTCTGGACTGGAATACAACCGATGACTTAAGGTATAATCCTCGAAGGCGTTTTCCCCTAACGAGAGGAACGCAGGTAATTTCATAGAAGAAAATGAAAAGAATTTTTCATTTAAATTATTTGATTAAGTAAAGTTCTTATTACATGTGTGTAAAAAAGAATCATAACTTTCATTGATTGTGTCAGATTCGACTGAGAAAGGGAGGAAGGGAAGGTCATCCATCCGGTTCAATTTTCATTAGTGAAGATGAGGTTTGAAGGGGGAGGTTCTCACATACGGAGTACGAAACCCTCCAACCTAAGTTTTTAAAGGCATCCATATTTTTATGCCTGGGATCAAAATACAGTTAATTAAGACTCCATTAATTAAGTCAAGTAAATGAGGAAAAAGGTGAAGGGCAATTATTGGAATCTAATGGAATGAATCTGCGGTTCTTTCACCAAATTATCTCTTCATTTGCGTATATTAAATCATAGACACCTGCTATTTATTACATAGATAAAAGATGTGTAATTGATCCTTTGCAAGGAGTGAAGGGTTATCAACTTTTTAACAAAGTATATTTTCCATTTTCAACAATGCATGGCTCAGAATTTTTTTTATAAATAATAATATTCGTAGTCTATCGAAGTTCTATTATGTACCCTGTGTTATTATCTTTTAAGCCTACTAAATATCACTTTTACTTTTTGTATTTCCCCGAGTGAGAAGAGTCACCTGGAATCATATAATTATGACCATGAACTAGGCATTTCAAAATTATTTTTTAACAATAGAGCGGAAAAGGTAAAAGTGAAAAAGGGGAAATCTAATTTAAAGAGGATAAAACCCCGAGCTGGTTAATTATATAAGATTCCTTCGGAATTGGACTCGAAATAATTGAGGCTTATAGTAATAGCATGCTTGGAGAGAGGGAATCATCCCTAATAAGTTATCATTACCAATACCTTTGCAAATACTATTAAGGGTCTTTAATTAAATATCACACGACTCTTTCTTGGGTTTCTAATAAAATATCCCATAAATAATCGTCGGCCTTTTATCTCAAGTTGACTTGAACAAGTTAACTTTGTACTTGGCAGTTGATACAACTTTGGCTAATATATTAGGAAACGGGTCTCCGCATCAGAGTGAACAATTAAGTTGTAAATTGTCCAGTTGTCCTGCTGAGTCAGTCTGGTTTTCTCTTCAATTGAGGTGGCTCAAAGGTCCATTTCCATTCTAGGACTAATCTCCCCTCACGAGGCTCTTTATGAGATTCCCCAAAGACAAATCACAAGAGACGGTGGCCAATTCCGCTGGCATCCCCATTTGTTTATTTGTCACTCCGCCCTCCGCGTCTGTAGTTTGGAAGAGACATTAAATGCCCGGATTTGCACCTTGTAAATTGAGCTTGGTGAATCATTTGAATTGACCACAATTGGGCGTCTGAAGGGATTGTAGGTTTGAAGAGTTGAACAAAGACAGTTTTCATTGCAGAACGTTGGCTCCTGAATTCCTCGGCTTTTGATGAGTCGGCAAACAGATGACCATCTGCTCATTTCCTTTAACCCCTTCAACTCAATTTATTATCATAATGGATGATTTTGTTTTCAAAATTGCTCGATCCTCCCTTTCCTTGCTCAAAAGACATGTCTCATCCTTATCACCCTGATTGACCCTAAGATCCTCATTAATTTGACTTTTGACTCATTTTATCCGGTTTGCAGGTTTTTTGGCTCAATTAATATCTCGGAAGAGATTTCTGAATCAACTTCCATTCTCCATATATTATACATATTTATGAGGACGGTGATTCCCGACAATTTCAGGACTTACCCTCCCTTACACCCGTTAAGAAAGGTTAGGCTCGAACACGCTACTTCTTTTAAATCACTCGAATATTTACATGGTTGGGAAATTAAATGTCTCGAGGCGGCATCCTCGATAAAGAAGTGAAAGACCTAAGTGAGCATAATGAGTATTATAGAACGAAGGGATCAATGATTACACTGCCTTCGGGAATTCCTTATCAAAGGAATTCTTCAAATTGTGCTTGTGCCTAAACGATTCTCCTCTTAATTCCCTCCACTTATTTACTCTCAATTTATTATTCATCTCTTGGAGTATGAGTGGAAGAGATAATTGAGCGGTTATTTCCGGCTTGTGCATAATGTCCATTTATTATAATATGAAAATCATTTTTTCTTCTTCATCTTAATTATATAAGGAGGATTTTTTATTATTAAAAATGAATGATCAGGGAGTGACTGCTTAACGAGATGGGATTAAATTATAAAGCGAATGAGCTTGAGGTATGTGGTTAGAGCTACTTGATACACCTGTCCTCACAGCTCGCTTTGAGTGTAAATTGTTTCGAAGGAGATTCTTCGAATGTCTTCATCAAGGGAATGTCGAAAGATGAGGATGATGATGAGAATCAAGTTTTCCTCCCATAGGTTTTACAATTAGAGGATCCTGAGATGAGACTTGATCCGTTCATCGGTTTTTAATGTGATTTAACAATGGAGCTTCTGTTTCTTTTTATGCTCATATGAAGAGCATTTTATAATGTTTTATATCCCTGTCTTCTCTGTGCGTCGGCTTGTACTGGAGTGCATGGGAAGGGATAGGAGATGTAAATGGGGATGAAGGAGGGAATGAAGCAACTGATATTTTGGGAGTTGAATAATGGGGAGTGTAAAGGAGATAAGCTCATCTGTGGTCGTGTTATTAAACCCTGAGTTTCTCGCTTCACATGATAATCTCCGGTTCATATCAGAAGGACGTAATTGAATGGAATCACTTTCCTCCTCAATCACACATTCCCGTGAAGCGATCATTGAAATGGAACAAAAGTCTTATCTGGAGGTCTATCTTCCTCATCTTTGCTCAAGTCCAAGTTCCTTCCAATATATTATATAAGAGAATGATGTCCTAAGGTGGTGGGGCTCTGAAGGAATGAAGCCCCATCAGTGGAATTAGATGAGAATCTCTCATATGGTCTTTTTTCAGAACCTCCTCCTCGTCTTGTATATGAGTGAACTTGAAGGGAAGGTTAGATTCGTGGATTGTTAGATTCCATGATTTGATCTCAATTACTAATTTATAGCTCCGTTTGTTTTTCTGCCCTTTGTGGAACATTAATTGCTGAGCGCAAGCACCTTTCCTCGCTCCCTCCTCGTTGACTCCTCTTGACAAGCTGATTTTCAGCTTTTGTTTTCTCCTCATCCTTCATCCCCTCTCTGGTTATCTGGCTCATTGTGGGGCTTGGAACTGATTTCTATTCAAGCCGTGATCCGCTTGCTTGGTGGTAGAATGAGGAACAATAATTGTTCCACAAGTCTCACAGCCTCAAGTTCCTTTGCTCAACTTGGCCTCTTAGGTAATGTATCGTCTGTATTTCTCGGGGCAATTGCCCTATTATTCCTTTTCTAATGATCAATTCAATTACTATTCTCCATTAGCCTCCAACTTTACGATGAGACTCTCCTTAAATCCCCGTTTTCTCAACCAAGTCTTTGCCAGTCAAGTTTAATTTCTTGATTGTGTTGTTCGCAAATTGGCATTTTCCTCACCTAACGAGCAGGCTCTTGATGATGCGGAGGAATCGACTTGTGTTCGCAGTGGACAATGATTAAGATCGTTTGAATCTCGTATTCAAGAGACTTTGTAGGGTAATTAACTCTCTCATTTTATCAATGAGAGGTAAAGGCGTCTTCAAATGTCACCTCTGCGAGGATCTTTAGTGGGGAGAGCAAGGAGTTTAAGAAGCTGTTTGTCTCTTTGAGGAATTGTATTTAAGTGGAAGGCGTTAAGCTCCTTTTTGAATCCCAACGACTTGGACTCGACGAGGCACTTGTAAGGAAAAGGCTGTGATGAGGAATGTGTGGTGAATTGTTCCAGCTAGACTCGAGTAGCGTATTAGTTCTTGAGAAGAGATCATAAAGGGGAATAAATAAAGAGATGGAAGGAATTTACGATGACGCTTGAGACGGATCCTCAAATCAGCGGAGGATAATGTTCTCCTTTCGACATTTTTACGGTGGTTGGGTCTCAAACTCGAGTTTCCTTCTCAGTTCAACTGGTCATCTTGAGGGAGTCTTAAACACATTTTCCTTGCTCATTCCCACTTTACATGGGTAGGTTGGGAGTCTGAATGAATATGAAATGAATATTTCAACGCTGGGCCCGCTGCGGCTCCTGCATTATGGGCCTCATAACATGGACAGGAAATTTGAGCCTGCTCCTCTTCAACCTCCATAAGACTTATGGGCCCTGCTGGGGATGCGAGTCACATCGGAGGTGAGGAGGCTGGAAATTGCCACTCAAAAGGAGAAACAGAAGCTCTTCTGACTTATTCACCTCGTCAGAGAATTACTTATGGTAGACAAAAGACATTTTACGAGAGCAGCAGAAGCGGCGACTTGCGTGCCAATCCCGCATTTTACCCCTTTTGCAAAGGAAACCACCCAGGATCTCGAAGGGCATTCTTCACTGCGAATAAATTAATTGAGAAATGGCTCTTTAAAATTCATCACTCGCTCCGCATCCAATATGGAATAGCAAACAACAATGAGTGTTTCGTACGTCTCATTTTTTCAATCATCTTTTCATTCTCGGAAAAAGGGTAAAAGTCGACAGGTTAATGGGGTCTAGAGTCTATAAGGAATATTTCATCTTGAGCCTACTTGCGTAAATTATGCGTGTGCAAAAAATTTGCATGGCGAGAGCCAATTTCCCATGGAGTCATTCTAATAGAAAAATTCGACAAGTCCGTCTGATCTGACATGAATAAATGCATGAAAGAGGCTGAGGTGATTGTTAGCGGGGGTGAGATATGCAAAGTCTGGATCTAACACTCCGGCTAATTTACCACCACTCGGCATTGAGCGAGAGAATAGCAAAGGAATTGGGGATTCTCCGCTTTCCTTCTTCTCTGACAGATATGAAGTAGGAGCTGACTGCAGGTGTTCAATTGTATCACCTCCGGCAGATGATGAGCTCCAGGGGGCAACTACCCCCCACTATATTTGCGTGTTGTAGGTCTTCGCTCTTCTTGTTCGATTTCTTAGGATTTCTGGCTCGTTTTTCCTTCGAAACTCAATATTGATTTTGAATAAAACTTTCTGTTCACCTTCTCCTCCCGACTCACCCGGGGTTTAATGAAAAGGAAGGAGGAAAATGAGAGATTTTTTGCTGATAGGAGTGAAAGTATGATATGGAGTCATAAAACTCATATTTACGACTTCAATATAATCCTCGTAAAATGAAATTCTCATATTGTCGAATATGATCTTCATAATTTACTTATTTTGAAAGTAAAATGGGATTCGGTTGAGGATTCCTTCGAGTTCCGTCTTGGATGGAACGAATAACGACCCGAGCGTGGGTTTTATGATTATGAGACACTCTATAGGCTCCGCTGGCCTTATCTTGATGAAAGTTTAATTACAAGTTTATGTTCTCTTTGTGAATGAAGTTTTTAAAAGGACTCTTTAATGAAATGTGAAGACATGTGTGAGATGGGAGACTGAAAAAATATGGAGAAAAATGTAGGAGTCATTTTATTATCATTGTTTCACCAAGAATGGATCAATAGTCATTTGTTACTCCCTTCTTTTCCTTTGTTGATATTTCATGTTCAGTTCAGTTCAGTTTTTTTTAAATATTGGTCCTACAATTCATATTTGCGAAAATGGGAATGAGTGACAAATTTACTGTGGCAAAAAGACGGCCGTTGTTGTAAATGTTTTATTGCTAATCTTACAAGTTGAACGTCTGTTCCTTTGAATTCTCGTTTTTCTTTGCCATGTTTCTGTTTCTGTACGGTTATCTCTCTGGTTTACTTTGCGTTCCCTTTATGTTTAGCAGTTTCACCCTTTCACGTGGAGGGAATGTTGGAAAAAAGGAGAGATGAAGCTAATTAAGAAAATTTTTCCCCACTGTTCTCTCCTCGATAAGAAGGAAGGAGAAGGGGATATAGGAAATAAATAGGGTGCTCTTCTTTTCTCACCTCTGTTATTAAGTTAAGGTAAAGGCGGAGAGAGTGGAGGGGAAGTTGATTAGGAGGAGAGAAGGAGCAACTGTTTGTTCGGTGAGAAAAAGGACGAGTCTCTCTCGCCGTGTCACATAAACAAAAGGAAGGTGAATGGGAAGGAATGGAGTTATCTGAAGGTTCATCTCGGCTCATTTCGTTATTTGGAAATTGTCTCGTAACTCGCGATGGGTGGAAAATTTAGGCTCACTCTCCTCCGAGGGTGTCAGTCGCAAATCACGGGAAAATAATACTCTCCCCGTCACTCTCAATTAAAAAAGGCATCGGCTCCACGCTGGAGTCGATCAGCCTCGGATCTGACGGCCTTTTCTCATTACACGGCTTTACACCATTGTTCCCAATCGATTTCGACACTCCTCAATATTCAGAAGGCGGTCCGTCGGGGATCGTAAACAACCCTAAGTTGAGCTAAACGCTCGTTCAGCTCTTAGAAATCTCAAATTGCATTATTCCATACACCTTTTATATTTCCACATGCCGGATTTCATTAAGAGATGGTCATGGATCTCATGACTGATTCCTCCGATTTTGTAATAATATCCCATTTGAGAATTTTTTATGATGATTTGATTTGAATCTCATACAATTGTAATTCGGTATACATATAATTATTATTTATTTTAATAAAAACACTATTTTTTGATAATTTTCAATCACGTACATTTTTATTGAATTTGATAATTATGATTAATTTTTAGAAGGAATTGTGTAATATGTAAAATGCAAATCAAGTTTGTATACTTTTTTATTGGTATATGCATTTCGAATTATTGTGATAAGAAAGACGAGTAGCATTCTTGTGTTAGCTTCTTTAGAAGCAACTGCAGGAGCTTTTAAGTTGCATTTAAATTTAATAAAAATTGTACATCGATATTCAGATATTAAATTAAATAATGAGGATGTGGCTTTCACAGTTGAAAAGAATGAAAGTTGTAATAGGGATAAAAGGATTAGACTCGCTTTCAATTTGGCCTTGGCATGAGGAGTCAATAAATTCTTCATCTTCTTTGATGTTCTAAGTGCCTTCATACACGATAGGCTAAACTTGTCGATTCTACGGCGTTTTCAAAGAGAAAAAATTCTTTTACATTTTATCTCTTCAGCGTCTCTTTTCAAACATTAAAATTGTTAAGGCGTTATTTTATTGCAAACTCGGATAATTGAAGGAAATGTTGAGGAGAATTTATTATGTACATACCCGATGATGCGATACAGTTCGATACACCAATAAAAATCTTTTACATCTACATCCTTAGTTTTTGTCTAGTTTCCTTTTTTGCGTCAAATTGCAAGACGCGAAAAAAGTTGAGGTGAGAATAAATCTATTAACAGGTTAGGATTTGATAAATTATTGAAGCAGATAATCTTGTTGGCAATTTACATTGGAATCCTGATCGACTCTTCCTTGGAATGATGGCAAAATGAAGTTAGGTGTGACTAGGATATGCGAATCCACTTTAAACGTTAGAATTTTGGAATTCTATCCTTTAATTCTTGAGAAAGATGAACGGATCAGTGTTGGTCGGTGCTTTTGAAGCTTTCGTTGTTTGATTAAGAATAGCGCGAGTGTCACACGTTGGAATTAATTAAATTAGCTAATTAGAATTCGCAAGTTTGTGTGCATAACTTGAGATTCAGGTTATAATAATCCGCTGGGGAAGAATTTTGTATTTTATTCATTTGCCATGTTTCTCAAAGAAAGTACTATATTGTCCATGTTTAATAAAGATAAAGGCTAAAGAACGATTTAACTTTCGTTCAATTATTCGGATATAATATTATTCCGTCTTCTTTAACCTTTATGAAATCTTTATCTCGTTCGTATATTAAAGTACGATTGGGCACGAGCTAAATTCCTTTTAAGGTCGAATGGTTTGATATTTGGATGATAAATCAAGTTTAACAATGAATTTAACAGGCGAATTTTTATGAAATACACAGATGAAGGATTGTAAAACTTAGTTATGTATGTTTAACATTTTGATTCCCTATGATTTCATTCTTTCTTTTTGAAAGTGTTATCCGTGGATGTAAAGTCTAAGTACGTAAGAACGGAGGGTGAATACATAATTTTCTTGGATAATGTGGAGCCTCCTTATCTAACAATAAGTGAGGAGTCGACGGAGGGAGAGCGAAGGGAACTCGTTGAGGAGCGTAGTTATTAGTCTGGATGAAGATGGTGATTTGATGATTTGGAAAACAAATAGCTACATAACATCTTTCGTACGAGGATTTGATTTTCGAGGAGACCGTTGTGGACAAAGGAGAGATTTCCTCTTGCGTGCCTTGGCTTCTAAACCATGTAATCGGCCCGTAACAAGGGCTACATAAGTAGAATCCCAATTGCCCTCATGGGATCATGAGGTCTGGTGCATGTTGTAGAGGATGAACTTTTGAGAAGGATGAGGAAGGTTCCTCGAAAAATTCCTTTTTAGTCATTGAGTCCTTATATGATCTTGTAGAATATTTTATTTTTTGACGGGGACATTGTTCGATGGCTTGAGACTTTTATGATGAGGATTTTGACTATTTAGTAGGAATAGGCTTGGAGTACAGGCATGGAGGGGAGACAGGAAATACTAACGGGAGTAATCTCCTCTTGAGCAATAATAGGCAAACATGAAGGTTTTGAAAGGATTAATGTTAAATAAGCGGTTGGACTGGGGAGGAACTCCGCCTCAGTTTTATCATAAGGAGAGGAGGCCGTCATTAAAAATAATAGAGCATTTTGTGTGACGGTGGCCGAGGAAGTTCGATTTTGGGAGCGATAAGGATAATAGGGTGCGGAAAGGAAGGCGTAAGCTCTCCGTTCCTCCTCGTCTATCTAGTGATATGGAGAATGAGAATTATATGTAAATGTGAGGCTTGCCAGCTATCGAGAGCTATCTTGGATTTGTCGGTTTGGGGTACAAGTGATTTGAATGTCCTTTAGAGAGGAAGTCGTCGGGTTAGAGATACCCTGTAATGATTCCGAGATAAACTTGACTATGATTATAATAGCTCTTTTCCATTTGCTCACTCCATTTCCATGCTTGCATCTTGTAGGTATACTTATAGGTGGGAGATGGTTGAAAAATTGATTTAAATAATTGGCCGAACAGTTCGAGGGTAATTCATGGACACGCAAATCAATAGAAAAACGAGATTATTTAAAGTCGCTCCAATTGAATTCAGGTGGTTAGGCATTTAGAACATGCTCAGCGGTTGAGCTTGCTCCGCTTTTAAATTTTTTCTAATAGACGATTTTAATTGACGATTATATGGGAGTAATTTTTTGACTTTTACAAACATGACACGGACGACGTCCTTTCCTATGTATACTTTATTTAATCCTTTTGCATTGCTTGACGCTAGTCGTGACTAGAAGAGGCTTTCAGACTATGAGATGTGCGAGTCTGTGACGAGTGAACAACTTTGTAGAATTCCATTGCTAGACTCTTCACATGAATGCGAAATGAAAATTTATGATGGTTTTAGACTTTTGAATGAGTATTTCTTCAACTTCGCAAGTTCATAAATTTCCGTTTACGTTACATTTGGAATTTGATATTTTTACAAGAGGATTTACAACTCGTGCACTTTATTATTCAATTAGATATTCAAAAAGATTAGACTTAATAAAGAATGAAAGCTTGAGACAGAACTAGCGTCTATAATTTGGGTTTCTTAGATTTCAAAGATTAAAGAGATTCTTTACAAATATCTGTAAATCTTATCTCTTTTGCTGTAAAGAACTAACGTTAAAGTCAGTTTAAGTTGTAAAAATTTAAGTAGGAATTTAATATTGGTTTTCATATAGTGCTTACAATTGTATAAACTTGCCTTCCTACTCAATTTTTTTTCATGCGGTGTGTAATGTCATGTACAAAATGGTTATTTGTTTGGAAATCAAGAATCCTAATTTGAAGAGATGTTTATAATTTGGCTACTTTTATTTATCTTTAATGTTCTTGTATTATGTAAGGTATAAGAATTCCCACAATATTTATCTGTGAAGGTGCAAGGTAAGAGTCAATGGGCCAAATATGGCAAGACTTGACTCTGAGAATTCATATAATTAGAATCATAAGCTATACTTTCCTGTCAGCCATCTCCCATTTATATTGCTAAGTCTTCCCTTAAACGAATCAAAGAATTTTTCTCTTTTAGTAGCAAATGATTATTGAGCCATGCAAGTCTCCGATATTTTGCTCGGGGCTTTCTGTGGCTGCACACCTATGTGGTATTTAAGTAAATAACTATGCAACTATTATTTCATTCGATGACCAATTGAGGAGAATAAATTATTCTCTTGTTTGAAACCTTCAATTTCTCATTATCGACAGTCTGCCATAGAAAGAATGGCAATTTGAATTGAAAGTATTACACATTACTTAGCCATAAAAGTGGAATCCTATTTGGTCAACTGTTTTATAAGGCAAGGTAGGTTAATTTAAAAAATATATATTTATTTTACATTTTCATATGAAGACAAGAAAAGGTTCCAGGGGCATATTTCCTATCAAATCATAGATCAGTAATCCTAGGAAGTCATGATGTATGCGAGTAAAAACGTAGATCGTTGGAATATATTACTTGTTACGGGGTTTCCACTTCGTGTGGGATATTCTTTCACAAAGAAAGTTTTTTGAATGTGGGTACGGGAGGTTATTCCCAATTGAGTCTCCTATTCCTTATCATTCGAGAGGAAAGGGATAAAATAAAATTGAAACCCCATGGCGAAGGAGCTTGTAAGATCTTTAATCTTTTCAAAATTTCCGAGTCACTTGACTTGAGCTTCAAAAACTCCCTGTCAGGGTTTTGACGGTCCTTCGAAGAGAATTTAATTAATTGTATGATAAACATTTCCCATTGCAAGTTCTCATTATAATCAAATTGTTATCTTTCCCTCTTTCATCAAGAAGGGGAGAGATGAGGGAAGATGCGTTCGAACTGTCTTGTTCCTCATTCATATTTGGATTCTTGTTCATTTTCCCTTGCCCTCCCACCATAACAATGAGCCCTGTTCTTCTCTACCTGAGAGCGATTGTATAAAGTCTCTATTTATTTATATGACATTTTGAAGGGTTGGGAACTCTCACTAGGCAATTGTACACACCCGGTGCGCTAAATTAATTTTCCTTTAATTTATACACACATTTATTAATTTATTCAACTCTCCATTTGCATAATTTTCTCAATTTGAGCTCTTGCGTCAAATGAGAGTTTTGCATTATACAATAAGGTTATTTTTATGGATAATGGCTGTCTTGTTAGAATAAAGAGATTTCCTTCTAAACTCCCATGATTATCCTGACTGACTGTTGTGAGAGCCGAAGAAGGGAGATGATGATGATGAGGCTCGGAGGTTCCTCTGAGGTAATGAGTATCTAGGTGGGCTTTGGCTCTTCTTCATTCTCTCTGCCCAATTTCACTCCGTTTATGCATTATTATGTCTGAGTGAGACTCGCCACGAAAGTCAGAACCTGCTCCATGAGTTCTACCTCTTGAGATGCCGGAAACTTGTTATGACTTTGATGGAATATTTATCCTCATCTCCCCATCCTTCTCCATCCTCTAATCATGCAATCGAGGGAATTCTCCTTCATCAGACGATGGTATGCATTCATCTTCCAAAAGATCTTCGCCGGACATTCTTCCGTACTCCGTCATTATCCAATGCGATATGGATCGGTGGTTGAACTTCACCTTTAATCTTTAAATCCTTTTTTAATACTCAAATTAGAGGTGTACAAAATGGAGAGTTGATGGAATTTAATGTCGAGGGACTCTATATTACTCTATATTTAATTTGACTCAGATTTTTTTTTAGTTTTATGCATGGAAATTCAGTAAAATATATATTCATAAACTGAAGGAAAATTCATTAGTATGATGATTCTATCATCAATGTTGATGTATTCATTTCGTATGGTTTACAAATACAGTCGGGATGAAAGTTTAACAACTCATCTTGTAGAGTTCCAACTTCATATGAGATTTGTGCTCTAATGTGTTTGTGAATTTTTTAGTCTCGCAAGTTGAAGTCGTAAGGAATAAAATTGTTGAGTTGAGAGATTAAAATGATTTAAAATTCCGGTTGGAGATAAGTTTAGTTGAACTTTAAACATGAAATTTTATGCTCGATTCGCCTTTACATTATTAAGACCTTTTATTGTTTAATGAAGATTTAAAATGAATTCTTATCAAAATATACGATTATTCCACTAATTAAAAAGATTGTATTCTTTATGTACTTTCCTGTAACATTAAATTGCATAAAAACAAACACAAAGTGAATAAGAAGTCGATCGAAGGATGGTCAAACAAAGTTGATAAGTATATTGGTAAAAATCCTCAATGAATGCCTCATGGCTATTCGCCTATAGGGGGTTTTATGTCAAGAAATCAAGTTTGTGAATTAGCAAATGAAGAATTTGTGGCGATTGAGGAGAGTATTGGTTGGAGTTATGCGTCTCTAACTCTTTTCATGGGTCTGCATGCGACTAGAATTTCCTGATTTGGAGATAAACCATCTGCGGTTCGACTGATATCCGAGACGAAGGATGGAGGAAATGATGGGATTAATCAAGTTAGATTCAGGGTTCGATTGAATTGAATGGAATTGAATGCGGCTGAGTGTCGTAGTCTCCGCGGTTCGACGCGACACAAAGATACTAGACAAGGGTAAGGAGAGAAGGGCCAGGTAATACGACAACGGTCCAAGACCAAAATGTCACTAGATACGCATATACTCTTCTTTCCATCTTCCTTTTTCCATTCAATTATTATATAATTTGAATTGGAAAGAAAGGTAATTGGGTTGAGAGGGATTAGTAGGCTTTTTGAAAATTATTTATTTTAGAGCCAATACATAAGTTCCTTTTTCTATTAGTATACTTCTTTTAATTTCACTAAAAAGATAAGAATTGAATGAACATTATTATCCTTAATTTTTGTCAATATTACACAATAGGCTATAATATTAACTATAATATTGATATTATATTTAATAACTAATATAATTTGTGTTCTTAATTAACATTTAGCATCTCTTGTATGATGAATCCAAAAAGAATATAATCATTACGGTAAATTTTAGGGTCATTTCAAGGAGAATCAAAATGTCAAGAATAAATTATAGCAGTGGAGTGATTGGGTATTTTTAAAATATGTAAGCTGATTAGTCTCGTTTTACTTTGAGGAGGAGGGAGTAAAAAAAGAAAGGCCGCGATTCTTTTCAATTGGAAGATGGAGAGAAGAAGAATGAGAAAGATGATCTCTTGATCCACTCGCATGTCACTTCGTTTGAGAGCCTTTATTTACGTCGGTCGCCGGCTTGAGGGAGAAGAATAGGAATTATTTTCTATTGAAAGGAAATTGTCCACTTGGACTTCTTAATCTTTCAGCCTCTCGTATGCCTCAATGCTAATAGCAGATGCAACACGGAGATGTGTAATAAAAAGAGGAAATTTGGCTTATTAAGGAATGGAGTCTTGTCGAAGGAAGGAGCTCCTTTCTTTTATCCACATGGTATGTGCCTATTCTTACACCCGTAGACATCTGGGTAGTAGGTCAATTAACTATTATGGTTCGACTAGGTTTCTTTGAGAATTGAGAACAATGAAAGGGCTGAGGTTGTAAAGGAGGGATTGACGAATTCCACATTTCAGAGGAAGCTTGAAAGTTTATTGAATGGAACTCGGCAGTTCCAGCACGTATCTCCTCGCTAATTTGCATTCAACGAGGCTTCTAATAAATCCAATAAAATATGTAATAAGTATGAAAAGAGTGTAAAGGGAATTCTCATAGAAAGTGAAATCTCTTCGGGTTCCCAATTCATATAGTCAGAAGAGGAACCGAGGCGAACTTCAACCCTTGTAGACATAAATTCGTTTGAATTTCTTTAGATTACTCAGCAGGAGCTCTCCGCCTCTTCGCCCTTCCCTTGCAAAGGGAGTTTGAGGTTTTCTAATGAAGGGTCTGCGAGATTTGTTTCTGCATCTCATTCTCTCTCATCATCCGGATGCCATTGCCAAAGATCTGAGGGAGAGTTGAACTTTGTCTCTATATGGTGAGTCCCAGACCTCCTATTGGACTTGAGAATGAAAAGAATCAATTTTTTATCACTCCAACTTTGGTGAAAAAATATGAAAGGAAGAAGAAGGCAAAAATAAAATATGGATCCTTGAGGGCGGATTAGAGTTGAAGGCTAGTATATGGCTTCATTCCTTTCTTCCCCCCACTCGTGGCCCGTATAATCAACTCGGGCTCCTAATAACAATGATTCACTTTCATCCGAATTTGCACGGTCGTAAAGCTGTGGAAATTTAGGGTCATCGGCGGACGAGTAGGGAAAAGAAAATTCACATTGCGGTTATCTTCCTTCCGTAGGACCCAGCAGGGAGCTCATATTTTCATTTCGCCAATAATACTCAAAGCGACCAATTCGCTCGCTGAACTCGCTCAATTACTCATTACGAGTTTGAGTATGTAAAGGTCGGCCTGGCTCAAAAGGATTTTTAATGATCCTCAATTTCGAGTAGGGTGTAACTGAAAACCATGACTTATTGATTTTTCATACATATCTTTCTAATAATAAAAGAAGAATAAAAATCAATTTTAATTTACTCCTTCTCTCCACTCTACCACTCATTAATGATGTTCCTCTGGTAGATTTAATTTGGTTTCGAGGGTCTGCACTCGTGGAATCCAAATTGAGCTTCACATTCATTTAGAAAGTTATTTCCCTCTTAATATTTATTAGACAATTATACACATTCCAATTTTAAGAGTAGGTGTCAATTGCTCAATTAATTATTTGAGCATGTGCGAATTTCGTAGAAGATCGTTGACTCTTTCGCTCTGGCAGACAGCTTGTATTTGTAATTGATGAGGTTATTCATCATCCTGCTTCATCAAATCAAACGAAATTGTTCCTTGTAGGTGGAGATGAATTTAATCCAATGTTTTAATATTCATGTTTTATGCGTACAAATTATTGAGGCCTCGTTCATGTATCATAAATATTCTCTTAAGAAAGTTCAGATGAATTTGACAGGTTTTAAAAAAGCTTATGGCACTTATGGGTCACGCCACTAGAGTTAATGTTTCTATCAATCCGAGTTTCTCGTTTAGCTGAGGAGATAATCTGAGCATATTTGAGAGTTGATAGATGGGTTAATGGAGAAATATTTGTTTATAAAAACCACAAAGGATGTTATTACAGAGTTATTTAGTGGGGGATGAAGTCCTTAATATTTCCTTAATAATCATTTATGATTTCATCCAGGATGAGAATTGAATGAATTTTACTAACAAAGCCGAAAACTTGGGTCTTCCAGGGCATTTGAGCATTAAAACTCGACGCCTGTCTCGCCTCCATTGGCTGGAGAAGAGTGAATGACAAGAGGAACACTATTATTAGCATTCAGAACACGGAATATAATAATGTTGACTAATATAGCCTATATAGTTAGCTGATGGGGCTCCATGCACAATTTACGTCTCTCGTATGAGCAGAGTTGTAATGGGCCATAGTTATCATCGAGGCGCCATATGAGGAGCATAATGAGGAGACTTTTCTCCATTCCCTTCCGATTCCGCCCGTTGTTCCTTTAGTTTCATGAACGAGGAGAGCCCTCAATTTTACAGGTGTTTAGGGGATGTTCCTCTCTGCACGCATGAGGATACCTTCTTCTCCTCGCCAAACTACTCAATGATTATTAGAATAATATTCTATGAAATATATCCCTTCTTATCTCTATTCAAACTCACTGTGAAGGAATCCATCATATGGGCCTTATTTTTTATATAGTCTTTTTTAATAGTTCCTCCTTATGCTCTATTATATTTATCAAATATTTCTCATCTGAACATGCCAACAAACATTTGAATTTCTGAGGAAATTTTCAGTGTTTCAATTTCCTATTATACCTACTCCCTAATCTTCCCTTGTGGGTTCTTATCAAGGGTAGTAATCCTTACTAAATTTATCATATCATATCTTTGTCGTTTATGGGAACCATGATATCCCTCATGGTATGGTAATAATAAATGGTTGATGAGAAGCTGAGTTTTGAAAAAGCATGGCTCACTCGAATCTTGTGAAATTATTCAAATTTAGAGGAAATAATATGGGAATTTTGAAGGGTCGGTGTATTTTCTACCTTGTTACTCTCAAAGATGATTGGGGTATTTTTAAGGTGGACGATAAGGAGTTTGGGCAAAAGGGAGTTCTATTGGCCCCATGCATTCCCTCGTCAGTCATTTATCTATTCTCCTTTACTTTTAGTGGTTTTGAGTTTTTACAGTGAAAGATAAGAGTTTTAAGACTCATTTTGAGCATGCAAGGGTAGGTTGTTCTTCTCCATGTTCAATTAGGCTGGAGTATAAGCAAAAGTCATATTCAACTTTTTGTATAGTAAATTTTGAGCTCGTTTTCTTAATTGAAGAGCTTCTCCCTTCATCATTTATTGAGTGTCGAGTTCTTCTATTAACGATTCTTTCACGTTCTCCTCAGGATTGTGCAAAACGATGGTGAGGGGAAATATTGAGTTTTTACTGGACAAACAGCTAAAGAGCCTTCTCATTATTCTCATTATTCATCTTTATTTTCTTTGCGTCGAATTCTTTAACTTTAATATGTTTACAATAGGCAATACATTAGATAGGATGGATTGACTTTATGGTCTCTTGGCTGTTTAACTCTCACTTTTCGCTTTTTGCGAATCCTCTTTTTCTCCCTCGTTCCGTGGAAAATGTTTAAGACTCACCCACTCGCCTCTTTCTCATGTAATCTTATGTATTATACTAAATGAATGCAATGACTGTTTGAGGGAGGGATGAAAGGATTGAGATGAGCCCTGTCGTCTCTTTTTGCAAAGTGGCCCATGAATCATGGATCATGATTCATGAGACTCCGGCTGCTTGAATTAACTTGTTTTGTTTTTTAATTCCCTTCACTTATAGTCCCGAGACAGTATGCATAAGTGACTCCATGTACTTATGTTCATGAGATTCAACTCGGCTTTTCTTAAGACACTTTTGGTCATAAGTCATTCTTCAGCTTATTATTATTGACGTGGAAGGGAGAACTCAGATGTCATTATTGAATTCAAACTTACCTCTGATCCAAGTACACCAAGATATACAAGGGTTTGGCTCCAACAGATGTTTCAATTCATTCCTAGATTTCAACCAATTAAGTGTTCATTCGTGTGCTCTTAAATCATTTTTATTTGTTCGTCAAAAATGAAGAAATTAATTTTGTATGTTCTGAACAAAAGTTTTTAAAATTATATAATTATATTGTTTTAGTTGTTCATTTAAAGGAGTTACATAAGGCTTGAGGGTAAGTCTTTCAGTATTTAAAAGGGCATTGAAAGTTTATTGAGAACTTGAAGAGCTGAATAAATTTTGAACGAAGGGTAATGTTTAAGCGGAAGAGCTCCTCGGGGTTTCTTAGGTTTAAGAAGCGACGGCGGAGTAAAAAGGAGTTGGCGGATCGTAGGACCTCCTTTGTTTTCTGTACGACGAACGCATTGTCTTTAATGGACAGATCATTAATTTTGTGATACGGGACAAGTGGTGGGATGAAAGAGAGGTTTCGAGACGGTGATGGTTGGAAGCCAACGGAATCTTATGGCTCTTCCTCCTGGACGCTCTGCGGTGTTCCGACTGGGATCTTTCATTCATTGGCCCACATTGCGCCTCATTGAAGAAGATAATGGAGAAGAAAGATGCGGAGAGAGCCAAACCCTTTTCCTCTTGTATTGCTCACACAATATTTATCAACATTATTGACACATGACGCGAGACAAAAACCTTTTTTGACACGCGAACATATTGGATAAAATAGGACGTCACATTATTCTCTCCGGCTCTCATGCTAATGAAGATGATAAATGTGACTCCTTCCACTTTTGACTCCTTCTTCCGAATCATCACTATCTAAACTAATATGTCTTTTTATCTTTATCTCCCTCCTACATCTTTTCTTTAACATAACTGGTGAATCCCTTTAGTTTCCGATTGTTCAAGTTTAAAAAGTACCCAACATGCTCAAATGAATGACATTTGATATACCTACAATATTTTTTTTAATATTCCTTATTTAATAGTCCTTTGAATGGATTATGGTGGAGTAATAGAGTTATTCTCTTACTACCTCAATCATCCTAAAAATATTTTTAGTGATTTTTTTTAATCATTAGGGTTTTTATTAGATTTTAGTATCATAGATATAACAGCGGGACGATAGTGAATTCCTCAAACGGCACACAAGCGTGACTAATAAGAGGATGAGTTTTCACATCAGTAAGGCATCCTTTCTTGGTCCTTGCGTCGGAGACCCTTGAGAATTTATTGAGAATATTATGTGAAGAATGGAATTTGAATGGAATAAACGGGTTAATAAATAATGTCGATTGGAAGGTGTGGAATTCGAGCTTGAAGTTGAGTAGTGAAGGAGGAAGCCGTGAGGGGTCCGGGTGTGAAATGATCTCAGTATGATAAAGTTTATCTCCGAAAAGCAAACCATCTCATCTGGCCGTCTAAGGGGTCTCCAACACATCTTTGATGAACTCGACGATGATCCTTTCGTCAGGGCCAAGCCCTTTAAATTTTCTCGCTTCTTCCCACCCTGTTTCCCCATGTTTCCAACATGAACATGAAGATGATTTGACGCTTTCACCTACTGGTTCAGGAATTCCACTATTATGCCCTTTCGTTTTTTGCCTTATTTTAAGGAGTTTCGACTCGAGTTTTAGTTACTGATGTTTAGGTCTCACAATGATTTGAATCAATAGGCTCAACTGCTTCGAATTCTAACAATTCTCTAGAATTGTTAAGAATGTTAATAGATAACTTTTTTGAAAAAATTCAAAGATTGGGTAAAGGAATTTCAGTAAATGGACTTTGTTATAGATTTCGATTTCATTGAGGAATTGAAAACATGTTTGATGCGATCCACGCAACAGATGGCTTATGGATTTTTGTATTGTGAGATGCCCAATTAGATAATTTTTTGTCATGAAAAATTTCCATTGAATGAAGTTATTTACAATTTACAATTTTTAAATTTTTCATTGCTTAAACATGAATTAATTAAATATTGTATTTTTTGGAATTGTGAGAAATATTTATTCTTCTTTATTCTAATGCTAAAAATCATGTGTTGGATTCAAGCTAATATATTTTCATTACTCAAGTTTCTCTCGTGGAATTAATGATTATTGTTCAAATTGTGTCGTATGTTTTTTGTGTAAAGTGATATAAGCAGTTTATTAAATCAAAAGTTCTCGTGGCATAGATTGGAACTTTAGAATGGTCAACTGCTGAGAAACTGTTGGCAAGTGAAGCTGTCGAGTGAGTAGTCATTTAAATCATTGTCATATCTTGAATGACAATCTCATAATTTGTCGGAGGAAGAGACGGGAGGAGAAATAATGATGTGAATTAAGTAGGCGCTTGAACCTAAAAGGTAATGAAGTAGGCACTCATGATTTTATTATTCCTTCCCTCCCAAGGGACTCTGCAAAGAGAATATAATTTTGAACACATAAATGGTAATAACGTAATAAGTTCGATTGAATCAAGTCCTATCTTTTTTTCCACCTTGGAGTCTTCAATAATGAGTGGTTGTATTGTGAAGAAAGAAATAACGGACAATGTATTCCCATAGACATCTTCTCGTTGAACCGGATCAATGAGATGGAATTGCATGGGGAGATAAGGATTTCTTCGCTGGACAGAATATTTTTATGAGGCTGTCATAATAACTCGAAAGGAACCGTCGACTGCTTCTCTCTCAACAGAGGACAAGTTTGTACAAATTAAAAACTACTCGGTGTCAAGTTCCACAAACGAGTTGAGAATTTATAGGCTTTTTCTTCTCTAAACTCCCCTCGTTTTCGCGACGATGCTTTTCCCACTCACTCACTCTCAGAATAATCCTTAATGAGGAGATCTTGTAAGAGAAAAGCCAGTATATTCGAATCTCCCCATGAACAGCAATAAAGATTATCCAGTGTGCAATAAAATTAAAATATTATCTTTGAGTTGTCCTTTTAAACCCTGCAAATTAAATCTCTGCTCATTACTTATAACCTTTGCACATTTTTAAATTATGTGTAAGAGATAGAGGAGTACTTGGATTGCATTTTTTCCTCTCCTTTTGCCGTCCTCTCTTATATGCGAATAAGTGTATGCATTCTTGCGACTAATTAGCTAATTTTTTTCTTGAATTGTTCAGTTTTGACGGATTTAATTGTATGTTTAGATATCTTTTATTTATTTAATTGGTTGGGTAGTTTTATTTCTTTATGAGGCTCTAACGATTTAGTGCCAAGTAATATAAATTAATTATTCTATCGAATACATTGTAAGTATGGAAGTATTTGTTTAGTAAAGATAAGAGGGAAAGTTTCAATTTGAAACACTTTATACTTCGCAACACTCGAGCTCTTAGGAGAGTCTACCAATTTTCTGGGGGAGGTAGGTGGGTCGCTCGAGCGTCGATCAAGGATTCATAATACATAGACTCAGCTAAAACCTTATTGAGCTCCCCTACGCAAGCGAACGCTGAGGGATCCTAAAAGTACCCGACGCTGCTAATTCCAGGAATTCAACGCTGCTCTCTCATTCCCCTATTTTATCCTTATCATACAGCCAATTGCTGGAACTCAACGCTCCTCCCACATTTCCTCATATTGGCTGCGTCGGGTGCTTTTTGGCCCCCTCAGCGTTTGCTCACATAGGAAAGCTCAAAAAGGTTTTAGCTGATGAGTCTATACATTATGAATCCTAGCTCGACGCTCGAGCGACCTACCTACCATTCTTCCCCAGAAAATTGGTAGACTCTTCCAAGAGCTCGAGTGTTGCGAATTATAAAGCGTTTCGAATTTAAATTTTTCCTCTTAAACAAGTTTAAATCGTTTATTAATATTGATCAGCTTTGAAGATAGATTACCAAATTTAATGCAGCGTTAAAAAGTGATTTGGAGCATATACGATACTTTAGAATGGTTTATTTATAATGCATTGTTGAATATCTACTTAAATATGAACATGGATAGATTTAAGGTAAAATAAACGATGAACGAGTATTTATTTTAAGAGTCAAAGAAGAAGAATTTTAATAAGCTTTTAAGGATCGGCCCGTGGTACAGAAAATTGAGAGGATGCAGTAAAAATGAATTTATATTCTTTGACTGGGTATAAGAAGGTCTTTGTTTGTTATTCAGCCGCCCTGCTTCCTCTACTCACTTGAGGAAAGAGATGAAGGAGGAGGAAAGATGAAGGGTGATTGAAAATAAAGGAGCTATTACTTACCCAGATGGGGTATAATGCATTAATTTTATGACCAATGCTGTATTTGAGAGGTGGTCGAACTTGTAAAGCGAGCCTCGATCCCTCGTCCAACTATTTTTATAAGCTTTAAGGTTGGAAAATAATTAAGGTGTTTCCCTTCCTCATTTGAAGAACAAAAACGGATACATTTTTTCATTTTTATAGCTTTTGACTTTTACTTCTTTGCCTTTTATAGTCCCTATTCCTTCAAGGTCCGACATACCGATGAGGTGATGTGGTTATATTGACGGCTCTTAAGCTTGATGCCTCCGTCAGTTGTGTAAATTATGTGTATAGGGAGAAGATTCAAGATTTATTATTTTGTAGAATTATAATTAACGTTTGGTTGGGCATGATAAGACGAAGAAACCGACAAAGTTTGTTAAATGTAGTTTTTTATATCATTTTGAGCTTCTTTGGGTATATATAAGTATTTGTATCTCTTTTGGTCTTTGTAAGTATATTATAGCAACTCCTGGAATCGCATGATACTTTCGGTCTCTCACATTTTGAGTCTCTTTTGAGCTTTTGAGTTTTCTGGGTCTATCTCACACGAATCTGTGAAACGAAGAGTTTAAGTTTGTTTTTGACGCTTTTTGAGTAACTTCTCAACACCTTTTGTGAGTTTATGTTCATTCTCTCTCCCTCCAACTTCTCATTGTCATGTCTTTTCTGAGTTTCACACGAACTTATCAGAGAATATAAACTTTTACTCTAATTATCTCTTCGTGTCCTTATTTCTCTATAGTGGGTCTTGACTTTTTGAAACATTTGGGTCTGTAGGAAGTCCCGTGAGTCCAATTGTTCCGAGATATGTGAATGATGACTTGAGGAGGAGCGTTGGATTACCACAGGTGGAGGGAGAGAACGGATAGTGTCTGTTCAATTTAATTATAATTATCTGAGTTGGTGGGGGAAGAATTTCCCAAATCATGTCAACATCAGAGTTTATGCTCCCCTAGTTCATTCATTTTCATTAATTTTATGATGAGGACATGAGATCTCATTATGCCTTATTTCCTCTCTCAAGGGATGATGGGTTCGTTTTAGATAAAGAACTTAAAGGTACTCATGAAACATACAACTTTTGTTCAATAACCACTGCAATTTGGTGTAAAGGTCGAAGGGTCCACGCAACCCTTTACGTTCCGTGGAATAAAGTAGGAGAGGAAATGTGTGATTCGAAGGTGATAAAACAATATTCTCTAAACGCTTATATTGAATGCTAGCGAGTGATCTCATTCTAAAGCCTAACGTTCTGCTCATTAAATTAGGCTAGTTAAATGTTAATATGGAGCCCATTTTCTCTATAAAAATAGTGAAAATGGTTTAAGTGAGTGACATGGCACCTTTCCCTCTCGCATCCAATTCTCTTACATAAATTATTTATGAGCTTATTCTCAATGTCCTGTTTAATTCTTCATTAATTTTATTAGAGCTTTTGATCTATTTTTTAATATTTATAAAAATTTTAATTTCCTCTTGACAAGTGAGATTTTTATTCTCTAAAAATTTGAAATCTTTTTATTATATTATTTTCTCGCTATTTATACTTGTATATATGCATTTATTAATGAACAAATTATACTTTATAATACGCTTGTGTAGAAAATCAGAAAGTAATTAGTACTGGCGTTGAGGTTTAAATGGGTAACATTTTGTTTTATTTATTTTCACCTTCTACTGGTACATGTAGCTAATTAACTTTTCCTATTTACGATATAAATCGAGGAGTAATTATCGTGAGAACTTTTAATACTTGTTAGATGTTGGTTTGTAACTTTATGATGAGAGATTCGTTGAAGGCGATAGAACTATCACAATTTTATTTTTTGTCTCTTGAACATATTCCACACTCGGTTCGTATTTTCATTTAAATTCATGGCCAAGTACTTGGTTCAATAATGACCGTTGTTGAACGTTTTCAAGTTGTTGAATCTCTTTCTTGTTCCTTGTTTTTTCATGTAATACAATAGGTACACCTTTTGATTTTCTTTCACTGACTCAGTGACCAAATTGAAGAAGCCCTTAGAAGGCCATCTGAGTCGACTCCTTTTTTCGTTTCTTATTATCGCAAATTTATTGGCTCGTTGACTCTCCTCTTCTCTTAAATCGTCTCAACATCAACGATCAACATACTCTCATTGTCTTATAGTTTCAAAGATCAAAATGAGGCTCGTCTTTCTCAAGTAGGGAACCTTTATTTACAAGGATCAACTTGACAGAAAAAGTGTCTTAATTTGAAATTTAGAATGACAATTGTGAGTAAATGACTGTTGGGTCTCAATTTTTTTGCGCTACAAAAATTCTTTCTACCTTTTTGTTTAAAATTATTATCAGTTTATTGTTAGAATTGAATTGAAACTGAGGTGGTTTATGAGCAAATTTTTACCATAGAGCTCACTCATTGTCAGTGTTATAACTGATATAAGAAGTTAATAGGCTTTATATTTTCGAATGGAACGGACGAGAGTATTTAAAATTTAAAAATTATAGTTTAAAATTCAAAGTTCCACAATCATAAATTGTAAAAAGAATTTGTCAGCCCAAGTCGGCGATGTGTATAATGCTTTAATTTAATTTTAGCTCTTGAAAACTAAACAACATTATCTTCTTCATACACTCGATCTTGAACCTCTGCATGTGGGGTGTTATGAAGTTGAGGAATTTCTCATTTTTTGCTTCGTACTAAATGAAACCTTCAGTCGCCTCCATGGTTAAAGCATTATGGGAATGTTATTTCGAGCCTTTGGTTACATTACCACCTTTAAGGGGCTCATCTGCCCCCTCTGAAGAGGATTTCCTTCGGCTGATGATGAGCTAATGGCAGTAAATCATTCAAGCTCACCAGTCCAAACTTTCATTTTGAGAGAAGATACGGCTTGAGTGTTAAATAATAATAATATTTCCGAAGAAAGTGGATGGGAGAGGAAATGGGAAAAAGACAATTTGTCGCTTTAAAAGGGCATGTTATTATTAGTTGTTTTATTCCGCGAACCTGGACGTATAGTTGTAAAAGAAAATTTTGAGCCGTCTATGAAATTACTCCTTTTTATGAGCTTCTTCCTTATGTATTATGGACGGAGTGTTGTGGTCTCTCATCCTAGGATGTGCTCGGACTCTTTATGAGCTGTGAAAGTACCGAGTGTGGAGATGAGCTCAGGATTTATTTCTTTCGTACGGAAATATTTTTTTCATCATGAATTCCATTATTTCCCTTCATTTCATTACCCTTTCCATGTTTCTGCATGTGGAAGAGAAGTTTGTAAAGCAAAGTCATTTTTCTATTACAATCTAATACTACGTGCAATATTGTATTCTCGTGTGTAATGGCATTATAACAGATAAATAATACATTGTTAGGCTTCGCATACTCAATGGGTAGGAGACCCACGCTTTCTTTTATAATTTAAACCTGTGACAATTACAAATTTGAACATGTTATACGGCAGTTTTTGTCATAAGGATAATTAATTAAACATTTATTACTCTTGTTCTTATTCATACATGTATTCATTATTAAGCGTTATGAATGAGAAAGTGGAGAAGGTGAATTAATTTTGTATTAATATTCATCTCGTGCTGTTTTTGCTAAAAGTTTTTCAATGAATTTTTCATTATGTACCTTTCTCCTTTTATTTCATCACATCTTTTGGCTTGAAACATTGAATTTAAGCTATAGCATTTCTCATTACAAGTCTTATTTGGAAGATTTGATAATTCTTCACACATTTACATGTTTGACTTACTATCCACTTAATGGTTGAGTACATGCGAATTGAAAGTATGATTTACAATTAATTTTTTCGCTTTCATGCTCTCGTTAGCTGGTACAGAGATTCACTTTAAACTTTTGATAGGAAATTATTACTTATGCAAAATTAATTAAAATGATGAAGAGTTAATTGATTCTCCAATTTTCTCTTTGTTCTCGTCTCATTAAAAATTATTAGTCTTAGGCCCTGGATATCATAAGTACTTGGGGAATTCTTTATAACTATGAGAAATGAGTCTGAGGTGGGGAAGTGAGTCGAGGTGACCAATTAACATTTCTGGTGTGCGATGGGAGTCAAGATCCCTTTTAATGGATAGTTATGAGATGGGCAGGAATAACTGGTGTGTGTCTGAAGTAGGAGGAATTTTTGATTTTGAGCCCTTACAAAATCGACCACCGTAGTCGAGTGGTCGGGGAAGTTGGTAAATGAAGGTCGAGGAAGGTGATCATCATCTCATCTCATCTCATTACAAAGGGGTAGAGACAGGGAGGAAGGCGAGAGGGTAGACAGACAGGAGATACTTAACTCCACTCGACCAAGATGGTCTCGAGACAAGGGGTTGATCAAGAACACATAAATATAAAACACATCCAGTTGGGAATCACCCTCAAGTAAGCATCATGATTCCCATATAATGAGAAAGAAAATGTAAGGGATGACTCGCTCACCATATTTACTTTCCTATTTGGCCCCTGTAGTCCGCTTCATAAAAATCCCATCTTCACCTCGAGCAGGGCTAAGAAGGAGTATTATTACGAAGCCTATGCACACTTTATAAAGTGGAATGAGACATGAGAATGTATTTAAGGTCCTCCTGGCCAGTTCTGAGGTCTTTTACGAGAGTAAATAATTTTGACCCTTGAATTCCTTGGGAGGGAAGGAAAAGCGTCGAGAATAGGAATGGAAATTAATCTTTTGTCTTCGCCCATATTATCTCCTCCCATGCATCGACTTCTGTCCCACTTGTGAACAACTATTACCTATAGAGAGAGAAAGGGAATCTTCATCAATTTATCCATCTTCGTTAACCCTTTATAAAGGAGGATTTGACGTTTGGGGAATGCGGCCGTCTCGCGGGCTCATTGACAGGAAGGAAGAGGCTCTTCCAACCACAAATAAAAGTGAAGACTCTCATCCATACATAAGTCATATTACGTGTGTAATGTATAGTGCGAGCACAATAAATGATAAGATATCTATTCTGCTCGTGCGTCCTTTACCAAGGCGAGTCTGTGTATGTAAGAGAGAAGAGAGTGAAGAGACATGAATAATGAATTGTAATGAGGAAGGTGAGAGGAAGGTATTTTTGTGAGTCAGAACCTCCGTCGTGGTGATGACCAGCATGAGAAAGGTAAGAGTCTTTGAAATGCGTGTGGCATGCAGGAGGAGGAAAATGGAAATAGATGAAAGATGGAAAGAGAACATTCCTAAGCCGAACAGACTTTTATTTAGCACATTTTATCGTTGAAAAACATCACCCTCTCATTCTGATGAGCGAGAGATGAGTCTCTCTCACTCAGCGGAGCAGATATTGGAGGACCGGCAGGGGTACCTGGGCTGACTGTGGGAGGTGTTGATGAATACCTTGAAATTCTTTATACCAACTCCCAAGACCCTCCAATGCCTCTCCATTACACGGAGTCACTTTTGTTCACCCTATTAAATGCTCTCATCATCCTCACCCACGAGGTCCGGCCACGGTTCTCTCCCTTCTCAATGAACGGATGGTGACGGAGAAGCGAGCTCACTGCCTCCGACCCTTCAATCACTGTGGGAATATGAACACAATTCTTTGCATTTCTTGCCTTGACTGAGCTTCATTCTCACATTGTACTTAACTAGAATTGAAATGGAGAGATAGCATGTAACTTCCTCCCACACACCCACATACACACGAACAGTAAAGAGTTGGTCTCATTTCAGTCGATTCATTCGGTATGACCGTTGAGTCTTCAGGATTTAGCAGTAGTGTCTTTATCTTATTTATTAAGAATTGTCACCGGGAGGTAATCCATCACAATGGCTCCTCATGTGCGAATAAACAGGAGGAAGGTGATTCTTGAAAATGTATGGGAAATCCGTGATTTGAGTCGTTTTTCGAATCATTCAGGTCTTTACATAAAGTTGAGCCGTCTGAGCTAAATTCTTCAGTGGAGACAAAAGTGAGGCATTGAGCCGAAAATGAGTGAAATACTTTTAAATGTATGTATTCTTATTTTGTCAGTTTGCCACCCAACTTCATTCACGACTTTCCTCTCAGCTCTCTTTCCCCCATCATTCACACTTTGATGTCTCACGAGAGCTTCTTTCTCTCCCCAATTACACCTCTCATCATATTGTTTGGGCTAAGGCCCACAGCAGCCAGCATTCCTTGTCCCCTGGATGCCTCATGATGTCAAATGGAAAATGAGTGAAGGCTGAATAAATTTAAGGAGTAAAACAGACGTTAATTTACACTCTCACATCTTTTTTTTCTCTTTCAATTTCTTATTCCATCGTAAAGAACTTTCTTTAATGTCACGAATCCTCGTATAGGAATTCGTACATAACAGGAAGAGAATAGAATGGGTTTGAAAATAAGGAGAGGACCTCCTTACTTGAAACATTACTCATCTCGAGTGAAGGTGTGACGTGAAATGAAGTTTACATTAAATTTAGTGAAAGGCGCCGTGATTTAATTCCTCTAAAGAAGACGTGGAAATATTAAATACCTACCTTTGGATGGGAAGTTGCGATGATGGACTCGGAGTTAATCTTAATGGAAAAGGTTGAGGTCCTCATATCAGCCCTTTGTAAACAAAAGGAAGATAAATCCATTAAAGAGTGATTTAAATGTTTTGTCGGCTTCAAGGAAGTGGAATAACCCCGGCCGCGCTCTTTGAATCAAGGAGGAGTCCTGACTTAAGGGCTATATAATCTACAGGACATTGTAAGGGGAAATATACTCGTCTGTTTGGAGAGGCGGGCAAGTGGGCTGTTTGTTCGAATATAGGTCGATGCTGTCGACAAAGAGTTTTTATTGCGGTCGTAATTGAATTATCATATCAGATGTCAGTGGTAGAATAAGTGGAGAGAAAGAGAGTAACGGCGTGATGTGATAAAATGAATAAAATATGCAGATGGCTCGTAGACAGCGGTTCATCAAGAAAAAACTCAAAGTTTAAGGTTCACCTTACTTAGCAGATGAAGAAATCTTAATGCTTCTTCTCTCCTTCCATGGATTTTCTCTTATGAGAAAAAAGCCGCAATCTCTTTGAGACCCGGTGTGGGCTCAGGGTAATGCGTTGTTTCATTCACTTATTTTCGAGAATGCTTTTTAATCAGGGCAGGTAGAGCGACAGATGAAGTCCTAGGTCCATTAAACTTATCCCTTTCCATTTGTTTTTTGATTCTTCATCTTCTCTTAAGAGTTTTAATTTTTTATACGGTTTGTATTAATAAAGACGTATCAAGTTACTATAATCCTAATCTTTGGAATTTAAATTGTACATGTTCCATACTTTTGTCGTTTTAAAAATAATTTCTATCAATAAATAAATTATAGGTTCATGGTCATGAATATGGTTAGACAAGCCAAGTAATATAAGCATTATTGATTACTTAATTGCAAAATGTTCGGTATGCAACGAAGGTACATGAGGGTATATTACTTTGTTGATTTAATAACTGCTTCTATCCAATGAATTTTCCTTTAATTGTTGGATCACAGATTGTTTATTATGTGAAGTTAAGTTATTAGGAAGAATTTATTAACTGAATGAATTACAATCGAAACTTGAATTTTGTTTTGAATTTTCTAGCATTTATGCGAGTCAAATAATTTTTATTCTTGAGTTATTGATATTCGTTGGGGTGACTGAGATATATGAGCATATAAAGGAGACGAGGGCCAGGGATGATATGTGAAGATGTGGAGTTGAATTGGATAGAACTTTTTTATTGCCCGAGTTCCTTCTGACTCTCGGTAGCTTGTCAATCTTACACCCAATCGTAAAAGAACCGGGTTGGTGAGGTGGAGTTTTTGCCCCTTCTGCTCTCATTGAACTCATCTCTAAAGTCTTCGGAACGTCAATCCAATTTATAATGTCTCTATGGATAGGATCTAAGGAACTCGAGAAGTCTTCTTCGCTCCTAGTTAGCTCTTCAGTTGTTAGATAAGGTTTCCTCTTCATCTTCCTAATAGGCATTCTACATGCATTGAACATACCAGAGGGTCTCAGGTTTAAACTTATCACTTTGGGCTTGTTCTTCTTATTTATCTTATGGGCTTCCCATTTCCCAGCCCTTGTAAGTGTCCATTCACATTATTTAAATGAGTGAGTACGGCCCTTTCGCCAAAGGACTCGTCCACCCAAATACCATTCCTTTCCCGTTGAAAGATTCAATTCGTTTTGGGGAGATTTCCAAGAATTTTAAAGAGGACCATTCCTTCATTACACTTTTACATGACTTGCTCAAGATTCCTGTCGCGTTTTCTTTGCCTTTCAGTCAGCCGATCCGTTCTTAATCCTTATTTTACCATTTTGTCTTTTATCTTCTCTTTTATTATCCTTTATTAGGAATGATTGAAATAAAGATGCCACTAAGTTAATCGAATTATTAGTCAATTTCGTATTTTTTGCGAATAAAAAAGTAATATAATCTTCAGTATCGATTTCAACCCTTTCTGCCAATTTGTATGTTTATGGTGTTTTGGTGTTGTGCATTTTACTCATAAGGGAGGAACATCAAAGACTTCCATATCTAAACTACATGCATATTTATTGAGTTGTTTGCTAAGAAGGCGCAAACTTGATGTGCTTAATGCAACATCATTTTATACTTTAACCGGGAAGTGAAGATGCGAGATAAATAAGGCCAAAGGAGCAAGGAAAGTGTTTGGAGAGACTAATGGCCTAAGGAATGACAACCCATGTCTTCAATTTGTCTCTAAAAGGTCATGTTTACAAATGCAATTTCACACATAAGCTGATATCAAATATCTCCATGCTACGATCATTTAATGGAGTTGACGGAGATTATTTTCTTGTGTAAAGATCCGGCTCAGCTTTTGCGAATTTCCATTATCCCCCGTCCGCCTCCTCTTCATCCCCGTTGAAAGTCTTCTTCCTACGTGTGGGTCACATTGGTTCGCCCTCTCTCACCTTTAACTTATTCCTCATGTTACGTGGAAATGTACCGCAAATTGAATTGCCTCTCCTTCATATCCTATTTTACAATTCATTTTCATAAATTACTGTTTTCGGTTCAACATCTTTATTATTCCTCACCTCGAGGGCCAGAGTTCCCAAATGGGAGAATTTTCATGAGTCGAACACTCCTCGCCTTCCTTCACAATTCAATTACTGAGATCACTGAGATGTTTAAGAAGAATTTCTTTCAATTTGAAAGGAGGAGAGCTGTTGAGGGTGAACTCGAATATATAAAGGCACTAATGAGTGGCGGACTTGGGGTGTCTCTTGACCAAAATTGGCCTCCTGGAGAGCGGGCGAAAGATAAAGATGAAAGATATTGTCCTTTTTTCGGTAATTGTGTGGAGAAGAGCCGGGGTTATTGGGTCAGAGAGGCAAAGGGTGGCTCCTTCCTCTCTGATTCGCCATGGTTGCCCACAAAGTATTTTCTGAGTAATACACCTAGGATCCCATATGGAAGCCCAGTCTGAGGAGATTTTTAGAGCGAGTGGAAAGGGTGAACGAGATACAATCGTGTCCAATTAGCTGAGTAAATAAAGGAGGTTATGCGGCTCTAAACTCCTCGTCCCTCGCCGCGGTTTAGGGTGTCATAAAGCCTTGTGAAGAATTTGGGGCTCAAGTTATTTGACAATCGCTGCTATAAAATGAAGGAAGAGTTATAGACTTGTAAAGGAACTTGAGTCCCCCACATGTGGACCTCCATTCCTCGACGGCCCGGCTTTCTTCGATCTTGGTTTGCTCGTCGGCAGCCGGAGAGTTTGGCTGGGAAGGATTCGAGTTTGAGTCTTGTCGGCGCTCGGTCGCTGGACTCTTATGTGAACCTTATTGTTACGAGAGTAACATATTACGACGGCTGGGTGTGGGCGTGAATGGATTTATCAAAGGAATGGACATCAAGTGCCTTTTCCTTTGGTGATCTGAGTTGGGTCAGAGGAGAGCCCGTAGGTGGACAAAAGCTTTGACCGCCAAATTATTAACTCCTTTCATTTCAACCGGTAATGCCTTTTGATTATGGCCGTAACTCATGAGTATTCGGCGAAACAAACAGATGCATGGCCTAAGTTAAGTCTCCACGATTATCCCTTAGATACACCAAGGATTTAAAACAGATGGGTTTGAACTTGAACTAATACACAGGGTTTCATGGCTTCGTCTCGCGTTTCCAATAACTCTTTGGTTTCCCCTTCGGCTCGGGTTAGCCCATCCTTCCCAAGATCCCCTCTTCATGATTTATAATTGCAGGATTAACAATTAGAATGTCATTCCTTGGAGTTCATCTACTTACGTATCAAGTTTATGAATTGTAAGAGACTCTCACCTTCTTCTCCTATTTGTTTGCGAGTGCTTCTTCTCGCCAAGTTCCTGTTATTCTCCATGTATCCCGTGGCTTGAATCATATTTCATTCTGCTGAGAGCATTCGTAGACCTGAGCCTCTAAATCTTTAACTCGCCACAGAAAAGGGACTTGACCAGAAAGCAAAGCAAAGTTGAACTCGTTTCCTCCTTCATTCATATTGTTGAGCTAAAAGCCGACATCTTCGGCTCGAGCGGATGACGGATGGGAAGAGACTTTCTAATAATTAATTTTTATTAATTAAGAATTTATCCTGTCTGATTTATTCCTCGTTGGGTCTTTGGTTAGAGAAAGACCTACGAGTTGTGGCAAATGAAAACGTTAATTAAGCAAATTCTTTGCTACAAATTGGTGAATTTATGCACGCGAATTGCTCGAATATTGACCAATGAGTTAGTCAACTTGTGACTTTTTGAGAAATATTTATTCTTTTTAAATGTATTATTCATAAGTTAAGAACTTGGAAAGTGGAAAAATCTCGTAAATTTGAAATTCAATTTGGTTGGTTTAAGAGGTCACGTTCGTTTGTTTTGCATATTTTATATATTAGTGTCCTGCGATTTTTGCTTTTATTAATACGTTATTAAAAATAAGCGAGTTAAAAGGTGGGTTATGAAGTATATTGAGGTTGGAGATGAATTTGGGCAGAACCTTGCGTGCTTGAAGGCGATAAATTGGAAGAAATGTACGGAAGTCACTAATATTTTATTTACAAGATACTTCGTTTTCTTGACTTGGCCAACGGGGAGAGTTGACACGGATGCTCCTTTTCCTTGGTTACCAATTCAATGGTTTAGGGCTAAGAACTTTATTAAGAACCCAACTTATGTTTTACAACTTGTTGGATTAACTAATTATGAATTCGTATTTAATTTGCTCTGGTTATTACTTTTATTACACCTTTTATTTCATGGTTAATTTTAAAATCTCTAATCTCTCAATGTTCGTAAATCTCAGTCAGTTATTACCAAAATAGCACGTGGTTAGTATGTGAATTTTAATTTTATTGCCACTTTATCTATAAAAGTAAATTCTCGATGAACAATGTTACATTATATAAGATGTGTATACCTACGTAATTCTTGAACGACCGCCGTCGAACATTGTGTTTATGATTCTGTTTTCCTCAAGTTTATAATTACTTTAACTTGAAGTTTCAAGAGACGTAAAACAAAAGAGTGCTCAGACGCACCTGGAAATTCTTCACATTTTTAGTATGGAGGAGGCTGTTTATCCATGAATCATGAAAGATAATACCTTTCTTCTTTTTTCATTTGAAGTGGAGTTGGGAAGGAGAAGGAGGATTCGATCACATTACGTGGACTGTTGGAAAGATGTTAGAGAGGTTAGGTGTATAAATTCATTTTAAAAATTTGTATGTATGCATACATACTTATATAATATGACTTTTACTCCTTTTGCATTCCGAATTCCAAGACGCTCCATGGCTCTTCCAGGACTCTCCTGACACTCTCAGCTGTAAAATTTGAAATGTGGGCTAGTAAAGTTGCCATCAGAAGGCTCGTAAATGCTCCAACTGAGCCATCAGCTCTCTTCCTCGCACCGTAGGAATCGGTTTGGTTTGAGCCAAACATCTAGAAAAGCGCTGAACAAGAGAATTCTCTTCTATATAAAAAGTGCTTCTGAATTTTGAATGAGCTTTTCCTCCAATTTTTTACCTCATTAGTTCGTTAAAATTCATATTCATATTAGAAACGAGCTCAATGAATTTAGATGGTTTAAAACGCCCATGTTCATAAACTCCACCACTCACTCCACCATCCACTTTTAAGTTTCAAAATTGAGAATATGTATATGTTATTTTTTATGGTGTTCAAATTGGGCATAGTGTAATTAAAAATTAACTTACAGATAACTTTTAAATATTTTAAAATTCAGAATGCAAATACGAAATGACTATCTTTTCTGGGCGAAATCTTATTTGTACTGGTATAAATATACAAACGGAGCCTTTATTGTTTTGAGCTAAAACATGTTAATTTCGGAGAAGATTGAGCTAGTCCGTGAGTCGCCTATAAGAGCATGAAGAAATCAGAATAATGAATGCAATAGGTAGCGAAGTCATGAAATCTCTCGGAAGAGTGTTAATTCTTTATTTTAAGCAGAATTTCCTCCATTTTCCTCCTGGAGAAGGGAATTTGTTTTGTAGAAGAAGACGAAGATCGTTAGTTTCAAATTGGATGATAAAAGAAGCTCTGGTTTAGTTTAGTCAGTTGATCTTTTATTTCATAGTTGGTTCGACGATGATTATTCAATCAGTTTGGCTACTTCGCTTCCTCTTTAGATCCCATTAGACCGAGCAGAGCTGATGAGGGCAGTGAAGCTTCAAGAAGTGTCTTCATTCACACTTTAATTTGATGTCTCAACGGTGATGAACTGATCCGATTTCAAGAAGTCGATGTGTGGACTTAACACATTGGATGTCTCCACACTTGAGATCACATAAAGGGTCTTGATTATACACATGTGTCTCATCTAGCTTATGGTTACGCCTTTTTCCCGTTAAAAGAACTTGCTGACGCTGGCAAAGTCAGTTTGATTCATCTATTATCCTCTTTCCCCTCATTCAAATGCCGTTTCCTTCGCCTGTGCATTAAATTATCTCTCTCGGCCTCGAGTAAATTCTACACGTCGATTCCTTTTCCGTCAATCTGCTCAATTTGCTCTCCTCCTCTTTTCCCTACCTGAAATTCATTTGTGAAGGGCCAAGGAATCAAATGGGCAAGGGTATATTGCTTGCTACTTGCTATAGGTAGACAAATGAAGTTGCAATATTTCGTATCGAGGAGGGCGTCAGTTAATTTCCATTTATTGGCTTCCATGTGGACTTCGTTGGGTCTGAGAGGGGAATTTCATTTTTTAATCATTATTTGTCTGTCAGGTAGGAGTGTAATGAAATGGAACAAAATGGAGGACAAAGAGGAGCAAATAAAAGAGGCGTGATTGAATTTAAGGGAACACAGCGAGACGTTCACTCGTTGTTTCCCCATTTAATGAGAATGTTAATGTTGGGAATAATGGGGATGGCAAGGAGATCGAGTCATTCATTTGAGTCCATTTGATCCTCTCATTCTCTCTCTGCTTCCTTTATCCCCCATGCAGTTGAGGATGACGATGAGGAGATGAGGAGCTTTTATGTTGACTGCATGGCTGGTTTGCTGGCATCCACCAGCTAACTCGTCTCGACATTCCTCGCTATTGTCCTCTCTGCCTGTGGTTTAGTTTCCATTCCAAAGTTGAGCTGAAGGAATTTTTAGTCATTTGACTTCTCTTTTGGTTAGGTAGAAATGAGTATTTGAATTTGGATCTCCTTAGCTTAAGTGCATTCAACGAGTCATGAAATGAAGCTCTGTAAAGCTCATTTTAATACTTTTATTTCAAAAATGAGCCTTCTTCAACTTCCCCAGTTACCTTGTCCATTTATCTATTCATACACAATGTGAAGGATGACACAAAAAGAATTTTTTTATCTGCCTTTTAAATCCAAGTTAAGGAGTAAAGTAGAATGTATGATAATAATAATTAACGAGAAGAGCCACTCGCTCAATGTTAGACCATGAGGAATTTCATTTCTATTCCATTCAACCCCATTCATTGGGAAGAATTGGAAATATGTGAAGTTTGGAAATGTCTCTATGTAAAATTAGGAATGGAATGAGGAGATGATGAGTCGAAAGAGAGTGTCAGTGTCAGTTTCAAAGAAAGGAAGTGAGATAAAAGGAATGAGATTCTTCTTGTTTCCCACTTCTTTTTCTATGTTGATGAGACAATGAGTTGGTTAGCTCAGCTCCCTCACATGAACAAGAGAGAAAAAGAGGATAATACGAATGCCAGAGAAAAGAAAGCAATGGTTCTCCTTCATAAAAACAAGGCTCAAATTCCAAATTCGCTAACCTGCCCACACACTCAACTTGCTTCCTTTCCTTTTGTTTTTTAATATTCCCCATTTGCATGCTTGGATCTTTGGAAAAATGCATTGTTTTCTTATTGGGAAGTTCAAAAGCATTGCTCATGCACATTGAGTGCTAAATTACATCACACATTAGGTACATTGTAAATAAGTGCATATTAAAGCTGGATGGTCGTGGTTCAATTACTTAAAGGCTTAAAGTATTAAGAGATCATCACTTGTTTACTTTCCTTTCCTTTATACAAAGTTTTAGCATTTAATTATTCATGGGGTCATGGACTCTTTCAATCACAAAATCAATACTTATTGTCTACTCGTTTGTCCATATCAGACTTGACGACTTTCATGGGGTTTTGCACAAAGTTTTTACATACCATTATGTGATTAGTTAAAGAGAGTAGTGAAATTGACAGGTTTACTCAAATTCCAGGTTATTTGCTCAAGCATCGTATTTAATTTTTTTGCCTTGTTTAAGTGTGGTTGAAGTCGCGGAAGGAGCGATTCCACCGTAGTAAAGGAAATACGGCTCAAGAGCTCTTGTTTTTCCTCTTTTATGTGTTTAGGACTGAATATACTTGAGTATGTGTATGCGTCTTGCTCAGGCTAACCACACATAATGTAATGGGCCGAGATATCTTGGATGCAAATGTTGAAGGAAGTCGAAAGTGCACTTGAGGCCGGTACTCTCCTTATCTCTTTCTCGTTAACTGGAGAATAAAAGGAATAAAACTCAATTTTCTTCCACTTCTTCGTTTCAATTCCACTTAAAAATGGGATCTGCGTCGTCCTCTTGTTGGGAAATGTAGTGAATGGGTTAGGAAGTGTTTTTTCTCCCTTCCCAGATAATGAAGGAAAAGAAGAGAAAAGAAAAGCCACTAAAGAGGAAGGAATATATACACGAGGAGTGGAATTTTATCATCTGCTCCTTCCTCAAATTCCCTTTCTATGCTGCGTCGAATTGACTGAGCTTCTGTATTGCTCACGTATTAAATTCTAACGTACTTGTTTCTTTTCATATAACACCTCCACTATCTTTTTTGGGAGCCGGGAAAGATAAAGGCGACGAAGATTCAATTGTTCTCGTCATTCCTTTACTTTCCTCTCACCATTTTTCTGAAAGGCGTGAAAATCCACAGGTTGGTTCAATTCTATTTCCCCTTTGCTACCTTATGGAGTGGCGAGGGAGTATGAGGAGCTATTAGTAGCCTATGAAGGTGTACGAGCATATAGGTGAAGAACCCTCCTGTTCTCCGTTTAAGTAATGAGGTCACCCTCTGTCTTTTCAATGAAATATATATCCGAACCTCCTGTATAGCAATTTGGGAGGGCAATTTCATTTTCACGACTTCCAGACCCAAATTCGACTCCAAACATACGATATAATACATTGAGACTGTATGAAGCTCCCATGAATGAACGAGGGAAGGAAAAATGAAAATTTTTGTTTTCAATTTCCACCGGAGATAAGGTAGTGACTTTTGAACAGAAATGTCTTATTATTACTTTTGTATTACTACAGGTTGTGTTGTATGGAAACGAAGAGGCTTATTGCTCCCCTTTTCCATTACCTTAAATCTCCGTATGGGTCCATTTGTCCATTCAATTCCTTTTACTTTTTGATCCATATGTTTCGATTCTTAACTCTTGAGTTTTCTGGCTCGGCGGCCGTGTAGCGGTTCGCTATGGAGAATTTTCTTTGTCCTTTCCCATTCATATTTCTTCGAGCTTTTGACACACGCACAATGGTCAAATAAATTATGCTCCATTTTCACCAAAATGAGCAAGAGTTTGCTCATTTCTCAATTTTAGATTTAACTTTTCGAAGGCGGGTTCATTAAATTTTAAAATAGCTTAGAATTTTCATTACAAAGCCCCTTTCTCACCTTTTATTTTCATTATGGTTCAGTAATGCTTTTCATTATTATCATTACCATTTATTATATTTCGACAAGTTTTAGGAAGTATATGTGGGCCTTTGAAGTAAGTCTCTATATAATAATCCTAATTGAGCTTACCATCTATGGTATTTACGCTTTTGGGCTGAATTGGAAACTTTGAGGATTTTCCTCTTTTACAAACATGAATGGTTGCATGAAATATGAGCGAATGGCATTTTTACCCGTATAGGAAAGAAAAAGAAAAACGTGGAAGGGTAATTTGATCTCTTTCTCGTCAGACGCGGATCAAATCCATGCCCTACATGACTATGAATAGGTCGTATTTTTGATAAGGACGGAGACCACGCAGGTAGGAGAAGCAGAATTCCCAGAGGAACCTGACTTTCATGAGAATGACATTCTTGCTCGAATCACCATATTCATAATGGGGAATCCTTCGTGTTCACTTATTTCTTTCTCTCCATTTTATTTCTTATTAGCCTCATGGAAGGGGCAGCTAGGAAGAATCATAAGACTCTTCATTTATTCCAGAGCTTATCCCACTTCTCCTCTTTACAATATTTTTGACAGATTATATGTCATTCTCTTGTAGGTAATCCTTGTAATGTAATACAAAACGCCTCTGCCTTGTATTTTGTAAATTTTAAGAAGCTTCCTTCTCATGGGCTCACATAAATATTTACATCATTCCTCCTTCCTCTCCATTTCCTATTTGTCTCTGCATTAAGAGGGAGAGGGAAACTTTCTACTTCAATGGATTACGATCTGAACACTTTTCTCTCTTGACAACACTATTTTGCATGAATAGGGACTTTTGATTAAATTATTCAAGCGAGTAAAGTGAAAAACCTCGAAAATATTTTGACAATGCGCCAAGCTCACCAGCTCTGACATTTATTTCTTCTTAAAGTCTTTGATCTTCATAATCATAACAATAAAATAATCCGTAAAGCACCTTATTTTGAGAATGAGTCAAATTTTCGTCTCTTCTACCTTTGTTTCTTTCATCATACATTGCAGTTCTTGTCGCAAGAGATTTCTAAATGTCACTTTCTTTCATTTGATTATTGACGACTGATGAGGGTCGAAAATTTGGAGTTGACTTATTTGCTAATAGCCTGCTAGAGGATTCTGTGCTTTGATGTTGAGAAATAAAGGAAACAATTTAAATAGAATTCTATATATTCATCCTTGAAAAGGTTTTGAGTAGAGATTAGTTAATAAATAATTTTATAATGAAGACTTCTAAGATTGACATTTACTTTTATGCTTCTTCGTTATGAGTTTATCCTTTCAACTTTTAGGACTCTTTGTCTGCGAGACGGAATGAAGAGTTTTATTCGTGAATAAGATTTCTCATTGTGCATATTTCATATTATCAATGGTTGTGGGTGTGAGCGACCACCAGGATCTTGTTGTGTAAGTTTGACATGATTATTTAGTGGGCCCTTGTTCATGTGATAGCCGAATACTCCCTCTTTTCTTTTCTCAACTCGAAGCGAAGGAGACTCTTTGTCACAATTTTGACTTTTGAATCTTGAAATATGTGAGAGACTCTTCACAACTTGAGTGTTTAAACTCATGTATTAACTATTAAATGTTTTTCTGAAAGGTTGATAGCGAGTATGTTAAGGTAAATGTCGGACATGATGTGGTTTATAGAATTTGACCGATTTTTTTACAATCCTTAGCTTCATTCTTACGAATTAAAATAGAATTCTTAGAGGGAGGTTTAGTTTAAGTGGCTTTGCACTAGGATTTAAAGCTGTGTAATGTCTGACCTTAAATTGTATTTGAGACAACTTTAGGACTGAACGCATAGGTGTAGTGCTGAGCTTTTTTTTATTAATTTAGGATTTGTAGGTTTTGAGTTTTGAGCAACAACTTTATTCTTTTATGTATTTTTTATAAATGAAATATTTGTAGGTACTACATGTATAATGGATCTTATATTTAAATTTTATATTTATCTTTTGGGTACTTTTTATGGCACATTTTAAATTGTCTCTATTACAAAGTTCGTAAATATCTTGCTCATATTATTTTTACTACTATAGGCTAAACTGTATTTTTTACACTGTTGTATAAAAAGGCTTTCAAGTATATTTCTATACATAAAAGCATCCTATTACTTGCACAATTAAGGAAGATGTGTATTGTCGATAATGTATCGAAATATCTGGTTAATTCAACACGCCCAACCGCAAGAAAGTAGGAGATCGAGCAGAGAAGTATCCAAGTATATTATTATTGCTCCAACATCTCTCAAGGTTAAATAAAATTGGGTCCGATTTGTATTGTGAAGATGAGGCTCGTTGAGATCCTCCCATCATCTCCTCGGAACATTGGACTCAGAGTGAAGAAACGGAAGGGGTAAAGAGAAGCCTCAGCTTCTAATCAATTCTTAAACCCCTTTTCTCACTCTGCAAGACTATAATCAAACCGCGGAATTATTGTCATTACTTCTCAGATAATTCTTCCATTTACAATGTATTGATTCTAATTTTGCCTCATCTCTACTTCCTACTCAATTTGAGATGAAGGGTTCATAAATTGAAAAGTTGAAATCCTGAGACTTTACATCCTTTTGTCTCATATTTCATAATGCTGGTCGTGCATATCGCATTGGTTTCTGTGAAGGAAAGGATATTGCCGATATGATGTGATAAAAGAGTTACGATATAAAAATTTTACGCTTGTACATATATATTTTTACTTCTTTGGCTTCCTTGTAATTTATGAGCCAAGCTAGCGAGTCCAGCTGTTGCAAAATATTTCAAGAGCCGCTCGTCGTAAGGGAATAAAGTTGTAAAAGATTTTTTTATAAATAAATACTAAAAATTTATTTATTCCGAAAAGCCATTGAGGAATTCAGTGATTGTCGAGATTATATAGGGGGAGGCCACATGTGTGAGGCCGATTGAAAATAATAATTTCGTGCTCTGATGGTTCCTCAACTACTGTCCTGTTAATCATGAGCGCAAGTGTTGAGTCGTTTGAGCTTCTAGCTTCTTCTCTTCTCGGCCAGGAAGTGTCATTTTCAAGTCTGTCATGTACTTGACATTATGATTTCCTGAGCACCGACGCTTTCCTCCATTTGTCAGGTATGAGAAGGTAGCGGGGGTTTCGTCTCGGTCTGCCGTCAAGTCATGATGCGTATCAGAGTTAACTGCAAGAACAGCAGCCTTCAGACTTTTATTACTGCATACACTCAATTTACATGATGTTTCTTTATAAAATTTAAAAAAATTCGAACTTTATAAGGTTCACGAGAGCATACGATCCTCTTCCAAATATGAAATTACGAGAATTGCACCGCGGCAATAAAAGACGCCAATCTAATAAACTAAAGCTCAAACCGAAGTTTATCGAACCCCCAATGAAGGAAAAATTAATAATTAAATTAATAGGGTGAATCTAGGCTCATAAAATTTAATAAGAAAGGGAGATGGTAATTTAATTTCCCTAACTCTCAACGGTGTTTCAGTCGATAAGAGATCCCTTATTATGAACATGATGAGTAAAATGAATTGGAAGGATATTATATAGTAATCTAACGACTTATAAGGCTCTATAGAATATTTTGCAAGAATTTTAATTAGTTCGCTCGTGTTCCTTTACAAAAAATTGGAGACTCCTGGTTAAATTTAAATTGCTCATTTCCTCAATAGTACGTAATATTTTTTTCGTATGTTTGTTTCTCCTCATTATCACGCTGAGCTTCGGAGCCCTGTACTTCAATGTATCAGTGTCTGGTCGGAATTATAATAAGAGGAAATTGAGCGGCGAACAGGATACAGGTAATAAATACCAACAAGGAGCATGAATGCACCAATTCATGAATTCATGTCTTTTTGTCTTTATCGACTCTTGAACAAACAAAGGTTGACCGGGACATTTATGTGCATTTATTTGTGTTGAGTTGATTGTTAAATGATTGAAATTCTACACTTGTTTATTAAATGAAAGAAAAAGAAGTGGAAGCAGGAAGGGAGCCAAGTTAATTGGAAAGCGGATTTTAAAGAAACTTTAGATTTTTTTAACTTTGTTTTAAGATAATTGTTCATTCTTTTATTACAATTATTTCCCTAATAAGACGAATTGAACTATAACAATTTCTATCAACAAAATTTTTTTCAACAACTCTGAAAGTCTTTACCGTTCTTATGATACTTAACACATATATACGTTGATGTTAACAATTATAATGACATAAGTGCACATAATTGGTCGAGAACTTGTACAAGTTTACTTCGGAATGGATATGCTTATGGGCATGAAAAAAAGTGCAATATAAAAGGTAGTCTGCCATTCCACTCCATATACAAATAATAAAATACAACCAGACACCTGTATTTTATGTTCATGTAGTCCGGAAAGTAGGATGGATCTCTGTTGAGATACATAAATCGACGCACTTAAGAGATTGATGGTTGAAATGAGAAAGAGGTTGAATGAAATGAGGCAGGCAGAGGATTTATATGTAATAAAATTATCCTCATTTTTTACGCTCAGCAGCCTTTGTCTCTTGTTAGGATGATCAAATAAATGTGAAGAGATTGAGGGTTCTTCAAAGGTTTAATATTCTCGTCCTGTATGTGGTCGCTGTAAGGAAGTGGAGTTGTTCCAAGCTCCTCATTCTTCAACACTGCGGCTCCTGGGTCTGGTCCTCTAGTTCTTCAGACCAAGATAGACGGGAGACTCGCTAAATTATTTCAAACTGTGTGGAGAAGAAGGTTGAGGAGCAGGGCCCGGCTCACCTCCTCGCAGTGTGATGAAAATTATTTCGACTAATAACTAACTGGATGACTCAAACTGGTTTCTTCTCTTCACATCACATTACATTTCCCATTCTGTGAAGAGGATTCTATATGCATTAGCCTTCCATCTTCAACTATTATATATATATATATATTATTATTATTATTGTGGAAGCGTTAAATATGCACATACCAGAGCAGCACAATAGAATGAGCCCATCGAGACCGGAACGCACATATTTTATGCATCGCCCGACCCATTGTTTCACACCGAGCACTGCAAACAATAACTGTGAGATTTGGATTCAGTTTCTCAAAAAAATCATCTCTTTTTTAATTATATTCTTCGTTCTCCTTGTTAGGCTTTCTTAATAAGGCGGTCGTTAAAATCATAATCGTATATTTACTTTACTGCCAATTTATTTTTTATTAATTATTTATTTAATGATTTCCACACATGTGCGAAGGGTTCTCACAATTCAATTAATTTTTATTAACTTTCACGAAAATTACGTTGCCGTATTAATTATTAGTGTTCGATTTAATTCACTTTTCTGCATAAAACACCTAAATGATCACTTAGTGTTGCATGTTGTGTTTGAACCACGACGTGAAGATTCGTCTTTCTCTTGTTCATTTGGCGTGTTTTCCAATTGGATAGAATCATTATTGAAAATTGCGAAGATTTAAGGGAATTGATTAAATTCACATGGGTAGAATTCTTGTTTGAAACAAAATTAATGTTCTTATGATCTCATAAGTATCCTTATTAGTATTCATTTTTTTCAATCATCTTAGATATTAGATCTAGTGTGTGTGAGAGTCCTCATGGTGTATGATTCTCTCCTCACGACTCTTTTCGGCTAGTGAGGTCAGAGGGAGGGAGAGCAATAAGTAATAAGTGGCAATTGACTTGAGTTCTTTGAGCAACACTTTATTTTTGCAAGTGAATGGATATTCATTCAACACCACTTGCTACTCTCGTGAAAAAGCAAATGAAAGTGAAAATTTCCCTTTCCGTCCTTAATGTAATGAATCGATTGGGCGATCTCTTTTCCTCGCCCATTTCTAACAATGTTGACATGCTCTCTGCATTAGAGGTATTCGAGGTTTTGGCTTTTTTGCAGTGGAAAAATCTAATGGGGTTAAAGACAAGTCATACATATTCGACCCTCTAAAGATTGGAGATGTGTTGAGGAGATTGGGGAGAATCGTGTTTTCTTCGCTCTTATAAGATCTTCGCATTCCATTATGATATTCACATAATTAATTTCAATTTAAATAAAATCCACCTGGCTCCTAGTGCGGAGTTGGGTAATGGGTCCATTGTTGTAGGGCTATAGGCGAGTTGTTGAATATGGGAATATTCTATGAGAATATCTTCTTTGCACTTGTTCCCTCCTTACCTGTCGAAGAGAAAAAGGGAGAATTGAGAGGAGAACTGGTATGTTAACCAGTTCATTATTGTTCCAAGTAGCAGAAGAAAAAGGATCATAAATAATTGCTCTCCTCGTTATCGCTACTAAAATTTTGATTTCATTTTGAAGAGTTTAAGCTATAAAGGGGGATAAAAAATAAGATGGGTCGAGGAAGGAGTTGAAAGAAAACTTCAATTTTCCTCAAGTTTTTTAATACCCTCAAGGAACGGTTGACTATATGATGTTCATGTCCGCATATTAAATCGTGATGGTTGATGGTCTACCAAGTCGTTTGCTAACTAGCCTGTCCTCCTGCTTCCTATACACTAATTGATTTAATATTACTTAACCGAAAGAGACTCATTTAATGCGTTCGAGTAATTAATATGTATTGAGCGTCTTGAAGTGTGCCGAGGGAAAATGGTTAGCATGCAATTCATTATAGTTATTAAATAGTTATTAAAACGTGCAAATTCTGACTACACATAATACTAAGTTAAAGGAGTAAATAGGAGACTCTTGCAGCCCAAGTACTTTTAATTTACGATGATGGAATATTCATATTATTTGCATTGTATATCCTTCATTTTCTCATATTTCTGGTTCATTTAGTATGAATAGTTTGACGTTTATTATTTGCGAAGATATGTGAGAGGATCCTAAACTGATTTCTCTCCAAATTTAAAGAGGAAATGGCAAGGAGTGAGAATAACAAATAAGTCAAAGTGCCTTCACATATGAGAGGGGCTGAACAATTGAATAGAAATTTGCATTTGCATGTTTAGGATATAATAATTTGGCGAGAATGAGAATTTGCTTTCATTGGCCACTGACAAGGGAAAAAGCCTCACATAGGAAGCTGCTCATCCTACCACTTGGAGTACCACCGAGGGAGAGATTTTGGCTCTCGAGTATATGAGTCATAAACTTATGAATAAATTATAACTTTACTTCATATTCTCTATTGTTTGAATTGGCCTGGCGATCGAGAAGGAGAGTAATTGATACTTGTTACGTAACATTAGAGGGAATTCGGTTGGACTGTTCGTTATGGAGGCCCCTATAGGAGCCTAATCAAATGGAATCTCATATTTTTAATTAAAGGGGGAGAAGAACCTCTTGGAATGCAGAGCGCAATTCTCTCTTCATCACCCTCAAGTTAAGGGATTATCTTTCCATTTCCACAACATTGAAGGATTCGAGTTATCGGGACAATAAGGATAACTTGCTCTTCTTCCTCGCCTTGTGTCTTTGGCAGAATTTTTATCGCTCTTCTCCTTAAGCGGACTCCGATTTACAATCAGGTGAAACAACAATGCTTGTTGAAAGTAAATAGGTTCAGGAGCTCAATTCCCTCTTAGCTCCTCTCCTGATATGACCAATTATCTCAGGTATTCGTCGGAAAATTATTATGTGTAAGATCTGTTAATATGCAATCGTTTTTCTTGGGAGGATTTTCTTCATCCAGGATGGGCCTTTTGTTTGTTTCGTTCGCTACTCACTCATTACGTAGATAAATGGGAAGATAGCTAGTTAAAGCGATCCCTAGCTCTTCTCATTCATGGGTCAAGTTCCTCCTTGATTCCACTCAAGAGGAGTTACTCTATTATTTTATTTTAAAATGCTTTTCCCATTAGCCTCGATTGCATACTTAATGCCAAACTTTCCTTGCTCGCTGATATTTATTGGCAAGGCGTTCGTAGCTTTAAAATGACTTTCATTCGCAAATAGACGAACCATTTCCCTTAGCTTAACAAAACATTAAAAATGTTGTAAGCTTAATTATTTTCGAGTTTCATCTGTGCAAGGCATCCATACTCAACGTAGATTTAAGTCTCGTTAATGTTTTTCTAAATTAGTCAACAAGTTTGGGAAAGATATATGATCACCAAGTAGTTATCACCACTCATTAAAGAGCCATTATGCAATTTGCAATTACAGTGCAGAAGGAATGATGGAATGCGTAAAATGTGGGTAAATGCTCTAATGTGTAACTAACCGTTCCTCACCTTCGAGAGGGATAAGATGAGAATTGAAAGTACGATTAATCGATCTTGATTGCCTCTTTCGTATTTAATTATCTGTTTAGCTGAGAAGTTTAGAGTGGCTAGCTGGTCGAAGGAGCTCGATGATGCGGAAGTGTTGCGTATTTGATTGCATAGGGATAAGAGGGCCGGAGATTGAAGGGAGGGCAAGAATATAAATTAGCAAATTGGGCTGATCTCCCTCTAATTGGAACTTTGAGTCCTTTTTAGGAAGATGAAGTATCGGAGTTCACAGTTTCTCCTTTCAAATGAAAAAATAAATGAATGGGAAAGGAATGAGAATTGCAGAATAACGTTTGGCGAACGAAATGAGCAATTTGCCTGCGAATCGCACTTTAACAGGCCAAGTTTAAAGTTTGTTATATTGAGGGAGAAGGAGGTTAAGCACCTTGTTTCTCTCTTTCATTCAAAGACTATTTGTTTACTTCTCATATTTGGGATTAAAGATGCAAAATGCAATCGTTCCACATTGAATGCAACTCGAGTATTTGCTTGTATTTATGAAGATTCTTTCATCGCCGATCGACTCAAGCCTTCCACTTGCACACTATGGAAGTTCCACACAAACAATCATATTTATGATAATTAATTTTTAAAAAGCACTTCTTTATTGGCTTAATAAAACTCTTGGCACTAAACATTTCCAATTAACTTGAATGCGAAAGAGAGAGTCTGCTAAAATTACAATTCACCTCAGCCGCTTATTAGGAGTAAAATGCTTTGTCGTCGTTGAAGCGAGTCTCTCACATGGTGAAGAGAAGAATCAGAAATGAGAATCCGGGCGTAAGAGTAAATTGTCTCTCTGTCATTTTTATGAGGCGATAACTCAAGAGGAAAAAACTTGAGCGGAATGAGCCTCATATTAAAATCTCTCTTTCCTGGAAAGTTGAGTTTTATGACTCGCGAGTCTCCAAAACGTCTATTTGTTTCCACATGTAGTGGCAGGAGAGGGCTGTCGCATTTGTTGCTTAAAACTCTTATCAAATCCGCGAGAACAAAGGGAGTTTTTTTTTGCTCGGAAGGCTTACTTGCTGAATCTTGTCCGGCCACATTGTGAGCTGTTATGTGCCTTGCCATTTATCCTTCATTTTTTCACGAACCGTATAATGATGATGATGATGAGGCGAGGGATTAATTTTTAGTTGAAATTAGGAGTATTAAAAAGTGAAACCGATATGATTATGATTACACTCGCGAACAAACTGTGATTAGGAAAGGCATTGTTCCTCAATTTTTCTTGCCAGTGACGCCATGGAAGGAACGATTCTTTCGATGCCTTTCTCTCCTTCGAAATAGAATAATAAATGCTTGGGATTTTAATTCTACACATAGGGCTCATCACTCTTGTTCAACTCTTTCGTAAAGACTGTAATTGAGCGTCGAGGAGAGCTGGAGCCAAATTCCCACCATGTGTTTACACTTCGCAAAAGAGTCCGAGTGAGAGGAACTTTGATTTTATGAGGGGATCTCCTTTAAAGTCAGACCCAATGATCAGTTAGACACGACTTAGGAAGTATTTTACCTTTTAGGTGACTCTGTACAATTTGCGAGATTTTTGGCGAAATTCTCAATTTGTTTCTTAGTGTGGGAAATTTGAGGAAAGGAAAATAGAATAATTGGTAGTTGTTCCTTGCTAACCATACGGGGGAGATCCTTGTTAACGTTATGGTTGATAAATTTACTAGAGGAATTGCACATATATTGGTGTTCAGAGTATCATCGTTGCTTAAAAACGGCACACATAATATCCTTACATAAAAGGCATTCAAGAGATGAGAATCAAAGGGTTGAAGGGAATTTAACACGAATTGCATTTCCTTACCTTTGTTCAACTTTTAACGCAACCCATAGCATTTGAGCTATATATTGGCGTTGAAATGTGAAATTGACAGGAATCGAAGATTGGCAAAAGGCACTGAACGCTAAATGTCAAATAAGAAGGGCATGTTCATGATACTCTTCTTTACCTTATACATGAATCATATAGACATTTACATAAGTTTAGGAATCCTTTATTGAAGAACGGAAACTTTAATATTATAATAATATAAGGTGTACGAATGTGTAGTAAATGCTCAACGCTACGGGATCTTTCGTACTTACTCATGTTCCGCGCTTTTCAAAGGCCCTGTGCAAATTGCCCATTTTTCCTCTTGACTTTTAGTTATTTGGTTAGGCATAGGAGCTCTTTCACTCCATTAGATTCTACTGGGTTTTCTCGGAAATTTAAAGCTATCTATATGGAAATCTTGTAAATAATAAGCTCGTTGGCTCCCTTCTTATTAGCGTGCCAATGGAGTTGCCATCCACTAAGTGAGTGAGTAATGGAAAGTTGCAAAGGGTATTTGAATATAAAACATTATTTCACGAATCCATTTTCCTCTCTGGCTCCATTAGCATTATTGAGGAGAGGAAGCTGCTCGGACCATATTACCATTCTTGTCCACAAAGACTTGTCCACTGTCCGAATGGATTCGCTCTCTGCAAAACAAACTCTTCTTCTCAAGATTCTCCTCCTTCTTGGAAGGTTGAAGTATTTTCCTTGGCTCCTGGTTCTGAGCTCAATAATCAAAGGTCGCTGGGGTTCCCTTCAACCGCTTCACGATTTACTGTCCTAACCCACGCATACACTCGTATTTATAATGAACCCGCATTTAATGACTTTCAACTGTGGCTAGATGAGTGTAGGTATTTGTAGTCATTACATTGTGTATAGCAAGTGTACAGGGCCTTGGTACTCTTCCCTTAAAGCTACACATGTTCATAAAAATAAATAAATAATAATTCATTGAAATGATTTTTAATTTACAATTTTCCCAAGTGGAATCTGTCAAGTGGATTGTAAATCAGTTTTGTCTAGATGCTACTGAATCAAAATCTGATACAAAAAGGCTGCGTCGCCACAACAGTCGTTCATTTTCCTTACAAACTTACAACAATACTCGAGTACACACATGCATTGATTCGACATTACACAAGCTTATTTATGCGAGTAGTATGTATGGTTCACTATTACAAAATATATAAGTGCATGTGCAGATAGATAAGAGGAAATTGTGAGGACCGGAGACTCTGGAGGAAGATCGAGGTTCAGATTCGGGCTTTGATGGTGTAAGAAGATGAGAGGGAAGATTAAATGAGGAGAGCCACAATGAATTTCCTGACTCATCGAATAATGCCTCCCCAATGAATGACAAGACAAGTCTTCAAGTTCGACTCACGTTCAATTCAATAGTCACTTGGGAACTTAAGGGAGCCTCCGTTGCTCCTCTTTTTCTGTGAGGAGTCGCCAAAGAAGTTGACTTTATCACTCTATTCTATAATTAATTATGTACTTTACTTTGGATGCTCCTGTATGCGGTGGAAGTATGATGAAGTGAACCTCTTTCATTCTTGCTCTAATGAAAAGAATTAATTAAGCTTTCGTTTAGTTTTCCTTTTTAGACCCTTATATTAATTCATTGGTGAATTGGACTTTGTGGGGACTTAGAAAACCTATTGCATAACAATGCACTGTAATGTTAGTGTGGATGTCTTTTGTTTTCATCAAGGATCTAACCAGCTTTGGCCGAGATTCACACACGAAGTGGAGACAAAGAGGTCTTTGTCGAATCATAATTTTATTACTCTCGGATCCCTTTGTTCTTGCTGATGGCGGTGGTTGAAAGTAGGAGGGTTAAAGGAAAGTCAAAGCCTAATAGACTCAATGACTCAATCGCAAAAGGACAATAGAAAGCTGGATGGTCTTTAAGGAGTGTAGACCTGGGAATTCATTTGAGCGGACCGATGATCTACCCAATCCATATTTCTCAAGTCGAGTGACTGAAGTTAATAAGGAGCTCGAAGCCTGCTGGAGTTGGAGGACAGTGAGAGAGACAGTTAGTTTTTGCCTCTACCTCACCGTCCTTTGCCTTTGATTTCATTCTTCTCCGCCTTATCGTGTCAATTGAGCCAGGAGGAGAGTCAAAAAGGAGGATGAAAAGAGACAATCCCAAAAGGGCGGACATCCCTTTGGGGCCTCAACTCGATTCATAGAGAATGAGAATGGCCAAATAAGTTTACTTTTTCCGTCGCTCTCCTCGGCTCAAAGTCAAATGGAAAGCCGAGGCTGTCAGTGTCACTTGAGAGTCAGATGGCTTCCCTTTTTCTCCTCCTCGACGACAGATATTTTATGCTCGAGGTTTGGAAGGGCCATGAAGCTCATTTGTTTTTTTGCCGCGACCACTCAGTGAGGGAAATCTGATTTGAGTCGTTTAGACGGAGAAGGGCAAAGCGTGGTGGGCAAAGGAGGGGAAACTCCTCACGAAAACTATTATTCATTAATTACACAATTAGGTAGCACAGGGCCTCGATCTCGCCTGGTGAGTCTCCCCTTTTCCTTCCATCATCTCCTCAGCGAGTCTCAACAGTCCCTTCAGGAATGAAGGATGAACGAGCCGAATAATAAGCTTCATCTAATTCTGGAATCTGGATTCGGGAGACCAAAAAACTCCCATGTTTTCTCAGAGGGTCGAGAAGATATTTGTTGTTATCGGGCTCATAAACACTACGAGATATCAACTCCCTTGTCCTTTCATTTTCATTTGCTTCACCTGTGGATTGTCATGCTCCCCCGTTGGCTCTTAACAAATTGGGACGGCTCCTGAATAAATAGCTTCGAGATGACTCTCCAAGGAGTTGAGTCCCCAATTAATTAAAATTAAAATGGAGTTCTTTGAGATGACGGCTATTTTTAGGATTTGTAAAGTGAGGATGACCCCCCTCACTGCCCTCCATCCTGGAACGAATCCCTCTATTAACAAGGGGACCATTATGAGAGTCACATGGATCTATTGTGCTTTCAGGATCAACGAAATGATTTCAATTTCATCCCTCTTTAACTTATTATCCTTATTATCAAGTATGAATTTTTTTTATTTGTCATTAAATATTTAGTGAGAAAAAATGTGTTGTGCACAGAGGCATTCATTTAACATCTCGTCTTTATTTCTTTTTCTGCGAACCAATCTTATTAGTTTGTTTGACTAATCACTTTTTATTTAAATATAATTATTATCAAGTTTTTTTATTACACATTTTTACAATGAAATATAAAGCTTAGCGTAACAAAGTCAGTGGCTTAATTTATTTTTTAAATACATCATATAAAAATCGTGATAGAAAAGATACGAGGTGGTGTGTGAGTTATTTCGTTTTTGGTAAGTATACAATAGAAGAGAGGAGTTCAAGGGTTTGTTTACCGTCTCAATTACTACTTTTTTCAATTCTTCAGTTCACTATATTTTATCCTTTGGCATACATTGAAAAACGATTCTTAAAGATAATATAATATAGCTATGTGGTTTACATAATGGATCAGTTCTTGGTTTTACTTAACTTTAAATATGATATATAGGATGAGGCATTTTCTCATTCGCACCTCTCATGTTGACATTTCCACTTGTGAACGTACTTACAATTACAGGTAATTGTATAGAATCAAATATCATGGGAAGGTCTTCATTTCATATGTTGCTTGATGAAAAAGTTCATACATTCAGTACTGATTATAATATTATCATTAATTTGGACACTTTGAAGTGTGAATGAGTGAAAACGTCTCAAAACCAACAATGGACTATTCAACTTACAGATGAACGGCTTATATTTTTCTACAATGTTTAAATTACATAGCTTACGAAACCAATCATACTACATCAAGTAGAAATTCATTCAAGACACTTTTCATTCGAGATTTATAATACTTTTTCTCTTCTCTCACTCATCTTAACTCACATTAACGAGTATGGCTGAGAATAGGCAGAAAGTGGACAATTTATTGTATATCTTGGCGAATCATCAGTTAAATGCGTATATGAATATTATTAATGGACATGTTATTTATTGTTGTAATAATAAATACATAAATTGAAGTTACAGCTACATATACTCAACTTCGTTTTTCCAATTGAAACAAAGTGAGACGATCCCTCTGAGGTGCAATTAAATACTTTGATACAAGCTATCAACCTCGGTCAGAAAGTCCTACTAAAAGGAGAGGAGGCGTAATTACAATTTGTAACTAATTCCTTTTTATTTCCTCAAGCTCAATCTTAATCAAAAAATCATGCATTTAGTTGAAGTTGGTTCATAGGGAGTGATTTATGATTTCTGGCTGATCCTATCTAATCATTCCTCCTCGTTTCTCCGTTTTGAGCTTTCATGTTGTGGACTTTCGTACATTCTTTTACAACAAGAGTGAGTGAGTGTATCCCATATGTGTAAAGAATATTATCATCCTTTAAATACAAATTGTAAATGCTATCAATAACAAATTTAGTCATAATGATCATGTGTTAAAGCCTTTGTTGGGGTGAACATCATTGTGTTCCTTTGAGCCTAAACGATGAGTTGAATTGAATCGAAGGATGAGGAATTAATTCGGCAGAGAAGTGAGAGGGGAATGTAAAATAATGTTCTGAATGGCCCTTGGTCTCCGTGAAGTCGTGAAGTAAAAAGAAAGACATGCGAGGGAAGGAGGCGCAGCACGGGACTTTTACAAAACTTTTAAATATTGAATTAGTGGAGACGGTGATGAGATGATCCGTAAATAGGTCAGCGAGAGAGGAATCCTATTTATACTCGAATATTTGGGCAATGAAGGTAATTTATTGTGATTGTGCCTGAGATGTAGGAGGCATAATTCCCTAGACAGATCATATTATCAACTATTTATTCACTTCTCTCTTTCTTACAGACATATTATAACTTATTGTGTTTCTCGCATGGACCAAGGGATCGAATGTTGAAATGAGTAGAAAGTTCTCACTCATCGCGAGGCCTCTTTGAGTCATGGATATACCACGGCACGAATTGTCACTTCACCGGGTTGGGATCTTAGGGCTCATTTCGTTTCACAGCCAGCTAATAAGAATATTCACTACACCTCATTCATCACACCATTTTCGCTTCCATTCACTAACATTAAGGATTGAGAAGAATGGGATCGTGCCTTTGGCGATCGAAAACAATATAAAATATTTTCATACTCCTCTATACATAATACAATATATATATAGAACTATAAAATCATTACAAACTTACTATTTTGTTAGGTGTACGTATTTGAGTCAAAGGGTTAACTTATTGTTTTGGCCCACATCTCGATGAGTGAGCCAAGTTAATGCTAGATGTGAATTGCGACGTGTCGATTGGGATTTGCACTATTCACGACACTCGGTGTTCGTTGGGCACTTTGTCTTTGAAGGGAGTTCCGACTCTGGTTGTGAGTGGAGTAGGAATGGTTTGATGAGGTTCTCCCGTGCAGGCCGCGGGAGAGGGGAACCTTCACCTTCACATCGGGGAGGGCGTAGTGAAGCTTATCCCAAAAACGTTTATCCTCACAGTTCAGATACGTGTGGCTCTTGAGATAGAGGCGGATGTCGGGGTCAAGGTCTTTGGAGGGAAGGTCTCCGAGGAGAATGATGATCACCTTTCGGTGACGATCCTTAAGGACAGAATGATGCGCTGACTTCACGTCCGTCCGACTCCATTCACCTTTAATTAGAAATTAAAAAACATTTACATTTTCATATAATTCTTTTTTATTTTTTTGCATTTATTATAAATGCTATTTCATATTAGCTACAAAATTATAGGAAATATATTTTCACTTTTAATTGTAATATTTTATAAAATATTTAGCTACGAATAAATAAATGTAAAGAAAATAGGCAATATGGGGAAATGATTTACCTTTGAGGAAATGGTGAGAAAGAACCAAAATTGTTCTTCGACTCGCTTCGGACGCTTGAACAATTGTATCAGCTAGGTATGTTCCTCCAGTCGGGAGATCTCTGTATCTGAGACAGAGGCGGTAAGGAGGATCGTTCCTCTCAAGCTCGGCCGCTAATACTTGACGAACCCATGCTTCGTCCTTTGAACTGTAGGAGACAAAAGCGTCGAAGAGCTTGTCTCTCTCGGCTGGTCCTTCAGTACATGAGTTGAGTCGAAGTCCGCACTTGGCGTGAACCCACACTCGAAGACTCTGCCTCCAATAGAAGCTGATGACGGAGAGGATGAAGCAGATGAGAATGGCTCCACTCAAACAGAGTATTAAGGGTAAATAGTCTGAGATATAGAGTTCGTTTGCCGACGAGGATCCACTCGACGGCTCCCTTATGCTCAAGTCAGTGCTTTGAGAACATTTGTGGTTCCTCTGGTCGAGGAGACGGACGACGACGAGCTCCGTCCTGGTCGTTTTATTTGTAGAAGCACTCACTTGGTCCACACACTGAACTCCATTCACATCACTTATCTTGGCCCTGTGATCCAAGAGCCAGTCTTTCATGTAGGAGGCGAAGATGCAGTCACACGACCACTCATTGTCTCTCAAAGTTAAATCAATGAGGGAGGAAGCGAAGTTGGGATTCACGGCTTCCCAAATCCTAAAGCTCACGAAATTGTTCCCATGTAGCCATAAGATTCTTAATTTTGTTAAGGCAGAGAACGTCTCGTTTGCAATGTGGGAAATACTGTTGTGGTTCAAGAAAAGCTCATCCAAACTCTCGAGATCCTCGAACTCGAAGCCCTCGAGACGCTCAATGAAGTTATTCTCCAAGTGGAGGACCTGAAGGCCCTTTAGCCCGTGAAAACTTCGGTTTTGGATTATTTCTATGTGGGATGCGTTGAGGTAGAGAGCCTTGAGGTTCTTTCTCCCGATGAACGCATGGCTGTCGAGTGAAGGGAAAATGTTACCGTCCAAATAGAGCTCTGTCACATCCATCGGAATCCGTCCAGGAATTATCGTCTGTTGACTATTGTCGAGCATGGAGCAATCTACGAGATTCGTGCCCCAACCTTGGTCGTGGTAGCAGCTGCAATTTTTCGGACATGTCATTTCGCAGTCGCAGGCATCGAAATCACAGCAGTGGCAGAGGGAGAAACAGTGAGACTCGTATTTGCACAGGAACTGATTTGGCTGAATGTCCATGTAGGAAATGGGCTCGTATAGTCGGAGGAAAGCCAATGTGCACTTCACATCCGCGGCGTCTTGAATGATAGGATATGAACCAAATGTCTCTCCAGAGTTCATATATTGGAGCCACTCCATCGTGCAGTCGCATTGAAGCGGATTGTTCCCGAGGAGGATTTCAGCATGGGGCGGTTGAACGGTCTGAGTATTGCTATTTCCCCGGGAAGGAGAGAGACGAAGAGCATTTTGGTCCAGGCGGACGAGTTGGTTATTCGATAGATCAACCCTCGTGAGATTCGGTTTCCGGAAGAACGTATATGGCTGAATGGTAGAAATCCTGTTGTTGTTCAAGACCAGGTTCTCAATGGAGTCTGGAATGTTCGAGCTCCCAATCTCACTTAGGTAATTTTGTGAGAGGTCCAAGTTCCGAATCCTTAAACTCTTTTCTAAGCAATTACCCAGAGAAGAGATCTTGTTGGAGCGGAGGTCAAGCCATTGGAGATTCTTGGGGAATTCTTCGTAGTTAATCGTCTCAAGGGAATTGGCCGAGATGTTGAGCCAAAGGAGATTTGGAATGTTTTTGAACAAACCCGCAATGTCCGTGAGTCGATTGCTGTCGAGCCGAACTGCCTGGAGATTTGTATTGGAGTCAAAGGCTCCCCCCTCAACGAACGTAATGTTGTTCTTGGCCAAATTGACAATCTTGAGTGAGGCGAGGTGATTGAAGGCGTCTTTGCTCACCGTCCTTATTTGGTTGTCGGTGAGGCGTAGGCCGTAGAGATTCGGGAGATTCGTGTACGTGTCGTTGAGAATCTCTTTGATTTGGTTCTCTCCCAGATCGAGGGTTCGGAGGAGATTGAGCGGAGCGATGGCTGCTGGCAGACTCTTCAATTTGTTCCCGCTCAAGTTGAGGTCTTGGAGCGAGGAGCAGTTCTTGAAGCTCTCCGGCTCCACGAGCTCGATCTTATTGTTATCAAGGGCGAGGAAGGAGAGGACGAACAGGCCGTTGCAGATGAACGTGTCTATTGACTTAAGATTATTATGAGAGAGGAGCAACGTGTGCATGTTGTACATTCCTGAAAATGCATCCTCGGCAATGTGGTTCAATTTGTTATTCTCCAGGTTGAGGATTTGGAGGCTGTACAGGTCACGAAACAAGGCAGAGTCAATTTTGGTCAACTCGTTATTAGCCAGGTTGAGGAGGACGAGACGAAGGAGTCCTTTGAACGTCTCTCCGTTCACCCATTCGCTCGTCAGCTCATTGTTTGAAATGTCAAGAGAGACGAGATGTTGGAGGCCCGAGAAGAGTCCGGGGGCGAGGACTCCTAGGGAATTGTTCTGGAGGTAAATCTCTCTCAGGTCCCTGTTATCTTTAAAAAACTCCGGCGGGAGGGAAGTGAGTTGGTTGCCAGCGAGAGACACTACCTTCAATTCCGTGAGACCAAGGAGGGCCCTTTCCGCTGCGATGGTAATCGAATTATAGTCAATTCGTAGTTCCTCGAGCTTGCTCACTTCTGCGAACGTCGCAGGTGGGAGGAGGGTGAAGTGATTTGAAGAGAGGTCGAGGGAGACGATGTTGTTCGGACAACCGTTTGAAGACGTTGGGTCAGGGGGTGTGAGCCCAATGGTACGAAAGTCTCGGAGCCACGTGGCCGTGAGGTTCAGATGCGTGAGGGACGGGAGATGACATAGGAAGTCTGACGGGAGGGAGGTGAGACTAGTTGTGGACAAGTCGAGGTGGCGGAGCTCTGGGAGCCCGCGAAACACGCCCGTCTTGATATCCAGCGTCGTGGAGGAAGGAGCCCATGTGAAGAGACTAGTGTGAGCCCTTATTGTCAAGTTCTGGAGATAAGGGAGGTACGAGAGGGCACCGGGCGTAATGCCCGTGATCCGACAACTCTCGATTCGGAGATCCCGCAAGTTCGGGACGGCCATGAAAACACCATGTGATAAGACGAACCCATTGTGATGCGAGAGTTGTTCTTCGGACGAATGATGATTATGATGGCTTTGATGTTGATGATGAACGGAATGTTGAGTCGGCTCATCCTCCTCCTCTCTTCCTTCCCTCGAGGCTCCTGATGGAGGGTCACATTGGACCCAAAGAGATTTCGCTCTTTCAGGCCCAATTCCATACACTTTTTCCTCCACGATCAAATTGTTCCCTGGCTCGACAACACAGTTCAGCCTCTCGATGTCCTGGTAGAGACTCCACAGACATTGCGGCGGATGAAGAGCTGCTGAAACCCTCGGGCCCACACAGAGAATGAATGTTATCAGGCTGAGGAGCCGACAAGTCTTTGTCAGCTTTTTCCTCTTGTAGGGGAATTTGAAAATTAGGGGCTGGTGGGCCATGACGAGATCGGCCTCACTATTCCCGGAACGGCGATCAATGAAGGGAAGCGTCGGATAAAAAAGTCATTCTTCCGACTTCAACCGCCTGGACACCTTTCCCCATCACACAGGGAGAGTAAATAATGGGATGTTCGCATTTGCTTGTTATTTCACCTTTTTGAGAGATAGCCTTCTTGGTTTAACTCATTTTCCTTTTCACTTTATCACCGAACGTGGACTGAAAGGTGAAAAAACCACCTGCACACTCACTTCCGAAGTACAGTGAAATTGAGAAATTGAAGTGTGTGTGAGAGAGGGAACAGAGCGGAACTCTTGTGTATTTCAATGATAATGATAATAAACAAGTTTTATTCGTCACTATTCTTCTTGTCGTTCTCGAGCGTGGAGGTTTTCGTTCTGGTCCTGCTCCTTGCTCGGCTCAAACTGCTCTGCCAGTCGCTTCTCTCTCGTGATCTGGAATAATTTCAAAGAGAGAACGAGATTAGGAAGGAGGTGGAATTGCCCCGAGGCTCCCTACACTCTCGCCAGCCCTCGACGAATTCATCGAGGGGGAAGGTGATTCCAAACTACCCCTATAAAGAGATTCAACCCTCACTTGCATTCTCTCATTCAATCCTTTTTTCCTTTTTCTATGACCAGCCTTATCTAAACATTCAACAAAAATACTTATCCTTACTTGAACTTGGCAGACTCAGACGTATTTGCATAAATAAGAATAAAATTAAGTAATTTAGAGTCAAATGTTCTAAATAAATATGGGGCTTGGAGATTGTCTCCCCCCAATGGTACGATATTAAACCGAAAGTTGTTAATGAGAAAATGCTTTGTTTGCTCTAAGAGGATTTGGAGTAATAGGCTAAGGCTACAAAATTAGCATTTTTTAAATTAGTCTCCGCATAAAGGAGAAAGGAACGAGAGGGACTTAGCTCGGTGAAATGGAGTTATTACCTAATGGGCCTTAAATGCTTACCTGCTCGCCAACCAAAATAGTCTGGAAGGAAAGGCAGACAAACGAGGGATCTATGTGTATTTATGGGATACCTGCATGTGAGTATTTTCTTGGGTTCACATTCAGCGGACTTTGTAAGGGGAAGGTGAGAACGGAACATGATGTTTTAGGGTAAGAAGATAAAATTGTTTTACTTGGTGGCCAGGTAACCCCTTTGTTGAATTATTGGTATCCATTATGTAGGGAGCAGTTACTAAGTTTAGGATTCCTGTCTCGACAGAATTCATCTGTTGAAGTTAATTGATGAGAATGAGGAGAAGGAACGGGCGAAGGGCTTGCTCTCAATTATCCAAACGAGCGGATATATTCATAAAGGAAAACCTTATGCTAAATGTCAAGATGATGAAGGTATATCCCAGGATTGGGCTCATCTTCTCCCATGCCTTACCGCATCTCATTCTGAGCCTCACTCGGAATATGGGTTCTTTAAAATCCACTATATGTGACGAGAGAGGAAGAGCCGTCCATTCGAACAGGCCAAGGGGCAAGAGCGAGTAATTCACTATACACCCCTTCATCCAACTCATCCATGTGATCGTATGGAGAGTTCTTTTTCATTATCTTCTATCTCTTCAATGCAAACAATGGAAGTGGTGTGTATGGGAGAAAGAGTTAAATTTCGAGCTGCCTCTCGTCATTCCTCATCCTTTGAATAATGATCCCTATGATTAGTTGGAAATGAGAATGTAAGCCAACCTAATGTTCATCATGGCATCATGTGTAAAAAAGGATTCGACTTTTGTCTTTAGCCGTCTTCTCTAAAATTTCACTCTTGAAGCTCAAGTGGAGCTTAGGGAAGGAAGTAGGCAGAGTAAACCTGAGATTCAAAACCATTGAGTACACACGATATAGGACGGAATGACACATAGCTCTTTATTTCCTTCTAGACCATTCCCTTTTTTATGTAATGTTGACTGACTCCTTGAAGTGCAATTAGGGCCTTGTAATCCCTCTTCAACTCCTATATTACAAATCCTACAAGTACGGATTAACTTCAGTCTTTCCCTTAACTAAACCAAAATGTTCGACTTCAAAGCAAAATGGTTCTAAATGTTTTTTATAAACCTTTATAAAGTATGTTTATAAAAAAGGACTTTGACCAAGTAAATTATTTTAAATTCCTTCACTTCAATTCTTTCAATGCTCCCACCTACTTCCTTTTGTAAAAAATAATAATTATGCATTAGCCTAAATTTATTAATATATTATTATAGGTATCTTCATGTTGAAATGACTCGAGTGCTAACCGTACATGTAATAATAATAGTTCCATTTCCACACTTTCCTTCAGACTTGTTGGGTCTCTGTGAGGAACTGAGGAATGAAGCTCCCAGTTGGAACCATGTAAGATTTAAATGGAATGAGTCAGGAGATTTGAGGGACATTATGCAGGAGAGATATCTATTTCTTTTTCCCATATTTTTCTCCTATTCAAATAGAGCACCATTGGCTCAAGAATGGAATTGAAGCTTGTTTGGGGCCTAAGTGGGTCCTGGTATTATGAGGGAGGAGGAGTATACGGGATCTGTTCTAAAGATGCAAATGCAATTTGTGGATGATCCGCTCTCTCTTACTTTATTCTTCCTCCTCAAAGTCTCGGCTCAGTTATTTTGAGTTAAGAAGTGCTCATGAAGTCTCAATTGCAAGTCAGTTAGTTTAGCCATGTCAAGTGAGGGAGTCGGAAGAATGGATGGAACCCTAGAGGAACCACAATGGCTCCGTGCAAGGAGATCATGATTTTCATTTCATGAGAAGCCCCGTGTGCTACCTTTTCCCCACACCATTCACCTCCTATCTCGATCAACCATCAGTCCGTCATAGATTCAAACTTCCTCACACACACATGAGGCTGCTCAGATCCGAGATTAGGATATTTAGCTACAAAAGACTTTTAAGTTAAGCAGAGCAACCTCATTTCCAAATAATTCAAAAAGAGCATTTTACTATACAATCCTTTCGTTCATTTTTCTAGACCACGGAGCCATTATTAGTTTTGCGAATAAGAGGATGAGGTAATGAGTTGGTTTATGGTTCGAAACGTGATTTGATCTTGTCATTTAAGGCCCGAAATTTAATGTAGATTACAATTTGAGGCCATGCTTCCTAATGCACTTAAATTATTTTCTCATCTCATCTTCATCTTGTACATTGTGAATCACATCGCGAAGGTTGAACTAGGTTGCTGCCGACAGATATTAAGTAGTTTTCCATGGGCCTTTGTCGTTCTATTCTGCCACTAATATTCTCATTCTGTTTCTCTTAATGACTAATGAGGACTGTTGAGAGTTAGTAAAAAAAGTTAAATGCCAGTCGGTGTCGCTTCATATGAAAAAGGACAAATAGAAAAATTACAGTTAAATGTAAACAATTACTATAAATTTTTTATTAGCATTCAAATGTTTACGTCATGTAGAGACTTCTTTGCGCCAAATATTTATTTAAAACATTTGATGGGTATTTAACGAGGCGGAGAACTCGTTTGGATTTGAGGAATACAATTTCATATGCTTAACCTTTCAAAATGAATTAGCATGGGTTTTGAGAAATGGAATAATTTAATTGGGTTTGAATTGAAAAGAATGTTCAAAGAGATCAGCGGCCATTGTGCTCTTCTTCCGGACAAGGAATCATGAAAGAGAAGCGAGTGAGATAAGATGAGTGGGTGTTGTTCCTCTCTCGTTATAACTCAAGGGTTTAGAGTTCAAGTGCTGGTATGGGAAATATGGTTTCGAGAGGATTGGACCATGGAGTATAGAAGAGAGAATTTAAAGGGAATGAGTCTCAATGGAATGAAAATAATAAGAATGAGAACGGAACTCTGTGTTAGACAGATTCATTCAGACTGGTGGCCCTTATTTGGAAAATTCCTTTTTTACACGCTGAAGCTTCAAAGTTTCCCTTCAACATCTGACCTTGTGTCCTTCGCCCAATTTGCCATTTCTTTCCTTAACTCCTGTCATCCTGACACGAGAGAATAAATGGGAAAGCCTGGAATTTACTATTCAAATTAATTTGATTTTTAAATTACATTTTTTCCTTAACTTAACCCATAGGGAGATTTGCGTTTGTAATTAGATTACGTACTTCATTATTCATTCCTCATCTCCTACCTGTGATCCAATGACTCTTCAATCGTCCTGATTCTTCCTATTCAATTCATTCTAATCTCATGACTGACTTGTTGACTCGAGGAGAAGGATTTATAAATAGCGAGAACATACGGAACAAGTTGAGCTAATGAGGTGATCGAGAGACGCGTGTATCACCTTGCATTTTTAAGATATAGACCCCTCGCATTCTTTTCTTATTAAGGATAAGATAATAAGTTGAAGGAATAGCGGGCAAAGTGTCCTGCAATTCATTGAACAAATTTGATGAAAACTTTAATGAAATGGGGCAAAATCACATTGGAGGAAGAGAATGAAGATGTGTTTAAAGGATTTGCAAGGAAGAAGTGTGATGTGATATTATGCAGAGAGTAGTGCTGCATCTGCATATGAGACGTTAAAGGTTGTAAAATATGAACCTGACTCGTCTGACCTGAATCCTTATGAGAGAAGAGGCGAAGAAAACAGTTAGGACTGACTGAGAGTTGTTGAAGCACAAACATCTGCAAGAATATCTGAGATCTCATTCCCTATGCATTTTTCTATATACATGATGAGTTCCACTCATTTCTTTCCTTTGGAGTCCTAATGATGAATGAGGATCATTTTTCTCCATAGTTAAACGTTCCCTTCAACTCTTCTCCGACCTCTTCCTGGCAACAATTCTAAGGAGGTTATCTTATTAGACCAGACTTAATGCGAAGGAGATCTTATATGTACATGAGCAGAAGAAGAGTGTCTCTGTCCGATCGAGGACCGGTGAGACGGGAGTGAAATGGACTAAGCCGTAATGAGTAATGATATTTCATATGCTCTCGGGCTTCCGAGGACTTATATGGACTCGAGAGGTTGAAGATTCACGCTGTCCACATTTATACTCAATTCAAGATCAAATGCTGGGTTGTGAAGGAAGTCTAATGGATCCGTAAGCTCTTGACTAAATTCCCCTTTCAATGAAGATGAAGGGAAGAATGCGCGATTTCATACATCGTGATGACAACAGCCCTCCTACCATCCACTCTATTCCATTTGATTTAACTGACCTGAATCTCCATGGTCCGTTCCTCAAGAGGAGAGGTTAAAAGCTTGAGTGAGACTACGAGGAATTTAATTCTTTTTTTTTAAATTGAGCAAGGAAAGATGGAAATCTTGGATTAGAGTCTTATGACTCATTGTTCGCAGTTTCCTATATATTGCAAATTGCACTTTTGCCTTGGAGGCCTCGAAATCGACTCTTGATAGAACTAATGAAGTTTTCAAACGTAGTTTATTTCAAATTGTTAATTTTCATTAAAATTCATTATAATAAACGCTGTAGGGCTCATTGTTCTAACGCTTTGCGTAATTGAATGGTACTCCTTCTGCGTCAAAATGATAATTTAATGTAATTTTATTAAGATTCCTCGACCCTAAAGTCTGCGTCGCCCGTTATTTTTGAAATATTTTATTGCGGATTTGATAGGCAATTTAGGAAGTGGCTGGGGCATGGAGAGTGTTGAACAAAACTAACGTTATTAATTCCCATGAAACAATCGTGCATGAATGAGGAAAGTTTGGGCCTTAAGAGACTTTTCGAACTGACTTGTTGTTTCTGGCACTCAAAGGACGAGTTTGGCCTGGAGTTGAATTTACTCCATAGGCTCATATTCAGCAGGAGCTCGGAAGAAGGAGCGTACACTGGTGGTAAGTAAATGGGCTTATTGCTCACGGAGATCCAGACTTGAGGAGGTAGGTTGTTCTGGAAGGGAGACGTTTAATATGTAATTGGGCGGTTGAGCTACGATTGTGGGTTAGGATGCGATAGTTGGACTCTAAGTGGATTATTCTCACTCTTGAGGATGGGCCATAAAGAAGATGTGACTTAATACTTGACCCTCTTACGTGTAATTGAAAATTAAAAGGAGCCCCGAGCTTGGGATTCTTCATCCCATGGGGTCTGAGCCAGAATGAGCATCGTCCGTCCCCGTCCACATAGGCATCATATTATATACGAGGGCTCAGGAACGTTGTAGACATACACATAATGTGCAAATTCCCACTTGCATTAAAGACAAACAAACTGATTTCGCTCCTCTCTGTTATGCACGTCGTTTCTCCCCGGCGAACATACTAATGATGAACCCCTGACGTAATGCTCAAGACAAGACAAACTCTGAATGTTCTAAGTGCTTTATTACTCTCCATCCCATTATTAACTTTTATCTTGATAGGGAATTTTACGAGACTTCATAGACAAGTTTTTCCGCTGGGTTCTTCCTCAATATATCTTGGGTTTATTGGATGTAGTTAATATTCAAGAAGCTCGCTGGGAGCATCGGAGGTGAATCCACATTTTTATTTCAATCATTCTTAACCAGGAATTTATCTCTCGGATAAATATGTCAACAAATGTTTTCAGAGTCAACATTCGTCGTTTGAAATTGTCTTTGAATCTGAAGGGAGTTTTTGGAGATGAAAGGGATAAGTATAGCAATTCGTCGAGTTCGAACTCTTTTTGTTAAGCAAACAAGGAGAAGATCAATTTGTTGTTGATATGATAGGGGAGAGTTGTTGGAGCCTGGAAGACTCTCGGTCACTTTCTTCTCCCTATTTGAACCCCTTGAGCAAATAGAGAATGGAGCTAACCTAATATTAGTTTAAATAGAGAGACACAAAAGGATTGAGGAATGTCGTTCCTCAAGTCTCACCATACATACGTATTATATACTATGGGACGTGTAATTGGGCGGTGGTGGTGAAGAGAAGCTCCTCAATCTCATTCTCTTCCAGCCCTTTTCTTTTTTGAAGGAGTGAGAAGGAGCCTTCGATTCAATTGAATCAACGAGCCACAATTCATTACGACTCTACATTAGTGGAAGACATATAAAAAGAAGTCTCTTTCTTTACACTCTCCTCTCCTGGCATTCTTCGACGTGTTACTACTCTGGATAATACAAGAGGAGAGTCTCCCTTTGTATTATCCAATCCTCTACTCATTTACCTATACATCTTTCACGGACATCTCAGCCCTTCATCTTATTCTACGGACCTACAATTTGGGACTTCACTACCAATAAGATATACCAAGACTCATACTCCATTTGAACCAAGGCATTTCCTATATAAGACATTTGGAAAAGAGATAATGTATCTATGTGGGCTGTTGGTCGTCCGAGGTAGCCAGATGCATATGCAGGATCAGTCACTTAACATTTACAATTTATATATACATGAGATAGAGGTAAAAAGTTTTATGTGTTTGAGCCGGATCCGTTGGGCTGACGGGGGAGAACCCTAAAGGATTCGATCTCTGTCCACCATGGTTCGTGAGACTCTAATAGTGTTAAACGAGGATGTGTCGCTGAGAACATCTCGCCATTCATCTCATATTATACTAATGGGAGGAGAGCCGACTCCTTTTTCTAACTAATTTAAGAGAAATGGCCTATTGAGAAGAGAGACTCAATAGGAGAGTGATGTTACGTACGCACAAATCTTCATAAATATTACATGAAGTTCTCGCTGCTTCCATTACAAATGTTTTGTAGGTGAAAGATGAGTTTTCATTTTCCCTCCACACGAGAGAGGCTTTTGGTAAGTTATGCCGAGGAATATTTCGTTTCATGAGGAATCTCATCACTCTCTTCGTAGTTTATAGGCGAAGCTAATGTGGGTTTAAGTGTGCTTACTCAAATTAAGCATAGAGCCAATAATAATAAACAACGGGCTGGCTAGCTAAAGGCTCCATTGTTCCCCTTCAACGGGGAATCTTCGAAGAGATGAGGAGAGGCAATAAATAAAGTATCTCATTTCATTCGAGCTCCATTCCATTCTCCTGCCATTTCTACTCAATTTCCTTATTGACGCGGGCCACATAGATGACTCCTTCGCGACTTTTCATCCATGCGACCCAGAAAGGAAAGCATCCATATGCTTTCATGAACAGTTTTGAACAACATTCAAATTTCCAATTCATTCAATCCCCTACTTTCCAACCAATACTCGAAAAGTAAGCATGTGTGAACACATTGCAAAGTTTTACAAATGGCATTTCAAATACGACTTTTAATGCTTTTAACGCCAACTCGAGGCATGAAGATTTGAATAGCTAATTATTGAGCCTCGTTTGTCATTTTTCCCTTCGTGGTTTCTCATGAGAATGCCATAATAATGTGAAATGAAGTTTGACGGTCAAGGGAAGGAACGCGAGGGTTGAGGATAATTAAGACATTTGAGGGTTCATCCCAATTCTTCACGCATGGGATTTTGGAGGGGGATTTATGAGATTTATAAAGGAAGTTAGAGGAAACGAGAGACGAAATAATCGGTAGCAAAGAGAACAAGAGATCATTGGAGTGAGACGGGAAAGGAAGAGTGAGTGATTTAGCACTTTGGTCAGGATGTGTGATCGTTGAGGGAATATGTATGTCTACCCACTACCTCCATGTGTAATTAACTTGCAATTTTCCCTTTTCGACCTCGAATTTCTCGCATAAACTTCATGTGTCATTTTCCCCTAAAACAAACGTCTTAATGCCCTCGACGTTTACGAAGTGCCTTTCATGATTTGGGAGGAATTTGAGAAAAAGAACGGAAGAGCGTATGTAATTGGAATCTCGTTCGTGAGGAAGTGATAAAATGGATTATGGGCAGAAGGGCTGTTTACTTCTCGTGTGTAAGAGTCAAAAACCTCGGCCGCTCTCTTTTTCATGGATGAGACAGAGTGAGGCAAATCGGAAAGAAGTGCTTCAATCCTTCATGTTATGCTTGGGAGTCGAAAATTCAGATTGATGGGTAAAAAGTTGAATCCACAAGACCATTAGATAGGGGAAGGAGAGTGGAAGCAAAGTAAACTAGAGGAGAATAAAAGTGAGGAAATAAAGGTTAATGGTTCCTTCTAATCCTCCTTCGCGAGAGGTTAATACTTTGTTTCACTCCTTCCTCCTTCATCATTTTGATAGAAGAGCTCACACATTTATAAATTAACGATCAAGTTATTGCTCACTCGAGGGCTCAAATTGGTGTGCCCTATGAGGAGCCTTTAATTGCCTCTCGGGAGATTCTTTAAATTGTCTGTCTATGGAGGGTTTGAGGGTGAGGTACGAAAAGTGAATTTACGGCGTATTTCGTGTTGGACAGTTTGAAACATTCCATGTTTCACCTCATGTCTTCCTACCTATGATTACGATTATGATTAGGGGAGACTCTTGGCTATATAACTCTGACTTTCATGGGAGTTGGTGGAAGGAGTGAGCGGATATACCAAGGTTCAAAGATGGAAGCGAAGAAGATGAAGTGTTAGGTAGAAGAAACCGGGAGTTCCTTAAAAATATAACTCTTGGAACCCAAGGGTAGCGTCGGCGAGGAGGAATGAGAATAATAAGTTGTAAGGTGTGGAGCTGCGGGTTAGCCCGATTATACATATTTTATGCAAGAAAAGGTTGCTCATCACGTATAAATCTTCACCTCGTTAGATATCACGTATAATCATCACTGGAGCTGGAAGATCAAGGCAGACGAGTGGGCCTTCACATGTGCCTGTCAATGCGCTCTGCTTCTCCAACTACTCAATTCCTCTCTCATCCAAGACAACTTGGACGAGGACACTCGACTCGCATGCGATGGGAATAAAGGTAGGAAGGAATTTCTACAAAGTTCTCTCCTTTCAAAACCCCTACGTGTTTCTCTTCTGGATTTCCAGCCCAATTGTTTCTCCGACCTTCTAATCCCGTCGTCTTATAAACGAATGAGTCTGTTGTTTCAAGTTCAAGCTCGCTTTATAATACTTACTTTTTTATTTCTTCGTTCTCACATTTTCCTCTCGAGGAAGAGGAGGGCCAGGAGGTTCTGCAGACGATTACACATGCACACTCACACCTGACACGAGAAGAGAACACGGCTCGAGTTTTCCTTTTCGCTCAATTCACACAGTCACTTGTCCCTATTTTTCAACTCTAGCTTATTAGGGGTTGAAGAGGTGAGTTGGACCCGGCACGAGGAAAGCCAGGAATTTCCCTTCAAATTGAACTCGAACTGTTCAAAAGCAAATGAAGGATAATGGCGTGGGCAGGGGGATTCGGCTTCTGAGGACTGTCTTGATTAAAGATGAAAAGCAAGTTTTGTGTAGTAATTTGGTAGATTGTTGTCTGTCTCGCTGCGTATCTTTATGTTCCTTGAAAAAGGAGTTAATTTGGTTGGAAAAGTGACAATTTTGACACTTTGTTTCTTTTTAAGGGTATAATGAGTTTTCACTTACAAGGTAATAGAGATAGAGGAATTATTACTTAAGGTTCAGATAATTTGTCTCGTCTTCCCTTTCCCTAATATTCCCTTTAAAAAGGACTGATATTTGTGGGTGAGCGAGGGGAACGGGTTCCGTCCTACAGCGAACAACACCTGAGACTGACTCCGTGGCTCTTCGACCGAGTTGGTTATAGCGAGCGGCAAAGCTTGTTCTCGTGCATTCAACCCCTATGTCTCTACTTCTGCTCAGTGGTTGGAGAGAAGGAACAAGATATGCGAGTCAATGGAGGTTCTTCATTTCGGAATCCCCTATATACCTCTCTCGTGGAGAGATGAGATCTCTGTGGAGCCATCAGCTGAAGCCGAGGCTTGGAGCGAGATACCATACTTTTGCCGCAGACTGTAGCCCTCAACGCCCATCACGTTTTTTACTCATTGGTTATACGGGGAGGAGAAGGGGGTTCTTCGCTCCGGACTCTTGGAATGATGCAAGTGTGTGTGTGTCTTCAGGTACCCGAGCCATCTTCCATTTCATCTTCATCCTCTGGTTAATGGCATGGGAAGCCTAGGCCTTTCAGTATACCACGATGAGATGGACCAAGTCGAAAATTAGAAGCAAGCAATTTGCCCCAGACGCTAACAAGGTAGCTGTGTGTGAGATCGAAGAGGGAATCTCCTCCAGGCAGACGAGATCTCCATAAGATGAGATGAGAACCCTCGATCGAGGAAGATTCACTCTCGTCCAGATGATGATGAGGGCTCACCACTTCCCTTCAAATGCATTCGTCCGGAGTGAGGACCTTCACGCCGCTCACGAGCCTTGTTTTCACTTCCATTTCATCATCATTTTTATTTATTTATTTCTTCTCTCCCCTTGATGGAGCACTTATTTGCATCTTCTGCACATTTCCTCTCAACGCCGACAAATGGGGATTGGATTAAATGTCCTATTTCCTACACACCCTCGTCCTTTTGTTCCTCTCCTCTTGTTTCCTACATCCTGGAGGAACAGGCTGCCCTTCCTCTCCCCCTTTACCACGCCATAATTTCCGAATCAAATGAAATACATACACAAGGGCCGAAGTTGAACCATTTGTCTTCGCACCCGTGTGAGTCAAATGAGCGAGATGGACTTTGGAGCCAGATTTTATTTATTTCCCAGCCAGGGCCCTTCTCCACTTTCAAGTTCAAAGCGAGGCTTCCTTAGAGCCTCGGGGATGACAAATTCTCTCTCTATGAGCCCGCTATAATGGGGTCTTTAATAACTCTTTTTGAATTGGGAGAAGTAATAAGTAGGTTCGTTTAGTACTCCTTCACCCTCCCGTTTCAAATTAAATTATGCAGGGATGAGCATTAAATGGTAGGAGTTCGTGGGCCGGTCGGCAAGTTCGGAATTAAGTAAGTATCAATGGGAAGACATCACTCAGAGAATTGTCAAAAACGTGCATGCTTACTGTTTAGTTATTGTCTCATTCCATGCAAGTTTGCTTTTTCGTCCCTCGTATAATTTTTAAGGGACAATTTCTCAATGAGATCCGGATCAGAAAGGGGGATCTAAAAGGATGGTCATAATTGACCTTTAACTGCATTATAATAAGACACGCATGTTATTGAGGTTATAAGGTCTAGCGACGGAAATGTACTTTATTTCCATAATTGAACCATTGAGTTATTAAAGGAATGGAATTAAATTGACGAACGGAGGCAATAAATTGGTTCATTTTGTTTTAGCTGAATGGAATAAAGATGGGGTGTTTGGATAAAGGAGAAGAATGTCATTTCCGAGATGTCATATTATTTTTATTATTAAGAGGGGTAAATAGACCTCTTAGAAAAATTGGCAATAAGAAAGGGTCTTTAATGCCGAGAGAGAAAGAGAGTGGAATGAAAAGAGGGAACGATATCATTTTGGCCACCAGCAAGAGTTAAGACCGGGGTTAGTGCACACGAGTTTATAGTGTTCAACGTAGTAAGTCATTTACGTAATCTTCTTCAAATCAGCTTTTACGAGAATTGGATTCCGCGGGGGACTGGAATAGAAAATTTGTGATGTGCATGGGACCGGGGCGCAGAATTAGTTGGATGCGATTAGAAATGTGAATTTAAATTCGTCGCCTCGTCCTGATCTCATCAGGGCGGGTTGTGATGAGAAACGTCCACCCTCTTCACGGAATAATTAGATTTCGTAGGGAGGATGGTCGCTTTATCTTGTCTAGTTGAGGGTATTTATTCGGCTGCTGTCGCTTGTTCTTTATTATCTCCTTGCGGGCCCGATCGGGCCGATCCGATGAGCCTCTCTCACACTCACACATTATGCTCCGGCTCCGTAGAGGAATAGGGCGAGATGAACTGTCAAAGAGATCTGTTTGCATTTTAACACCCGTTGAACTCGTTAACTCCGTGCCGCGCAACCCTTTCGAGAATAATCACGTCTCATTTCACAACTGCTAATTAAGCCTTGGTAAAAATACTCATGAATTGAGGATGACGGGCGTCTCGGTCGCGCCTCAGCTGTTCCCAACTCAATAATTTGAGTGCAAACAGTTGAGCTCGGAGTTAAATTGGTTACAGAGATTGGAAATATGCTTTAATTTATACGCTTCCTCTCTCAGTTAATAAGGCCTGACTCGAAATATTTCCCTTTCACGAAGAACTTATAAATGCGAAGTCGAAGTGTTGGGGGAGACGAAGTGAAATTCCTGGGATTTTGAGAACTTTTCCTCACAGAAGCCTCACCCTCCCAAGCTGCAAGGTGCAATTAACAATTCGAACAATGTAATATTTCTTGTACGAGCGTGTCGATAGTCAGTGCGAGTCACAGACAACTGGAGATACAATTCTATTCAATTGTTTTAGTGGTATGTAAGGGCAGCGTCAGGCCGTAAGAGAGAAGCTACTTTGCGAGTGAGGGGTCCATCGACGTTTCGTCTCTCGCGGATTGCCATTCTGAGAGCCAAGACTTGCTTTGCATGCTCCGCATGACAATTGGCAATGAACCAAAGAAAGGAGATGTCAATTGACAACATTTCTTCGTCTTCTCAAGACTTGATCTTGATCTTGGCCCTGATATCAACAAGTTTGAGAGCTCGACGATCAGAACGATGGAATGAAGAATATAAAAGGAGAGAATGTACGAAAGAACCAAAACACCGCAAACATTCTCTTTCACTTCTCCCAACACTTGCCATGTTCAGAGGAGAAGTCATTCGAATGAACCTTTGGGGTTTTTTATATTTATATTGTAGCCGAATACTGACACTGCATGGCTTGGGGCTCTTTGCTCAAGTTCATAGTCGAAGAGAGATTCTCTTCATTTATTTAATAAGCATGTCTCCATTGAAGTGGGGCTTTTTTAACTTTATCAAAGCGTTGGAGCTACCGATAAAAATTCGTCTCTCATCTTTCCATATAAATCTGGATCCCCTCGTCGTCTCATAATGGCTCATTCTTCATTATCTTTTATGATGTTTATGCGTTCATAAGGGTCGAGGATTTAAAATGGATGGATTTTCTCATTTAGATACGGAGCATTGTGGAGGTAAAAGAGTTTCGAGACATATGCTTATTGCCGGCTCATATTATTCTGTGTGTGAGGGAAGGCTGCTGGAGATACAAAGAGTCTATGTGACCTCAACAGCCATTCCACAACTGTAATCGGGTGAGACTCGGACAAGGGGACAGTTGGGAACACCTTTATCCAAGCCCCGTCTCCTGATCCTACGAGATACTCTTTTTGAGATGAACAGTTAGCTCACACATCATATTGGCTCTCCTCTGGCTCTTTCCTTGGACTCTCTTGGGTTAAAAGAAGGAATCTGATTTGAGTTGAGCCTCTTCGGATTCTGGTGTCGGCTTCCTGTGGATTTCAACTCTACAGAGTTAACGAGGAAGTCGGCGGGAGCCGATGTAGACTTGGACAAATGGTTATACACATTCTCGACTCGCGAGTCTAGGTATATGAATGTGAGTGAGAGGAACTCTGGAGTTGGTTCGTGGTTTACTTGGATGTTTAGGAGTCCTCGGACGCGGCCTCCAGTTAAGGGAATCCATTTAAAAGAATCCAAGCTGAGATGACTTTTGCGGAGGTTCGAGACAAGTGTGAGAGGGTCTTTTGAGGTCGTCGAGGAGGAAGAAAGGAGAGTCTTTAAGGCCACTTTTCTTTCCTTCTTGCCTGGATCCGATACTCCGGCGACACATTTTAACATAACAAAGCCTACTGACACTGCCCCTTCTCTAAATCATCAGCCATGGGTTTTTTTCTCATAAGGATTTGAAAAGGCTTATAGGCTTGAGAGTCATGTGTGAGTTGCACCAGAGCCTCGTTGTCCTCCCTTGGTAGGAATTAGGGTGAGAGGTTTGAAAGTATTTGCCCAGTAGGATCAGATCACGCACCTTCAATGATAAGATGTGAATGTGAACCTTCCCGACTTCTCCCCTCACTCATTCATTACCATATCTTTTATATTTGTTCACTTAAATACCTCCATGATTTGTTTCAGTTTAATTGGGAGGGCCGGAGTTGTTTGGGGCCTCGGGGGCTCTTGAAGATCGAAAAAGACAATTAGTCTTTGTTTTGTTATTTTTGACCCTTCAAACCCTCTTTTGTTCTCCTCACTTTTCCTCAAATGAAATATTTCAATGCAGGACACGTCGGACGGAGACTGTACCCTCCTTCGTAGTGAATATATCGTCGTCGTTTCTCGAATTCCTTCCTCTTCTCGTCCGTGTCCAATTTCGGAGAAGAGTAGGGTTTTGGGAACTCACCTCACTCCACCAAAGAAGTTCCTCACTATCGTCAGTTACTATGTACATAAGATAATTTAAAGCTCATAAAAGAGGAGGGCAGCCCGCCTCTCTTAAAAAGAGTATTCTCGTTAAAGAGTGAGAGGCTCCGAGTCTTTACTCACCCAAAAACATCCCTCTACACTCTTTCCCTCGTGTTCTCGTGGTTGGAACTTTTTATTGCTTTGTGAAAGACAATGTCGGTGTATAGTATATTACCTCAGTTCTCTACCTACCTGTCAGATCCGAGGAACGAGACCCGCAAGGGTTCAAGTCATTTTCTCAAGCGGAAAAACGATAGTTAATTCTTCTTTAGTAATAATCACTATACCTTTCCCTACACACCTCCTCGAGGATAATATATGGCGTATTACGGATACATACATTCAATCCTGTAACATTTTAGGCTTCCTCTCCCACTCGTCTGGGTTGGTGAAAACGAGAGTTGTCCTATTGTGTTCCTTGCGTATTACTGTCCGTGGAACTTGACCCTCTTAATCTTGAGCTTAGGATTCTTGACATTCCTTGGGTAAAAAACCTTAAACCTTTTCAGCTTATTAAATTCAATTGAGGGGAAATAGAGGAGAATTCTTGCTAAATAACTCGGTATTATGCTTTTGAGGGATTTGAAAAAAGGGAAAGAAATTCAAGTCCTGGAAAAGAAAATGTAATCATACTTTGACAGATTTTCTGATTTATAAATCCATTTAGTTCAAATATTTACCTTTGTCGAGGAGTATACAGGGAAAGGTAAAAAATGAAGGTTTGTCATGCATTTAAACTATTTCCCATTTTTAGCTCAAGCGTTTAGCATTCTTTTTCATAAAGTTGGAGACACGAACTTTGCCAAAGTTAATTGTCCAATAGTCCAAACGCTAAGAGACCTTATCAACTCATAATCAAGCAATATGAATATTTTGATCCTGGCTATATTTATAAATAATTCTCGAATATAAATTTTTTATATGTTTATGCTACGCCTATATTGGTTTTTGTACCCTGAATGCTATATATCATGCAACTAACTTGATACATATAAAACTGAATGTATTGATTTGAAACGATTCAACAAGGTTGTAATGAAAATTCGTATTAAGTTAATAAGCTTTTAAACAATGAAATTAAAAAATTGAAATTAATTTGGCCTGCAACTTTGTTATATTCGATCTAGTTTCATATTAACCTTCATATTTTTGAATTTTCATAACAACCTTGTTGACTCACATTTAAAATCAATACATTTCAGTTTTTTTCTTTTTTAAGATAGCTGCATGACATATAGCATTCTCGGTATTTGCCTTCACGAATGTAACATACATATTTGGATTCGCTTATAAATAGTATTGTTCTCTCAAACTCAAATGGATACGTGCCATGTCTGATGTCAGTATTCCATCTTCTATTCCTGGGAGCAATTAACGAATCATTTTAAAGGAATTCAGAATAAACATATGAGTCTAATTGTATTTTTGTATTTAAATTGGGTCGAGATAAGGAGATTGGAGTTGATTGTATTCTAAATTAGCTTTCATTACTGCCATGGGGTTGATCGGGATGAGAGTGAGTGCGCAATTAAAATTAAAATGCCACCAAAGGAGAAGGCGTGCGAAGGGCAAGTTCATCTCCACCGTGAGGAATTTCATTTTAAAATTATTTGTCGTAGGATGAAGAAATGCCTGAGAGAAGATGAGGCAGGAGAGTTGTTATGAGACTTGGCTTGTCACTCAAACCCTCGACTCTTTGACAAATTGTTTCAAATGAAGGAGTGGGGCTCCAAATCCCTACATTACTTTTGTCCTAACTAATACTCAACCTCAGGAGTGTGGAGATTCCCGAGACTCACATTGGCATTTTTGGGCGAAGAGAAATGAAAACGAGAATGATTGAATAGAATGGAAAGGAAAGGGACGAAAAAACCTGTCAAGAAGTCAGTCAGTCAGTTAAGAACAAAGGGTAGTTGTGGAGCCCTGGCTTGTCTTTCTCTGACGGAGTCTTCATCCCGACGAGGCATAGCTTCCTCCGATTCTCGCTTCCTCCCACTCGTGGAAGGAGCCTCCGGTGAGACATAATTGTGTTTGCTTTCCAGTGCGTGGAGATAGTGTTTGCCATTGAGCTGTGCAGTGAGGAAATCCTAAGGGCCTATATCTCCAATAGCCTAGTTATGTAATAATACGAGCACAAATTTTGAGCTCTCATGCATACGAGATTCGGAATTTGTCAGGAGGAAATGAGACGGGGCTGGGAGTGAGGAGGCAGGAGGTCAATGATGGAGCGAAGGTGGTCTTTTCACTCCACCCACCCCTCAGCTCATCAAGCAGAGGTTTCCGAAAACAAGTGAAATCCTTCCGTTCCTGACTGATTATGAAAAATCCCACCTTGACTGCACTCCAGGGACTCCCTTATCTCTCTTATGTCACATTCTAAATCCTTCCTTCATTTTATCAAAAACAATTTCAGCCGTCAGGTTGTTCCCAGGACCAGGCGGATCACTCTTCTATCTCTCCAACACATCATCAATTCAATCTGGCTAATTTTGTAAAAGTGAAGAGTCTGGTGGGCTTCGCTCGTATAATGAGGAGCATCAAGTGCGAGAGCCACGTAGAAAACTTTCTCGTTGACATCGTTGACAGCGGACAAGCGCGGCTGGTGGTGGGGTCCAATTTATAATCTCCTATCCTGCCAAATGACCCAAACGGAGGGAATAAACAACGATAGCTGAGCCGCACAGAAAAATGAGGCATGTAGGGGAGACTAGAAAGGTTGGTAATGAGTTCAAAAAGCCCATGTGATTCATGTAAATGGATTGAAGGCGGCGAGGGTTTCCGTCGTCGGATACGACACAAGGTTTGTTTAATGCTCAACCGAAACTTTGTCAAATAGTGTTATAGGCGGCCAGAAAAGGCTTGAATCCGGGGTGAGCAGTGACAACCGCCGTCTTCTGGTTACAAATCAGGTGGTAATGACGATGACGAGTTGGCCACCTCACCTGCGGCCCTCCGTAGCTTATTCGCCCTCCTGAAGGGATGTAGCACAGTACGAGTCTTGCATCTTATCTAAATTTGTGTCACAAGACTTTTGACAGTCGACATGAACAAGAATGAGCAACTTGTCTTGTGTCTCTTGACCATTGAACCAACCACATTATACCCTCAATATAAATATTCGACCATATTTCGCCGTGTGTATTTCTCTATTTCCATTTCCAAGAGGAGGCTCGGAATGTGAACCTGCTGCTCTCCTCGTATCCACTTTATAATTTTATGATAATCATTGTAAATGTCTCCCCTAAAATTATTAATTGCCGGTCAAGAGCTTGTCTTTCGAGTAGCCGGAGTGGAGGGATCCAGTACAAATGGAAACATGGACTTCCATTGAGTGATGGCGTTGGTTCTCTCTCACATTTTATTACTACGTAACTGAAGGAGAGGAATATCTTACTTTTCTCCCTCGTCCTTCTCCATTTCTCCTTAATTGTCAAACATCTGCCAAGGAGGTGAAGCAGATGCGATGTGAGTAAACGCAAACGCTTGTACACACTCAAGAACCTCATTCCAATGTGTTAAGGTGGGTCTATGAGAGTGAAATAGGGATCCTCTTGCCAATTCAAGAACACAAAAGAATTATGGAGTCTCGAACAGGTACTTCGGGCCATTGTAAAAAATTTTACGACCTTTGCCTTTGCGGCCACATAAGGATGTTTCTCACTGCCATTTCATTTACTCCTATTATTATATACTCGTGACTAGAGACCGGAATAATATGCAACCCAAAACCCCGAAATATGTATGCAATATGCAAGCTAAATCATGCATATTGCTTAAAAAGGGTGAAAATATCATGTATTGTTTAAAACTTATATACATTTTGATTCGTTTTTAATGTGAAATGAGTTCGTTTTCTCATCTTATTCATATATTTTGATATTAAATAAGTATATTTTAAATCCCACATGAACTTTACAAGTATAAAGGTATATTTAACGAATTCTGGTGTAACTAGTGTTTAACTAATCTATTCAAAAAATAAATATAATTAATCATTTCAAATGTCAAGATGTGAATGAAACAACATTTTCCTTTAGTTGCATTAATTGTTATATTAAGGTTGTTTAATAAAGAATTACATAAATTTAAGCACACACGTAATTTCAGATTTTCAAGCACTTAATCTCATCTTAATTTGAAATCCCATATATAACAGATAATATTTTTAAACAAAATAATATCAAATATTTATTATCCTAAAGTATAGCAGACAAAACGAACTCATTTCTATTAAAGTATTTGATACAAGTGATAAATTTTTCAATTTTTTGAAATTTAATTAAAGTACATTTTTAGATTTTATTAAATTCCTGAAAAATGCCGATATATGCAGAAAATCCTCAGATATGCAACATATGCAAAAACCTAAAGTTCCGATCTCTACTCATAACAGAAGGATAAGTATGTGTACACGCAAGGAGGAGAATCGCGTTTCTCTGATCTTATACATATCCTGCTCGCCTCCATTCTCACTTTGTTCCATTATTCCGTAACTGCTAACTCTACTGAAGGAAGTGATATTTACTTTTATGCGAGCTCAACTCGCTAATACAATTAAGACCTCGAAGCTCTTCTCTTTTTTAATTGTCTCTTCCTCTTAATTTCCCTACCACTACAAGAGACCAATTAAAATCATTGAAATTCTCCTCCTACGCCACGAGAGTGTATTGACACTCGAAGCTTGGCATTTTAAACTCTTAATTGAACCAACTTTTAAACCAAATAGCTTTTAAACTCTCAAGTTGGTAAACAAAACGCCGTTATTTAATTCACTTAAAATCCTCAATTTGTATAATCTCATCATGGGAAGAGCGTGTCCTTCCTCATTTGCTTTCTCGTTGAAAGAATAGGTACTAATATAATTTTTTGTAAAAAATATATCGCAAATTCGCAAAACATTTAAGAAATGCTTATCTATGTAGAACATTGTATAATAATTAAGAACATTGCAGTTATTTTTAATAAGCAGGTATATTCGAGTGCTTTGGATAGGAATAAGTTGTGTAATGTTGACATTCATATTGAAATTATTTATGAGGAATGAAAATCAAGATATGGCTCCAGAGGGATGTTGGGTGTGTTGAATGTCTGAAAGCATGAGACAGTGGCAGTGGAACTCGTCAGCTATGAGAACAAAAGTCATTCATTATTCTATCGACAGCTTCATTACGAATCAAATCCTCCTCTTGTCTTAGTTTCTTTGACAAGGAGAACCTCCATTGTTGTTAAAAGAAGCGATATTTCATTAAATCTGCCAGGATCATTGAATTCACCAAATTGTGCAAGTATTTGGCCAGGGTCATTTAACATGTATAAATTACATGAGTCTCGTCTAAGCTTTATTTTCATATTTGGTATTTTTTAATAAAAAATATACGAGGAGCTGGATGATAACTCTTTTACAGAATCTTCATTTGTTTAGATCTGTAATAAATTCCTGCCTCGTGCTCTCAATGAGACGAATAGTATATTTTATAGTATATAATAAAAAAGAATATTCAAAATTGAGAGAGAACCTGTAATCAAATGCAAAAGAAAATAAGAGGAAATCTCGAAGTGGAATGGCGACGTGATGTAGTTGAGATTCGTCTGATTTGGCTACTTGGCCATATATAATTTTCGAATTGATTGAGATGATGGAAGCCCACACGAAAAGGAGAAACCACACACGGTCAATTTCTCATTCACGTCTCTTAAATTCTCTCAACTGTTCTCTTCCCCTCCAATTGTGGAGCTGAAGAGCTCGAGATGTAAATGAGAAATGCGAGATTCATTTTCTGGACAATGGAACGACCCTTCTTCTCATTTATGGATAGAGGGGAAGTGAGAATTGTAGATCCTTTCTTAATCAAAAATCCTCTTCACTTGAGTGAACGCTGTGGAGCTTCAATTAGGATCCATCCTTTTCTCATTTAAAATATTGGCTATCATTTTGATTTCTCAATGGGTCTCACGCATTTTATTTTTGTGAAATCCTTCACCATCGAGTCATTAAACTTTTATTCCTCTGTATGAATTTTTATGATGATAAAAAATGAAGTGGTTGGCATAAGGTATGAAGTGGACACATTTACATTTAATTTCAAATTCAACAATAGGCTTACTGCCGGACTTCTCATAATATATGAAAAGTCGAAAAATGGAAGAACAACTTGGCTGTAGGTGGGCCGGCTGATTATCTTTTTATAAATGGATTCCGTTGTATAAAATTCGAATGAATCTTCCACCTATTTGCATTTACACCAATGACAGAGAACAATCTACGAGGAATTTATCACACGTAGCTCATTATAAAGGTATTGTACAAATAGCCAAATTGAAAGCTCTTTCATTATTCCTATTGGATTATTTTTTAACTTTTAAAACCCTTAAACTGCTTTGCGAATAATTTAGTAGTACTACAAGAAAATTAACAAGAACTTGATTTGCATAAACGTATCGCTGGATCTTATAAGGTTAATTTATTTATTCTATTTAACTCGATTCTTCCATTTAAAACTGTCTTGTCATATTGACATTTAAAGGCCAAGTTTCCTTCACACGGTTCACCTGTTCAAGAGAATTGAACTCGAGTCTCTGCTTGCTAATAGTCTATTTTCACATTTAATAAGTCTTAAATGATCCTAATAGATAGATGGAAATGAGAGATAGACGCTCGCAACCAATGTTCGCACTCTCATTACCCATAAACTTGGAGTTAGCATAGAAATAGCTCATTACTGCATCTTGGACGTCTGGGCCGTTTAGCTTTTGCAGCATGATGGGGAATGGACGTCATTACATGGAGGATCCTCTTCCTCACTTCTCAGCCTCATGTTTGCTTTTCAATTAATAGGTCGTAAAATTGATTATCTGTAAATTTTATGGGGATTGATTAATAAATTACCTTAGCTCTTTACGGCTATGGAACACGGCGTCTTGGCATAAAGTTTGCATTAATTCTCCTCAGGTTCCCCTTATCTTCCTATCTTCATCCTTCTTATTAAAAAATCGAATTCCTCGTGAGGGCCGGGAACAATCCGACCGGCTATTAGGGAAGAGAGATTGATCCTTCAGATCTAAATGAGTTTTCAGCTTTTAATCCGCCGAAGGAGCGGACAGTTTCCAACAGAGCACCAAGGCGAAGATATAAAGCTCTTTGTTTTTCCCACTCCTCACAATGTACTGATTGTAGGCTCCTCCTTGACAATGGGCTTTGGACATGGTGAGTACATTTCAATTAAAAAATCAAGCAGGGAAATTACTCTTCCACTCCGGCAGTCTCAAGTTTAAATGAGATGGAAACATTATGGAAGAGGCTGTGTCTCTCACACACACACACACACACACACACACACACACACACCGTTGAAAACAATGAGCTTTTGGTTATGGATGCTGTAATAAGATTGCGTGTATTCTGGCTATTCGTCCACCGTTGGAATGTGTTGACTGACTGTTGGTTTACTCTCTTTTTTACCTCTCTTGCTCATAAATAGAGAAAGAATCACCTTTCTCATCATCCTTCATAACCAGGTATGAACCTCGGTGTATAATATATAGATAAGTGAACTTCAACCAATTTCGAGATTATATACTTGTGTATCAACGCTTTGCATTTATTCTATTGTTTTCTTTCCATTACCAACTTGCATCTTTTGAATTATAACTCTGGCGTCTTTTAACTCTGAATACTCCAAGTGATTCCCCAGATTACTAAATTTGTTCCACTCAAAACTAGTTTACATTTAACATGTAAAGATGTTCATAGAGTCGGATCGTTTTTCAAATGTGGAGTTTGGAATATGCAATTGGTTTGCTTATACAATTTACAGTATTTCCAATAATAAGTCTATTTAAACAAATAGGAATAAGCAATTAACAAGTTTTTTCGTCATAAGTATAATAACAGTTATATATTATAAGCTCGGTTCTCATTTGTTAATGTAGAAGTATAATGTGATAATGGCCGTAGATGAGAGGTGAAGTTGTTTTTGAAATGAGGATTGTCAATTGGGGCCAAAATAAGATTCATGGGATGGTCGAAGTGTATTGGTAATAGCCTGTTCCATTCTCAGATCCAAAGTCTCGCCTTGCATAAATATTCTTACATTGTCTTTAGCTCTTAATGGAAGGCAGAAGGAGAGCGAGAGACAATACACATCCCTGGCTCGACCCTCCATTTACTCTTTTTGGCTAGAAGAGTTTTAATGATGAGATAATTTATTACCTAATTGTACTTTTCCCCATTCATTGAACCACTCTTGGCTCCTGAGATGTAAAAGGTCTTTTCGTTGTGGGCAGCCTTATTTATTCTTCACCAACTTAAACTCTTTTTAAACTTTCATTATTACAATCAGGGGTGGAAGAACGGCTAATATAATAGTGTCATGTTTTTTAATAATGAAAAGGCATAATGTATTGAGGTCTGGTCATTTCTCTGTAAACTTCAAATTGTGATTAATTACTCGGACTTTCGGGAAATCAATTAAAGACTAATTGGAAAATTAGTCTCTACCTTTTACGGAGTCCTCTTTATTGTGCTTATAAAACAAAAGTTTTAATTTATCTCTCCTATTTTACAGAGGAAGTTGAATATATGAAGAAAGAAGAGAATTATTCAATTTTCAACAAAACATTTTTACAAGGTACTTAATTTTGATTTAATGGGCAAAGTGCTATAAAAGTAACTAAGCCCGCTTCAAATTTCAAGACTTAAAGCTACACTGGCCAACTACTTAAGTATATATCGTCTTGGGTCGAGTCGTAAATGTGTAAAATTTTTAATGCATTCCGAAGTCTTTTTATGTACAAAATAAGAAAAGTGAGTTCATTTATTCTTTTTACTTCATTCATGGTATGGAGAGGCTGGTAGACTTTTCAATGAAACCATAATTTCGATGATGGATGTCTCACGGGGCTTCGGATGACATTCGCATTTGTCACGTAAAACAATCTCTTCTCTATGAAATTCTACTCGACCTGCAATGTTCTTGAGGAACTAAAAGTATTACTAATAGAGCGTAAAAGTCTACCATGTCACATTTTATTACATCGGTGATAAATGAACCTAGGAATTTTTTAACCAAAAATGTTTGCTCTTTCGTTCCAACAGTTAAATTTTTATCATTAAATCTTCAAGATTTTATTAAGATTTATTCTTACAATGAAAATATTTTGCAAAAGTTCAAGCTTGTCACGATATTGAGTTATTAATTGTTTGCTTAATTTCATTTGTACACATTCATGGCTGACCTTATCATGCAATTAAGTCAAAAATCAATTCATGCGTTTTCATTTCCATTTTAATGTAGGAGAAAATATAACATACATAGTATATACCTTCTTGACAAATTAGGGAGCCGAGAGTTTCTCATAAGTTGCTCTCGTATGCCAGAGTGGAGAGTAAGTATTATAGGTATTTAAACGAGATTGGAGCAGAGACATTCGACCAAATGTCCTGTCACGGATAGATTAATTTCATTGAGATTAGATCAACGCTGTTTGAGGCTTATCTGAGGAAGAAGAGGCATTTCGTTACGAACCCGTCCACTCTGACTAATATTTATACACCTCTTGTTCTATGGACTTCTCTTGTCTTGTTGGGTTGGGCAAGGCATAGTGATGGACTGCATCGGCTCCAACTCCTCGAACCCGATCTCAAACAAAGGGAGCACATTGTTGTTCTTCGTCTATATCTCTGTGTAATCCATCCATTTGGCCTCTCTGTGACTTCTCACACAAGTAATACCCTCCGACCGAGAGTTGGTGGGGAGCAATGGCAAGCTCGCATCAGGACAAGAGTGTATTTCCTGCAATTAAGTTAAATAGGCGGGATGGGAAATTTATGAGAAAGTGACCGAGTGTAGGCTGGGTTCTCAGACTCGCTACTATGGCTATCAAATGAAGCTCTTCCTTCTGTTTTACTTGTCCCATTGGCTCGTCTTCTCATTGAGTTCGAGGAAGGAGGTTGAAGGTTGGGCTATGGCTCCGTCGATCTCGCTTCCCCGCTCGCCCTCATCACTCATCCGCAATTCGAGACATGGGATTGTTTGTCCCTTGTCCTCCCCATGAGACAGGTACAGAAACCAGCTCTGGTGAAGGAAATGGTTCAAAGGTTCTTCTCCCTCTCCGTCTCCTCCCAGCTTTTAAAAAACGTTGGAAGTGGAAGCATATTGGGTCCTTAAGTCTTATTTAGGAAAAATTGCTCTCTTCCTAACCTTTCTCTGAATTACATTATTTGGTTCAACTCTTAAATTAAAGAGCTTATTAAGAGCTACGATTTTACTTTGGCTTGAAATACTATTTTTATTGAATTTTCTGAGAAGCACAAATTTTGGGTTGTTGGTTTAATTAAAAGGCCTGTTTTTAACCTTGTTAATTTCTATTATTGGCCTAATATATGTCATTTTTAATGTTTTTTGTAAAATTTCAAACCTTTTTGTCACTCACTTTTAAATACATACATTTACAACTGAACATTTAGGATTATTTCATAGCAAATCATATCCTTTTTGTCACGTTTTTATTACATAGTCATTTTTGACTATCCTGACGAAAGTTAAAAAAGATGATTTTGCTTCTTTCCTTGCTTATTCATTGAACCCCATCCCATACATGTATCAAGATAATGCTTTTGAATATATTCATAATATTCAACGTAAAAACGGCGCCGCATCTCAGAGGTGTCTACATATGGATCTTGTATGAAGTAATCAAATGGCTGTTATTTATTTATGGAGACTGATGATGGGGAGATACAGATGTCTTGTGCAGGGATCTTTCTCTTTTTGTCGGAAAAGCCCTATGGTCACTATTTGAATATGATGGTGGTATTGAATTGGGAGTCCTCCTAATCACCTACAGGAACCCACCGTATAATTAGTCATTAGATTGTGACGGGAAAAAACATTGTTTCGTCTCTTCATTTCGCCTTTAGAGCCCGGGAGTTAGAAGGAGAAGGAAAAAATCTATTGAAATCAGGGCTCGATGGACCCAACTCCATTCACACTCAATTACGGTGCGAGAAAAGTAGAGAGAAGAAAGGATCTTTTCTCGTTGCATTTTTCCCATTGTGAGATATTATAATCATTGTATTCCTAACAAGAGGAGAGAAACTCCTGAACACTTTTTTCAATTTTGAGAGAATTGCAAAAAGCCAAAGAATATCCATCTTTCTGTACATCGTAATTGACGGTAAGGATGTTTTGTCATAAAAATTGTTCAATTTCATCTTTCTTGGTGGGTTTGTATTATACGAATTTCATAATGGGGAAAGGGGTTCAATTCCGAGTAACTCGTTACGAGAAATACAAGGAGTCTAAATTGACTTCCTTGACATTGAATGTGGAGTTAAGTGAGGTAATATGCGCAAGGAGATAATTATATGCAGCTCGTTCCATTACATTTTATTATCGCAGTCAGCCGTTGTTTCATCTCAAGAGGCGTAGGATGAACTCTGACGAAGGGCTCGAGATATTTGCTCTTTCTTTTTAATGAAGGTTTATTAACCAAATATCCTCTAGACCCGAGAGAGATAATTTGTGTGAACAAAGAACGCCAGAGGCGAAAGGAGAGTAATTTTCTTTTATCTCATAAATGCATCTCTTGGGCAGTTATTGTCTTCTATCACGGGCCTTATTGAATCTTCATTTATGATGAACCTTAATGGCAAGAGCAGAAAACTCACTTGGTTCTGACGGAGCCACACGCGGAATTTTCATACGACGATCTGATGATGGTCAAAGGCTTATCACTACCATCTCGAACTCACGCTCAAGTTGATGCTCCTTTAAAATCAAGAGTTCTTTTGTCAAGATTAATATCCAATAATATGCCTAATATGGCTACTTGGCATCCAAACTCCATAGATTGCATTTGTACAAAAGAATTCACTTATTTTTAATTACAGATCATTCATCATCTTATTCAATAATATCAGTAATCTTATTTGTGTTAAAGGTAAAGCATTTAAATTTTTGTAAATGTTAGCTAATGATTAGCCAAAGCAAATAAAAATATTTTTGTTTTATTAATTTAATTTGGTAAAGAGATTTGCAAAGTTTAATTTTAATTTTCATAAGCTCTCAGCGTGGGCTAAAGCTCCTTTGTTACTCGAAGCTCCAATGAATAGAGTGGCTGTTTTTATGAATGCTCAAGTTGGAAGTTTAGAGCGAGGCGATATGTTCTCGACCAAATGCAGATGTTTCATGTTCAAGTATTTAGCTAAAGCTTGATTATTATTCACGGTTTTCTTGCAAAGAGTTTGTTTCTCGCACCTCTGCTTCTTTTCCTCTTTTAATCTATTGCAAGCCAGAGTGATGGGTCTGAGGAAAATGGTGTAAAAGATCTTGAAGATAATCTCTCTTGTAAAGTGCGAGAAGAGGAGACTTGCGTTCCTCCTTTGAGATAAGCGGATTACGAGATTAACGCCAGCGCCACTTCATTTAGAGTCAGACGAGGAGACTGTCAACTTGACTAACGAGTGAATTCCAAATATCACTCCTAGACGCTTACCTAATAATTACTCCTCTCCTTATTTACTTTCATAACAAGTCTTTGTCACTTTCCCCAATTTCACACTCTTTCGGTTTACTCTGCCTCCACTTATCAGCAACTTTGAGAGTAAGAAGTCAAATTAACCCAATTTCCTCATTATACAACCATAAAATTTTATGGCTTGTGCATGATAGGGACTTTTTTGACTCATTCTTGTTTGTATATTATGATCTTGAGACTTTTCTAGAAAAGTATTCAAGGTGTGCTTAAGAAAGAATTGAAATTAGAAAGAGCTAAATATTTTATTTAGATGTATTAGGGATCTCCTAACTTTCCTGACATGCCTGTGTCATTGAACTCTTGACCCGTCATGAGGGATGACTTGCGAGTTATTCCGGGGCCGCAATCTTCCATCTGTGCAATAATAGCATACTAATGCCGAAGAAGGAATATGTTCGGCCCGACAGCCGCGGCCGTCTCTTTACTACTTATCTCCTCGTACTTATTAAATTCTGTAGAAGGAATTGGCTTATCCGCACGAGTCGTGGAATGCGTGGAGTCTCTCCTGCCGCTTACGATTAGACGGCAATCAATATGTTCCTATGCCAGTTCCATATTATGTATACCTTACTATGTGTGTTATTGTCGGCTTCCAAACACTCCTTCGGCTATACCCAATTTTCTATAGCTATGTACGTCTTCCATAAGTGCACCCTGGAATAATAACGACATGGAGGGAAAAGTACAATGCTTTTCGCTGCATCATTAGGATTACTCGTCATTATGAATATTATAATGTACTTTGATCCAGTCGATTGTCTGGATCAGGTCCGCTGGACAAGTGACGTTCCTATAAGTTTTTAATATATTCTCTTGTGCCGGGTTCAAGATGAGAAGACTCATTCTTGAAGTGTTTCAAGGCGAGATGATCTGTGTCATAACGTGTTCCATGCACAGTCAATAGATTCCCTTTATATTTTAGTATTCAATCTGATGGAGCAGTAGTCCTTGTATTATAATTGGTCAAACGGGAGTTTTTTGTTTATCGTTATTAAACAACTAACTCCTTCTTGCCGGAAGAATTCACTCATTCATGAACTCACAAATACTTAATAATATTACAAACTTAAATAATATTTATACCTTAAATCTTTAGAATTCTTCATTGATAATTTTGTTTTAGTCGACTCAAAGGAATTTTGAATTACTATTGAGAATTTACAACTATATTTTTCCATTGTCGAGTACTAAAAAATAATTTTTTCGTGTTGGATTTGAGGTATGCTCGAAAGGAAATGGAATGTGAGCATATGAAGCTCGTTTGGGAACAATAATTTAGGTTAACGAGGGATTTGTGTAGGAGCCTTATTGCTTCAAATACCCTTGTGGTTTTCTCTTTCCATGAAGAAATAGGAATCGAATGTCCTATATCTCCTAATTCAAATAAAAGATGATAACCATGAGTGGTGTGGGGAGGAAGGGAGACTGGAGTTCCAGGACGACTCCTTCTGAGACACCACACTGAGATGAGGCAAACCGCTGGAAGATTCATGCATCCCATTAATGTCTCGATCTTTTTGCTTTGATTAGGAAAATTCGAGACTTTTCATATCTCCATCTCTTCGTTTCCGTTTGTTCGAAAAGCCACAACCAAATGCGTCATATCTAATTAGACTCGTACGGCTGACACAGAATAACCTCAGCTCGAAATTCATTCCTTTCTTGTTCGTAATATCAAGTGACGAGGAGCACGTGTGAGGTTCATTCTCATTGTTACTCACTTCACTACTAACGGAAACTTCATGTTTCGACTTATTTACACCGCATAAAAAGTGTGGAATTTCCTGAGAAATTCTAAAACTATCAGGGCATTCAATTAGTTAAGAACCAGTCAACTTCTCATATTTTATATGCAAATGAGAAAAAATTCTCACCGTTCTCTAATATGCTTAACTCGGCACTCCTATTACTCTAATATAGCAATTGTACGAAGTCATGAACCTTTAATTTACCATCCAGAGAAATGATTCTTTTGTCGTTTGAAAAATGTTGTGGAAAAATGTTGAAAGGGTCTTAAAGAATAGTTGATTATGGTTAGAGCTTTTATTTATTTCGAGAATTGAGAAATTTCTTCTGGAGTCCTCCGACTCACCTGTAGCCCTCGCCGTCCTGCTGACAAAACATGGTTAGGGTGTGAATGGAAACGGATGAAGAGGCCGACGTCCAACTAATATATTGTCCCTCGTCTCCAACCGCCTCCTGACCCTTAGAAAGGGCAAATACTATCTCAAGTATTTCTTTGCCTAAATCATTTCCCATATTCTCTCAGAATCCTTTTGTTCCCCAAATACTCGGAGGGGGAGATGAACGGAAAATAGGAACTTTTCATGGAAAAAAAGTTTATTTTATTCAACAATGTTTATAACTCGTGTCTTGTGGCGATTTCCCCTTCTCTGAGCATCGAGGACTATTAAACTTATTACAAAGGGCATTACATGGCTCTTTCTTCTCCCGTCCACCATGGCGATGAGGGCGGGACGGTGCCCGGACATTTGACATGCAGTTAGTCAAAAGTACACAAGTTCTTGCTGGGCTCTCATGGTAATTTCCCGCCTTCTTGAAGGCCTCCACACAATCCTGATAAGGCCCCATTGTCAAAACTTGCTGGCTCACAGGCCCTGGCTCGAAATCCTCATATGCTCAACTCATCTCCCACCCTCATCCTCTCCCTTCCTGAGTCCAATTATCCCCTCGATCTGATCTCTCTCAGTCAGAGTAAATTATGCACTTGCCTACAATGGACCAATTATGCAATTACGTTGAAACAATTCATCCTGACTGTTCAAAAAGTTTAAAAATTTTGCAGCAACATCATGCCCAAATTATCATGGGTCGAATCTTGGGAAAGGAGTCTCCAGCCTTCATATATTTAATAGGAAAAGGCTCCTAGGGTAATTGAGGGAGGGAAAATGAAAGGAAATAGTTCAATTTGGAGAATGATACTCAGAGCTATCTTATGGCAATCTAATTCTTATATGTAAACACTCATTAATTTCATTATTTAAATATTATTAGGCAATGTGGCTCTCCTACCTTAAACCAATTTAAAATACAATAACGCCCCTTTAAATCTTATCAACTCCTACTCATGGAATTTTTTTCAAAATTTACATGAGCATTTAAGTAATTGTTTGTACCACGTGTGTGTAATTTGTAGGGATGATTTCAATGATTTTGTAAATTGTCTCGTCACTTGTCTATTATTTTGTATTCGCTTTTAGCCAGGAGAGTTTTTTGAGAAGAATTCTGTCATCACGTCATAATTAACATGGCTGAGTCACTACTAGTCACCGTTTTGGCTGGGCTGAGCAGCGTGAGAGCGAATGCACCTTGAAAGTTAGTTATAACCTCTTTTTAGCGATATGGTAATCACAGGCTATTGCTAACAAGAAGAGAAAGAGATGAGCCCAACTGAGCAAAGTTTTATGTGGACAAAGTGATTAGAAGAGAAATTCACCGCACCCTTCGGCCACCTCCACCCTTCTCGCGAGCGTTGTGATGCAATAACAAACGCCTAGGATCATACTTTCTCAGGAGATGAAGAATGAGAATCTCTTTTATGATGATGATGGTTAGTTATGTCTATAAGGGCTATTCACATGCAAGCTGAGTCGTCATCGATATGGGCCATCGGAATGAGAAGAGCAAACCTTGGTTGGTGGTGGTGAGATTTGTAATGATGTTTGTCGTTGGAGTTTGAGCCTATTAGGAGCATCGTTATGAGAAAAGAATGTTCGAGTGCGGGGAGAGTTGACTTTGAGGATTGTTAAAATAAGGATAGATGAATTATTGAGTGAGTGGCGTGGCAGATGGATGACCTCCGAGGAACTGATTCGATGTGATGGGCTTTGCACTTTATGGACTTGGACCCATGCCGTCACATTATTGAAAATCATTGGGGGTAGAACTTGAGTCAAAATCATTGAGGTTCTCCTCCGCCTCTCTCGAAATTCAAATTATCTCATTTACATTTCCGACACGGGATACGACTCAAATCGAATCCTTTGGCTTAAGAGCCGATTCCCAGATTTCCCCTTGCTGGCATCAACTCCATGAAATTGATTCGATTAGTTTAAATGACTAGATATATGTAAGTGTACACAAGGGCTGTATGGTTGGACGTTTAAATGCGATAACAATTGTTTTAAGTCATTGTATGCATGTAATATCTGTTGTGTGTTGTTTGAATGGCTGTTAATTACAAGAGCAGCCCATTCATGAAGGCGGGAATGAAGATGCGGTGTGATAGTTAATAAGAAAATTATCTTTTGCATTGTTTGCATTATTGACTGACTGCTACTTACGATTGGGAAGGAACGGGAAGAGATAAAAGGTCTTTCATATTACGGAGACGCTCCTCCTCACGTGGGGGTTCCTTTCAATTTCGGATTTGGCTCAAAATAAGTTTGGTCGTGACACAGGTGTGACCTTTACGTCTGGCTCATGATTGACTCTCTGAGAATCGTGTTGCCATTTGAATTCCGAACAGATGAGAGGATTCAAATTGAGAGGGAACGAGTCGGCTTTATCAATCAACACCCTTCTAGAAGGCACGGCCTCCACCGACACCTTCAACCTCCTCCTTGTGGTACAATGTAATTCGTAACTCCCATCTTCCTTTCTTCACATCTCCTCGCTCATTGTTTCATGGGGTGGAAGTCGACGGACGACTGTGAGAGTGAAAAATTGGAAAAGAGTCCGGCTCAAGAGTTCGTCTCTCAATGAGTCGAGCCGGCGAGAAGATGACTCATATATGCTCTTATGTTCATGTGATATTCATGTAATATTTCGAATGATCGATTAGCCATGCATTCTCATCTGCTCATCACTTTGACACCTCAGAGTTGAAATCCTCTCAGAATTGGAATGCAATATGCTTTATAATGCTGAGCTTCGCTTCGTTTTGAACATGTGTGATGTGGTCTCGTAGTCGCTAGCATATTTATGACTCGTATTCATAATCGCATTGTGATGTTCGATGATGATAATCATGGTGGAGCAAATATGAAGGCATATAGCCAAAGCTCGTGGAATTCGAATTGAAAGGGCGAGGGGGCTCAGAGAGCTCTCCAGCAGCCTTGCCGCTGCTGTGAATATGAGCCATATAGAACTCTATTATAATTTATATCCGAGAATGTCGGATTTGCCCTCCCGATAGACTCACACAGTGGATGGAACGTTCCCTTTACTCACCCGCCGGCCTCCCGGCCGCTAATCATTAAATTAATCTATGGCATTGTGCCGCATGAGGTAAGGCTCGCTTTTGTACACCACATATCTACAATGCGGTAGTCAGATCGCTCACGTCTCACGCCGAAGAACGGTACAAGGAAAGCCTATTTCTAAGTCTCAAATGGCACGAAATAGTTTACAGATCCCTGCAATTAGAATTACAAAGCTCTTATTATATTTCAGATTATTTTAAAAGGGAATGAACTCAACATCATTTACATCATGGGTGCTGGGTAGATAAATCTTTCTTTTCAAATTGAGGTATTTGGCTTACCCAAAACGCCTTTGTGAAATATGATTTGAAAGGAAGATGGAGGAAATATGAAAAACATTTAAAAGCTTTTTCCCTTCTTCAATTCATTTCATTGCGTGTAGCCCACTTTTACACATCTGGGCTAAATGCCTGTACGCGATTAGTAACTAAATAATACAAGCATTTATTCGCCTATATGAATGCTGATTAGATTATTATAACAATGAAAATGAAACGCTCATTGTTAATGTCAGATTATTGCTATTTTAATAAGTTATGTAAAGATATTTCATTAATCGTTTGAGATTAGCCGGATTAGCGTGTTTGGGAAAAAATATTTCATCCTGTTGTATTTAATTTTTATTATTTAATTTTAGTTTAAATAAATTAAATTTCATTCTGTTGTTTTATATTTAATTATTTAATTTTAGTTTTAATGAATTAGTTTTAATTTATTGAAAAATAGAGTTTCAGGTGCATGAATAGTAAGTATAAGTACCTACATAAATACAATTTAAATAGAATATCGTGGGAGAAAAAAGGAAGTGAAAGTGATAGGGAGATTTGATATTAAAATAGGAATCAGTCTTGGATCCTCACGATGAGGAGATACCATGTGGATGAGTAGAAAAGATGATGATGACGATGAATTCCCATCACACAGGTGGTCTCCACGGCTTTGATACAAAGGCCGGCCATTTTACCCCTGTCTGTAGCCTTTAATTTGTAATTTGACAATCATCCTCCTTAACTCTTCTCGGTGGGTTCCCCCACTCCTCCTACCTTCTAATTAGGCACCTGTTCCTCTTTCCTATAAATGATTATTGCTCCGATTTATCTCAGCTTCTTAATTGCCTCCTCCTCCTATTTAAATCTCCATCTTCTCTCTTGTCTCATTAAAATAGATGTAAATGGGCTCAAGTTACTCTGAATGCAGTTTCTCAAAAGATATGACAACATGTGCGTGATGGAGGTGGAGAAGTTTAATTTTCTAAAATAACCCTTTCAATTACTTACATTTTCCTTCATTTACGCTCCACGAGGTTAGGAAAATGGGAGAGACGTGTGAAATGAGCGATATTTACATTCTTTAATTGTATCATATTCGGCCATGTGGATATACACTCCACTATTCATTCAAACATTATCCTAGTGCGGAGCAAATGAGGGAGCATAAATATACCTAAGTTAGATTCCATTTATTTTCTTTGGCTTTCTTTTGTTTGGAGTAAAAGAGCAAAAAGGAGTTGTATGCACAGGGTGAGACGGAGGACGGTAATAGGAAATGAGAGTGCAAAGGAAGATGATATTTGGGTGCTCTCACTCTCCAAGTTTTTTTCTACCTCCATCCCTCATCATCATACGTAGATGAGCCTGGTGTATGAGAGGAACGACTGGAGTTTCTCACTTTGTATTCTTAGCTGACGGTAGATGAATTGGAATTGAAATCACCTTTTGTCCCATTGTCCGGCCCCATCAGAGGCCTCAAATCATGAGACGTATTCTTCGAAAGGGGCTGAATGGGACGGAGGAGTCTGTTTGGTCATTTGGCCATTCGAATGAGTTCCATGAAGGTAGGTGGTCATCTCTCATGGTCAATAGCACATTGTGGATCTTCTCCTTTCAGTTCCCCTCAATTGACATTGATTCCATTGAAGAGGACCGCTATTCACATTTCAATACACTTTCTATCACACATTGCATTTTGTACGCCGCATTTTACCCTTTCATTTAGGAATTTAGAATATCACGCCCATGCTATATTTATTTGAATTGCTATTTTAAATTGGTTTAGTGTGCTGATATGAAAATTTTCAAATTCCATTTTGATTTGAGTCATTTCATTGGAGATGATGACGTTTTGCGAAGGATTTTTGTCAAGCTGAATGTTGTTATCGGACGGATATCTGAAAGTGATGTTTACTCAGCCTGCGGCTTCTTTCACTAAAGAAAATTTCAAGTTCATTTCCTCTGATGTAGATTGGTTTTTGTCCTTTTCATTCACCTCATTGCTCAATGCACTTCATCTTCGGGGTTAAAGGAGTATTTTGAGATGAGAAAAAAACATCTCGATGGATTGAAAAGGGGGTGACTCAATAGAACATGGAGTAAATGAAAGCAAATGGGATTGAATCGAAGGAACTGAAGAGCCGTTTTTTCCAGCCGAAAAGCCGTAGGAGTGTCGACACTCCGCCGAATCTCTCATCTACTTTTCTACACATTATAGCATATACTAGAGGGGACGATAATTTTCTTCGCTCTCAGCATTTAATAACAGCCTTCGGAAATACATTACATCATAGATGAGGAGATCTTTTCCCGTCCAACTGTCCTCTGCTCTTCTTTTGTCCTCCGCTCTGAGGCCTTCCGTTCCGTCCCGTTCAGTCTTACAAGCCAGTTGACATTTTCGAGCCGTCGCGACAAAGGGAGAATGTATATAGAAAAATAGGGAGCTCATCTCTGCGAAAGGCTTCAAAAGGGTTTTGATCCCCCTCGAACCCCACGTTTCTTCTTAGAGGGACGAGCATTAGCTGATGATGGGGTTCGTTTATTTGCAAAGGCACGTTGTGAGGAGCCCACTGAGTGAGAGAAAGGAAATTCCGTCTCAACAATGTCAACTTCCTCTCGATCCTCCGCTGAGGTAGAAACTTCCAAGGCGGCTTTGCTCTGGATTACCCAATTTTACATTTTACACAATTACGAACCCACACGCCTCGTTGACTCTCAGCTCCTTTTTTAATAGAGAACAAATTCAATAGCCTGAACCCTTCGTTAGTTCAAGAGCCTCAATGAAGTGAATTTTAAATTTCAAGGGTCTCTCCCTCTAATTTGCGTATACATGCATTTAATTACGTCCTATAACGGATGTTTATGTAAATTTTAAAATAACCATGCGCTTTGAGATTAAATTTTTTCCATGAGGATTATAATTGAACGAGACTTGTTTCGTGTGATATTTAATCTTTATAATTTGTATTTGTGCACAGAGGTGTGCATTTATATAAGGAATTAGGCTTCTGTCAATTTTTGAAGAATCGGAGGTAACTGACGTAATTGTATTTGCTTTTCTGGCATAAAGGCCAAGGTATAGGGGTAGAATCTAATATAAAAGATCTTGATTAGGTGGAGAATATTAATCGTTTGTTGGTTTCGTTAAATTGAGGAGCCCTGGAGGCTATCGAGTTCAATTAAATAAGCTATTAAGGACCCTTTCGATTCTCCCAAAATTGAAGGAAGAGGAAATAAGTAATAATCCAATTTGCACTGCTAACGAGCCTCCTAACTTATATTTGGCTGTGAGTAAATTAGAGTTCTCTCTCTCAAGTGGCGATGTACATCTGTAATCGCGAGTATTTGAGGGAGATAAAAAGGCTCATAAATAGAATCTTGGGGCACCGCCGTCTGGCACCGGTTTCCTCCCAAATTTATTTAACGTTTCATTTGGGGGGTCTCCTTTCCATTATTAAGCCCTCAACTGGATCACAAATTGGTCCGGAACATGAGGGCGAGGATTCGAGAGGATGAGAAATTTTTTCCAAAGCATTCATACAAATGGAACCACCTCAATGCTCTGCACCCGTGGCCGTGTCAACCAAAAGTGCTTTTATTATCACAAGTCCCCAACCTCTCATTCCGCTGTTGACAACAATGACATCCGTCAGCCTGAGTTTCCCTAAAAACGGAAACGTGAGTCAGGTTGAGATTTGAATGGATTTACTACAATCCCGATCCGTTTTAGGTGAATAGGGGTGTTAAAATTGGATCTTTTTGCATAATAGGGCCTTCCTGTGTTATTTTATCCATATGGGAGGGCTGGATGGAATTCTGTGGATAGTTTTAATGACAATGGGCCATGTGATGACGTCTTACTGTGCATTGTGAACGCATCTTACTAATTTTCCTGTATGAAATAAGTGAGATTTGGGGAAAGGTTGCCTTCAGGCTTATCCCTGCCCAGTGGAGGGCAAAAAGTCTGATGGCAGACATGAAATGAAAATGATTTTCTCATTGAGTTCTCGACTCAATTTTCCGGAGAGTTCATATTATGTGCGAGCAGGATTTTATTTGCTCTTGGGCTTTTCTCCTCCCCTTTGAATTCGGATTGAACTGCATGAATGAAAGGAGTCGTACATAGAGATATAACTCCTCTACAGAATTAAATTCACTTTTCTCCATCAACATGAGGAGGGTGTTGAATCGGGATTTGGCTGTAAGTAGGTTGATGAGGACGCGAGTCGTAGCAGTCTGTTTAATGTCGCCAGAGCTGGCGGGGTCTTTTGTGCGACAGATTTGGGGCCTGACATTGATGCGATGGCCGAGTGGACCCAGGAGTGTGTGAAGGGATAATTGGACCAATGAACTCGTGTGGAGAGGAAGAAAAGAGAGGCCAGCCAGCGTGATATCGAAAACTTTCATCTTTTCAGCCTATCGGTCCAATTTACTCTCTTATCACGCTAATTTGTCACTGTGTTGTTGAGGACGACGAGTGAGGCGAACGAGCGACCGGTCATATGACTCTTTTAGTTTACTTAATATTACTTATTCAATGCTTCAAGTTTTTATTCGCCTTCTTGATGGGCTCCAATAGCCGACCATCATCGACGTCCACTTTCAAGGGCCAATTGAGAATTCGGGAGATCTTTGTGAAAAGAATAAATGTATGTTGATTCTTCCGCTTCGTATCCTCATGTATATTAGCTCTTGTATGGAGAGAACCCGATTGAAAACCAGATAGCTCCATTCAACCTTATTCCTTTGGGATGGAAACGTATCGGTCTCCATTGCACTCATTGTATTGTGTGGGAGATTTGGTCTCAAGATAAAGTTCAAAGTTTCGAATAGAATCCTTTTTTCCTTTGCATTTTCCAATTCTTTCATTTTTCATCTTCTGGATCGTTTGTAGAAACGGGAAAAGTGGATAAGAACTCCTAAAGGTTATCGAATCTATTCAACAGATCCAAATCACTCACTCGAGAGGTGCATTGTATAAAAAATTGTACAAATGGTCGTTTCGTTTCCCTTTTAAATTCCCTAATTGATTAAGATCTTCTTCATGGGGCTCCCCATTTATGACCACCAGAGTTATGACTTTAAAAATTTTTCCTCAGATGAGTTTGGCAATTAGGAAACGAGGGGCCTTCGTAGCTTTGCTCATAAATTCCTAATCATCGTAAAGCATTGTGTATAACAAGCGAGCTAGTAAATCTGTCATTTCTTGTTTGTATTTCTTATTTGTGGGTTCTTGGAGCAATCTGCGTGAAGATCTTGGAATTGACTCTCTTCGACGCGTGGATGGGAGAGATAGGAGCAAAGAGTTATTTGATTATCCTTGACGCAATCGGCCTTATTGAACCTCCGAGACTTCTCCACCCAACCACCTCATTGGAGGTCACTTAAGGGAGGATTTTCCCGTGTTTATTGCCGGTAATAAGGCGGGTTTTACGTGTAGGATTTCCCTCACTCCTTTATTTATTTCCCCTTCTTGAGAGGGAGAGGAAGAGAGGAGAATTGGAAATGAGTTTTATGGCACATTGACTCGAGGCTTCGAATCCTCCTTCGATCGAGTGGGAAATGTAAATAGTGATGGGGATGGCGCCTTCGACCCACTCCTCTCATTCAAATGTGAGTATAATTGGGAATCGGGTGAGTCTTGAGAGGTTTTACCTTTCCAAACTTTCCCGTCTTCAAACCTCGGGTTGGAAGGAGAAGGCGATCGCCATGTCAGATTAGGGAAACTTTTCGTCTCCCTTCTTTGAGCTCCGACTTGCCTGGCCGGTTCTTATATACCTACATTTCGGATCCACTCCTCGCCTAATCACTTTCCTTTTGCTCTTCCCAACTGTAATTACACTTAATATCTGTACGTTCCCTAGTTTTTTTTACCTCTACAAGGATGCATAGGCCTCTTATTCTCGTATAATGCATACACATGGAATAGACACACTCTTGTTTTTTGGTTCTTTTTTCGGTTTGGATCGTTTGTAATGTACACGTCGTTTGTTCGCATATAATATATATTAGTACAGGTATATATTTAGCCCTTGGTACAGATCAATGGTAAAAAGTCGACACTACTACTCCTCGAATTTGACACACGGATCACGTTGAGATCTGAGGTTCAGCCTGAAAAGGCTAACCAATGCATCTTCTTCTCCAGGCTCATCCCCAAAGTGTTTTTCTCCTTTGTCGAAGTGATAAGGCCGGTTGAGTAACGGAGTTGGCCCTATGACTCACGGGCCTTCATGTAAATGCAAGGGAGATAAAATTAAATTTTATGTTTTCTCTATGTGGAGACCCTTCACACACCTAGCTCGTTATCTAACTCAGGTTCACCTGACTTGAATTATTTAATTTCGACCAGCACTATATACACTCTCTCGCTCACACTCCGCCTCAATCGAAAGGCTCCTAATTAACTTCAACAAGAATAAAATTGATACCTGATGAGAAATATGAGAACGTCACATAAATAAAAGAGGATTTGAAAAGGAGTTTTCGTACTTTGAACGTAACACACCCTTCCTCTTTTTCCACTTCCACTTTTTTCTTTTAACAGAACAACAAGCGAATCCCATTTGACAAATTGGAGGCGGAAGGTTAAGGAATCTCTAATTCACAATAATAAAATTCTCCAGGAGCTAACCAGTGGGCCTTAATAGGGCCGATGGCCTATTCAGTAACTCAGGTTAATAGGGAAATCCGAAATAGGTTCCATTGTAAGCTTCAAAAGATGAATTAAAAAGATTTAAGTGGGTAGCTCCTGGAATATTTGGTAATGTAAATGGGAAGTTGCTCAAATCCACATTCCAGAGTGTTTAGAATATTTCTTGTTTATTGTGAGAGGTGGAGAAGAAGCAAAGGGAGGGGAAAATGTGAAATATTTACACAGAGAGGACGATCCTCAATTATAATAAAAATGGTCGAAGGAGGAGAATGAGGAGTTGAATGTTTTAAAGATAGGTGGGAATGAGAGAAAGAAATATGAGTATTTGCGCCGCGGATGTGAAACCGGTAGTTGAATTCAGGAGTTATTCGCAGTTAGCACGAGACTCGTCGCCATTCTGAATTCCTCAATTCATCTATTTGAGCTCGTTGGAGATGAATAGCAAATTGAAATATGAGCCATTGGGAAATGCGAGCAGAGGTTCCCTGGCTTCATGCATAATTTTCCCTTCTTTCTTTCTCTCTTGGTGCTCGCTCAGAGAGACGCGATGTGACGTGGTTCCAAGAGTCAACTCCGTCCGTTGAACTCCGCATTCAACATATTTAATTTGCAAAGTTATATTAATAATGCAATGAGAATGTGATAAGAGGAATGAATTATGCTGAGGTCTTGCAAGTGTGAGGGCCCGTTTGATAACAATGGGAAATTCTTGTTGCGCACTTCATTTACAATACAACAATCTGGCTGATCAATCTCGTAAGAAGGAATCATAAACAGTGTTATTACGACTCTCCATAGCGGTGGCGAAGCATTTAAAAATTCTTTTATTCGATAAATCTTATTTGTCCTTTGCTCAGGCTCATAAACGTGTAATGTATTGGCAGCATTATGTTAATTTGAGGATCGTTAAATCGAATAACCATGTGTTTCTGTATGTAGCATACTCTTGGGCACTTGTGCATATTTTTTATTGATGTTTGTATAGAAGTACTTGTGATTCTTCTCATAAGAGTTTTGAGGCGACATTCGTTCCTTGTGGCTCTTAATCACTCCAAAGGAAATTAATCATTAGTCCATTGATCCAAAAGTGGAATATCTGTGATTGACAAGATGGTTGAGTAGTTATTGGGTTTGAAGTTTCCTCCGCCTCTTCTTCTGCAACGCGAATCCATTCAGGGTTTATGTGGCTTTTGACGTTTCCATCAATCCTTCTATGTATCACTCCCAATCACTTCAATCTCGGGGCATCTCTTCCGTTTAGAGCCGAGGGATTTAAATCTTCATAGTACAGCGATGCGAGAGGAGGCTAATCCAAATCAAATCAAGTTCATCAGCTTTGATATTCAACGAAACTTGAACATCAAGACTTTGTTATGAAACTCTCCTCTATAGTATTCACTTATTAGCATGTGGAGTCTCCTCCGGCTCAGACTTGACTTGATGCAAATATCGAGTGAGCACAAATGATCTCTTGATTGCTCTCCATGAGATGAGATGTGATAGGGAGGTGAGTTTGGCAGGGAAGGGTGTAAGGAGCACCGTCCTTTCCTTGTTAGCGAACTTTTCAATCTGCACTCATGAAGTCATTTTCTCAACTTCCTAATTGCACTTTTCCTTTTGAGGGTTAATTAGATTTATGGAAATGAGGGAGAACACAGTAGTTAGAAACAGGAGCAATGAAATTTTATTATTTTAATTGAATTTCATTTGTAAGGCATTTGACTAACATAAATTTTAATTTATGACGACTACCGAAATGAAAATATTTGGATCGGTTGTACGAGGCTAAAACTTTTTTGTCTCAGAGTGCTTATTTAAATTGTTCGTGATAAATGACAAATTTGATATTTAAAATGAAATTGAGCCAAATGCTACTCTTTCTTTTAGTAAACCCATTTAAGGTTTCAAGCTGAAATGATGAGATGGAAGAGACAGGTTTGATCATGAGTTGAGAATTCATCATCAAGACATTATGCAAATGCGGTCCGATAGTGAACTCTACTCCTGGATTAGGCCTTCAATCTCCGATCGAGTTACTTTGTTCAAGTGAACAACCGCGCATCACCCTTAAACCAACATTGACCTCATCTACTCGTTTATTTGCATAATGAGTTTTATAATTGCCCCTTGAGGATTTTAATTTTGTATTGAAGAGGATGTTCTTATTACGCCTGCACTTAAGGCTACGAAATGGCCAAGGAATAATAAGACAAAGATATGAATATCCACGCACGTTCAAACGTCATTATAATTGCTTGTCTTCGACTTCAACTTCTTAACAGCCCTGATGATAGCGATATGCCTGACTATAATCATAGTTAAATGTCTAAAGTTCTAAAGTAATTTCATATACAGGTACATTTAAATTCTCTCATGAAAATTCTATTTGTTTGACATTCAAAGGGGAAATGCCATGAAATTATTAACCGTATAATCTTCATGTGCCATAATGGAATGAAAATTAAAATTGGTGTTACTTTGCTATTGAATTTTAGGCAAAAATTTTTTTAGTCCTAGTACATTATAGATGTGTCTGAAATGAGTAATTTCCTCATTCTTATTTTCTCTGAGTTCCTTTCCTCACTTCTGATAAATTATGGTGTCGGTCCTGACATGTGTTCCGTCTTGCAGAGCCCAGCTGCTCTCCAATTCAATCCTCTATAAATTAGCCTTTAGACCCTTATTATATAATAAGGTGAGTCCTCCACGCTCCCTTCCTCGTCTCTCCTATCCCCAGACTCATCAGCTCACGCCGGAATTTATTAAGTGCCACCAGGTCTTTCCTCAGCCCTCCTCGCGACGCTCCTCGGCTAATGAGCCTTTATAGGAGATAGCATCATTTCATTTGACTATTAAATTATTTTCAATTTTCATGACCATGACCAATGGGAAGTGTGAAGGGGAACATGAGGCTTAATCAGATTACTATAATTGAGATTAGGAGGATTTTTTCTTGGGGTAATGAAATGGGGAAGGGGTTTGGAAAAGACGTGTCCTTCATATGGTAAAAATAGAGGGGTAATATTCAGTGGATTATTGTCGTAATTTTGTTAAAGAGTTCCTCTCAATCCCTTTGGTGTTAAATTCTCCATTGTGACAATCAAATATTTACATTCAGAGGCGGACCACACTTGGGTCCTCTTTAATTATCCAACTTCCGAGCCCATTGAGAAATCACTTTGTAACTCAATTCTTCTCCGTCTCTTTACAACCCCTTTATTTCTTAATACTATTTTCAAAAAATATTCAATTTCAATAGCTTACGATAACTGTATTACTCAAATATGAGCTTACAAAAATTTTAAACCTTTTTTTATTTACGAACCTTCAATCAATGTTCTGGAGTATACAAAGTACCTTTTATAACTCAAGTTAATATTTCTAATAAATATGAGAGTATCATACTTGCATATATGTTAACGCTGAATAAATATTTGAAAAGGTGAAGAGAGGAAGGTAATGCCTTTATCATCTCATTAACTTGTATAATAATAATCCTTGGGTTAGGTTATCAAGTACAAAGCCCACGTACTGACCCTTTTCAAAATCGATTAAAACGGGACTGATGGTAAAAAAGAACTGTGTAATTTAATCGGTTTTCAATAATTGGAGGTGGGTGAGTTTGTATATTTGCTGAAGTAATCATCGATTGACGTTTCTATCTTCGACGATGGAGGAGGGAGTGAGAAATGAGGACCACGCTGAGATTACCATTGGGGAATCGAGTCAATTTCCGAAGGGTGGCCTCTTGCACTCTCTGCTCAAAAAAGAAAGGAGAGATGGCTGCCTGGCTCTTTTACAAATTATCACTCACTGCTGGTGTTTGTTTCCTCTCCGAATCTTGGAATGACGAGAGGGTGAGATGGGGAAATGATCTTCGCATCTTCCTCATCCATCTCGCTTGGATGTCCGCATGGGGCCAACAGTCGGCTCAAATCTAATTATTTCTACCATTCAAAGAGCCCTTCTTAGTCGGTTTTTACATACAAGGATCACAACGGTCTTCCTCACATTCACATTTTTCTCACTCTCATTGGAAATGACTTATGGGGTGTGCTTGTGAGGGGCCGATCGTCCTCATGGATAACTTGATTTTTTTCAATTTCTGTATGAATTCATTCATGGGCTTCGGTGTGCATTTTTGGTATTTACCCTATATGAGCATTATTCATTTTAGAATACAATACAAACTATCACAATTCACGTGTGCACATACTAGAGCCACACGAAATAAATGAATGAATACATATGCTTTTCCATCTCAGAGATCATATTGTATGAGATAACAATGCTAAGCTAGTATAGAAAACATCCAGCTATAATGTCATTTTAGTTTCTAAAAACTTCTTTTCAATATTTTTCAAAATGGAGTTAGGAGTCTGTTCTGTGTGTTGTGTATTGGAGGAATATTTAATTTTTATTGTGTTAAGGGTTGGATGGAACTCTGGTTGAAAGATTTGATTGATAGAAGAAAAGAAAGTAAAAGACAGGAGAGGGTTTTAAAATTGTTCCTAACTTCCCTGCTCAGATGATGATTTGATAAAAATTAGAGGGGAGAATCCCTATTTTTATACCTAAGTAATAAGGTTTATATTCCCATCCCAAGTGGATCTTTTTATCTCTAAAAGAGTCGGAGCTTCTCATTCATGCGGGTGTTCAACGACTGGCTCATTCCCTGTTACCTATCTGAACCTTGAAATATTACATTTGATAAAAGAGCCAAGCATATAGGGAAACAATGAAGAAAAGTCAGAGGTTTTATCTTCCAAATATCATCTCGTTTTCCTTTTGAAGTGGGATAGGAATGATGAGGCTTTTGGTCGTCTTTCCTCTCCATTCCTCGTCAAGTAGCTCTTTCCAACAAGTGACGTCTTGAATTCTTCGTACTTCCTCTCCTCGTCAGTCTCCGCCACTTATGGGCTTCATCCTTTTCAAAGGGTTGAGGTTGAAGCTCTCCGGACTCGGATTCAAAGGATGATGCATGATACAATTGAAGTCATACAACAGGCTGGCTCCTTTTGTTTTTTTTCTCATTCCATGGGACTCCTTATTAGAGGAATTACGACGGCCATGTCCGATTTCCCATGCTTCTCTTTTCATGTTTTTAGAGACTACACACGTATGCTATTTGTAAGAACATGCATGTAGCGTGTATTTTACGCTCCATTATAGTCTGCTATTCTTTTCATGTCAAGCTATCTTTAAATATACTCCACTACTCCCATTTATCTTTTGGTTATTAAGTATAGGGGGAGAAGACTTGAGAATATTTTGAATGATAGAGAAATTTATATAAAGCGGTTCATGTCTCCTGTCCACCATTGACCCATTGTGTATGTTTTGTCCTTGTCGAATGTGACATTGACACCTGGTTGGCCATTAAAGAAAATAGGAAGTGGTGAAAAGAGATCGTGAACGTTATGATGAAAATTATCCATTCAGTTGACCATATATGAGAAAGTGATGAGGCTTCATATTAAGAGTTTAGCATTGGGAGAATTCTATTTCGATGAGCTTCCTTAATCCATAAACCACGACTTACCAATTGAGAATATGTGTTCAAACGGGTTGTAAGGATGAAATAATGGCTTACCCACTTTACTCATAAATCATTCGTGGTGAGGGTCAAAGGGCAGAATATTATCCCAGCGTATATATGTCCACGAATTTTTTAAAATTTCAAATCTCCTTTGAACATAGCAGAGAGGATCTTCAATATAAAAAGAACATTTCCTTTACTTGTTAAAGCTCACGTGGAGCTCGCCTAATTATCTTGTTCATACTCTACTTACAGGGAGTTTTATAATAATAATGAAACTTCACGCGATATATAAAATGTGCGAGTCAAATGGCTTGTCTTGTAGCAAGTATCTGAAAACATAGAATTTCTCTTTACTCTTATTTGTATTTGGAATGATTTCTTTCAATTTCATAGGAGGGATTTTATGGTAAAAGAAGCGAGTAGAATTTTCACGACGATTCTTCCCTCACGAATTTATCTCACGAACCTTTATGGAAAATGGAGAAATCCCTTCACTTCATCATGCTCCTCTTTTCACTCACTCAGTGTTAAATTTTTATTGAAAAAAATTGCGTTTTTTATTTGAATTGATGAAGAAATTCATTTTATAAGCATGAATAGCCAATTATGATATACATACATATGAATAAAAATATCGAGTATGAGAAATTGTTAAGCTTTCATTTTAGTGTAAGTATCAAAATGATAATTTTAAATAGGAAAATCCGCGGGTTGAGGTTTAATACCCGGCTCGTGCATTAAGGAATCGATGGTAGGTGGGGGTGGGAGGACGGGAAAGAAATGGAAACCCGGGTTTGGTTTTCAGAAGTATTTGGCAAAGCTTGAGATAGGCGTCTCTTGGACCGCCTTTTTTAATTCGACAGCTGCCAGTGGAATGAAGAGGGTGAGTTTCCATGTGGCTTCAGACGAATGAGCTCATTTAATTCTCCAACTTCCGGTCCTGCCATTGTGAAGGGCTAAAGGGTTGCCATTTGCCTCTTTTGCCCTTCCTGGCCGACCCCTTTTATTACCACAACCGCCCATTGTCTATTCCTCGTCTCATCATATTTCGACAATGCAAATTGAGTCTCACAGTTGGGAGAATTTGTCGTGGAGTCTACGGGGGCCTTGTGGATCCACTCGGATGAAAGTGAATTCTTTTCAATCCATGAATTGAAGAATTAACAAAGGGATTTTTCCTCATCATCTATTCGCTTCACATGAAAGGATTGTAGTTGTTTAGAGTAAATACTGAATGTGAGAGCTCACGAGAGCCTATATCCTTTTCAATAGCACTTTACTCGCTTTTCACTTTTAGGACTTTGAAAAGTCAAAGTGCTAAAGGAAATTCTTATTTTTTATATAATTTAATGGGAAATGTTCTACACGAGCAAATTTGGATTTAAGCATTAGTGTCAAACGTGAGCTTTTACGATACGGTCAACATGTCTCGTAAATCAGTTTTAGAAATACTCCCAGATCCCCGTCTCATTATTGATTCCGTTCATCTTCATTTCATTCACTCGGATCTCTCGTTTGTGGAGATGGTCAATTTCTCTTTGAGTTATTATTACAATCTCTTCTTTAAATGGAGTGGCCACTGTCAATTACGACTCTTCCGTGAGTCCAACTCTAGGTCGATAAATGGACTTTTCTCATCACTTCTCTCCCAAGGTTCAGGATCGAGAAATCCAAACGGATCATTTGCCCTTCCCCCCCGTTTCACGCATTATTATTTCCATTATTAAAGTTTCCCCAAAGACATTGAAGCTCCGAATGGCTCTCCGCCCTCCTTATTATATCCCTCAAGATTAATGTCAATTTTAATAACGTTTCATTAATTTAATGGAAAATCGGAATCTTAAAGTGTCTCGTGTAACAGCCGCCCTCATTTTTATTTCTTTTTTGGTTCATAGGCGAGACGCGTGTAGGAGGAGTTTGCCAACATGTGTAGTTTGGAATACTACAAGTGTGCTTAGCTTCTCTTGAATCTCATTTTACATAGAAATACATAATCATCCTTACAAACAGCACATATCTCATGACCGACGCGGGTATGAAAGAAACCCCTTGTCGTATAAACTCGGGCCGAGAAAGGAAAATAGAGCTTGAACTGCCTCGAGTGTGTGTCTATAAAGATATTGAATAAATCTAAATAATGTTTTGTACACAACAGAAGAGAACCGAGTGAAACTGAAGGGGAAAAATGGATCGAAAAGTGGGCATCTGAAGATATGAGGAATATGCTGGTTAAAGAGAGAAGTAAGAGGAATGAGTTTGGGCTCTTCGTTCACATAAATCTTTATCTTTTATATTTATTTTGTTCAAAAATACTGGAGTATCCATCGGAATTGAGAAATTTCCAACGAGAGAGAATTCGCATGCATATTTCATTTGAGCAGAGAGTCTTTCCCCGAACCCCATTTGATATTTTACTGCGTTTCTCCGCTCTACTTCTCCCTTTACGAGGACGGCGAGGCTCATGAGGAATTCCTTGGTCGTCCGCCTCCTGAAGAGTCTACATATATACTCAATCAGACGGTCCCTTCATATCCTATTGCTCATCCGAGAATTCTCGTTCACTTCGATTCCGCTGAACGGAGGACGTGATCTCGCATTATTTCATCTTGATTTTTATGCCTTATAAATAAGGACCCCGACTCTTGACTTTCTCACTTCATTATAAATGTATTAAAATGGAGGTCGCCATTTGAAAGCTCCTCTATAAAGCCTAATGGGAAATTCAATTAGTTAACTCTTCTCTCTTTTCGCGTATTTTTACAAGTTGGGGAAAGTTTTTTTCTCTACTTTAGTTCATGAGGGAAGGCTGTTGAATGAATATTGAGATCAAATTAACTTTCTCGTCTTTTTAAACTTTCGAGCCATATGGTGAAAAGTTGGAGTTGATCTTTACCAAATTGAATTGAACAGCTGAAAGGAACTGTGGCGTAGAGTCCTACTAGTATGAACACGCATGGGAGTATTTTATTTTATAACCAATACTTTCCGATTCAAATTCCAGGCCTCAGATGTTCTTTTTATTGACATCTTTAGAAAATTTAACTAATGATAATTCATTCATAATATTTATTCAAGTGAAAGAATCAAGAAACTTTCACTATAATGACCAATATTTATTAAAAGGAAGTCGAAGATTCATATATTCATCATTTTCCATTTTATTGAAGTAGTTGGTTTTTTTGAAATGGAAGGAACTTCATTTTAAATTAGTATTGTCTGCACAATACTTGTTTATGAGAATAACGAGTCACGCATTGGCTGCGAACGTTATGTATGAGGTGAACTGTCAATTTTAAGTAATACCACGAGAGATGATCCTTTGTAGTTTCATTGAAGAAAGCCTTGTTTGCCTCGTGTTTTGAGTTTTTCTTGTTGAGATGAGGCTATCTGTATGAAAGCCACGAGATTCACCATCTATCATTATCATTACATCTGAAGATACGGCCATGTTCATATCTCGAAATGTTAGGGAGATGGGTCAGAATTGCAATTGCTTTTTCTTTTAGAATTCAATATTCATTTGTTTTCTCCTCTTCGTTGAATTTGTGATTACGCAATATTGGAATAAAAATATTGTTTAAAAATAAGTAGACAATTTTCGATGAAACATTTACAAATGTCTTTTAACGATATATTATAATTTGAAGTTAAGATTGAATTTGTAGTATTTATCTATTTCTACTTTTGATTATGGCATGAGAGATTTTCAGATGGATGCGTATACATGGATCATTTTTTATTTTCACGTTTGACTTATGAAGTCTTTTGTAAAAATTTGAGCTCGCCTCGTATTTTTTCTCCTATCGGAGTCGGAATTAAAAGGGATTTTTTCACCATAAGTCTGGAGTGACGTGAGAACGCGGACGGCGGTACGACGACTTAACTTGAGAAAAAGGAGGAATGAAGTTCCTGGGTCTTCTTTAATATAATTTATAATCTATTCATCCATCAAAATTACCTTAGCTTCGTGACAGCTCCTCTAATACACTTTCATTCCTTCCACTGACACTAATCCATTTTAGGCCTTTGTTTTATTAGCTCCATGCATGGATCATCCGCTTCTCTCTCTCCAGTCATTCTACCTCTGTGAATTATTATTTCCCGAGTAATTTATTGCTCCGTTTTCATTTACATCTTTTTTCATCACTTGTTTAACAATTGTCTGAAAGAGAAATTCTTAATGTGTAGTTGAATATTATTTTTTAAGAATAAGTTTAAATGAAATCGTTTTCGATAACTTTATAGTTTTTCAACGGTTAAACTTGAACAGAATCTCCACTATTAAAAGATAAATTATATGCATAATCAATATTATATCTAGTAAAAGTGTAAATTTGAAAAAAAAGCTGGAGATTGTCTTTAAAACTCTTTGAGTGTATGACAGGTTATTGAGGTATGCGAGTAGTAATTAATCCTTCATGGATGTTTTTGAGGGCGATTGGAATTAAATTAATGATGTGTCAGACCTGCGTTGTTTTTCTTCCTTGACATTGGGTCTCTCGTAAACTGACCTGGATTGTTCTTTGATAATTATTTGATGGGGAAGCGGCAATATGTTCGATTTATCCCCCTTACATTCCTCAGTCTGATAAGAAATTCCGGGTTAATGTACGTGTACAGTTTATGCGGCCGGACCTTTTATTCTCTCATCGTTAACTATTCATTAATCACTCTACACATATTTCATGCTCTTAATGGTTAACCCTTTAAAATTAGAAATTGAATTCCTTTAATGACTATACGAATAGTTTGAACATTTTCATGTATTGACAACCTAGCCATCAATATAATCTCTTTTATTTTATACTAGACCTTATAATAAGGCGAAGGTTTTAAATACATTAAGTTTGAATCTCACTTTGTAAAACATATCGCAGATTTAATCATCCAGGGTTCCTTCGCCGTTTGAACTTTGATTCTTCATTCTCTTAAAGTGAGAAAGTAAATGTGCGTTTGTCTTGTTATGAAACCACATTAATCATATGGACTTTGACACTCACGGTAATTTATGAGAGGAATAAAATAGTGAGAAGGAGAAATTAATCCTTTGTTTTCTTCTTTTCGAGAGGAATAGTCGTGGAATTAATTTGAGAAATCTAATCTTCTTCCTAATCGCGTAGTTCTCCTCTAGATGAGCTATTTAGAACTGAGAGAAAGGGAAACTCGAAGGACAATGAAAGGAGAAGGGAATATTTTAGACATTTACCTTATCTCTTCGTTAATGTATTCTAATTAGTCGAATCAGAAGCTGAGCCTAAGAGTTCCTTGAAAAATCCCTTTAAATTCTATCTCCTGACAAATCCCACAATTTCATGTTAGGTTGCAAAAATTAGATCTTTAATCATTCTTTAATTAGTTGAATAGCATTATTATAAACGTCTGTATTTAATTGAAATTCATTCTTAAATTTTAGTGACCTAAATTGTAGGTCTGTTCTGGAAATGTAGTATAGGATCAATTTGAAGGAGAATTGTAGAGGGAATTGTATTTAATTCTCTTGAGAGATTTCTTTGAAATTTAATTGAATTAAACCATGCTCTTGAGCTTTGAGAACCTGATAGATAGAGTGGAGAAAGATCCGTATTGAGCCGAGTTTAATTTCAATTAGACTCGGGTCGAAAGGTTCTTTCCTCTGTTGACTGATATGGAGAGCGGAAAGCCGCTTTTTTCTCCATCATGCTTTCCCACTCCGCCTCCTTCCTTTTTCAACTCTGTGTATTTAATGTAATTATTATTTACTTTTCTCAAAATACTAAAACAGTTCTTTCATCCTGTACATTTCATTTCTCCAATTTCACCTCATGGTCTCTTAATGTTTCTCTCGTTCCTTTCAATCCTCGAATTCATTTAACTTTTCAATTAACAATTCTTTCAACTTTTCTCCCAAAGTTTCATCGAAGAAATGTTCTGGGGTTTCATTTAAATAACCATTTTAGGACTAATAATGAATTTTCATTACAACTATAGTTTATTAATCTTTCAAAAACACAATCCCAAGTCCAATGTTATTTCAACTAAAGTTATTCTTTATGAAAATAAAAAAGTTGTGTCATAAAAATTACCTTTTTATTTTGATTCAATGTGGTGGAAAACGTGAGAAAGGAATTCCTTTCGAATTAGATAAGAGAGAAAAGGATGTAAGGAAATACAGTTGGTTTTTAACGATGAAAAGATATTCTTTCAATGAATTCCTCAAGACTCAAAATAATGGTTAGGTTTAATAAATGATGGGAAGTTGTAGAAGCTCCTATTTGTGTGCTAACTAGCTTGTGCAGTTCATGCGAGCTTCTGACTCAATCTTTCCCGAGTCCCATCTAAGGAGTCTCTCGTATCTCTTTTGAGGAGGAAAGTGAAGATTCCCAAAATGGTCCCCTTGTCATCCACAGGAATTTGAGCTTTAGAAATTGAAGAGACTCATTAGACGAGTTCAAATATCTCTCGTAGGCTCAGTCCCATTGTCGGCTTATCGGAAGGAGGAATCTTAGGAAGATTTGGACGGATGAGCTCGTCAACCCCGTCGCCTCAATTCTGGTGACATCTCAAAGAGGGAATTATGGGGGAAGGAACGGAGATGCGTCCAATCGAGTAGAATGCCCACTATGTTCTCTCATTCACCACGGCTCCTGGACAATAAAGGGGAAGGAACGACCGAATCATCCATTACTCTCAATAACAACTACCCCTCTTAGCTCCTTTTCCTACAAGGAGAATCATTTAAATTCACCATTCTGGAATTAATGTTTGTTTAAGTCGTCGTGGCCAATGTAAAAAGACGTAGGACAAGGACCGGTCAACAAAGTCATTTTCCTCACTAGACCCGACAGCACTTATCTACTTTAAAATATTAGCCAAGTTTTCTTTTCCCTTTAATACTGGAGTATGTATATGGAGGTTCAGTATAGAAAAATATAGGATTGGAGCTAATGGGAAATGTCTGATTGTATGATTCTTAATATGGTTTGTAAGAACAAGTGTATGCGTAGCTTTATGACTTCATCATTTCTTATACGAAGCGTCACCGTGAGGTAAATGAAAGATGTTTTGAAAGGTCCTGGGAACATTATATTCGGAATTTCTCTGAGATGACAGTCGGGTTGAGTGGGTTCATTGGAGCCATGGATGGTAATTATCCGACTATGACTTGCCAAAAAGTTGGATGAGGCCACACGGACAATGGCTAATGGGCTCCCGTCTATAGAATAATGCTGATTTAAGGACGAGCTCTACCTGTCACTCCACCTTCACATGAATAATTAAATGCGTGATTCAATATGCGGCCCAGCTGGTCTTTATTATTTATTCCCTCTGTCTCGAGACCAATTAAAAGAGAATGGGAGGCTCCTCTTTTTAAATACCAAATTATGAATTGACTCCCACTCTTTTTAATCATGCCAGTAAGAGTCGGCTTTTCTAATGAGCAAACTCTTGCTCAAATAAAAAATTCCTTACAAACCCAATGTGCTTTTGTATTTGGTACTTTGCATGAAACTTTGGTTATTTCCCATACATTATGTCTTCATTTAGCGAGAGAGTAGTGAGGATGTTCTTTTGAGGAACTTTAATTTACTAATTGTTAAATAGGATGCTTAAATTCCGCTCCGCATCTCACCTTTAAATTTGTCAATAAGTCCTCATTGGGGGAAGTCAAGTTTATAGTGTAATTAGAGAGAACTTCTCTTGATTGCCTTCTGTTGAGAGGAGTTTTGTCCGTATTTTACTCCAAACTTACGTATTCTTTTCTCCTCTTCATCAGTTCATTTGAATTCAAATGCGGTCCGCCAATTAAAATTATGAGACGTTAATTACTAATTCACTCTTCTTCTAATTTCCCTCCTCGTCCTCTCAATTCAGCTAATCTTATTTAATCGGTTGGATTGGCAATCGGGTCGAGGAACTTCCTTGTTTGCCCAAAGTTTGAGGTTCAAAGAGCCTCGGGGATTCAAAATAACAAATAAAGGGAAGGGGAACGGTGAGGATTTGCATGATGAGAATCCCCTGTTTTACATTATTATTGGAACTCAATGGGGGCACTTATTATGCATGTATGGAGATTAGCTCGTCATTGCGGAGCTCAAGAGCCTCCTAATGTAATGGTTATGGGCCGTTGTTCTCCTCGGAGACGAGACTTACTTATGAGAACTTTCCTATAGGGTTCATAACGCCCTTTAGCTCTCTTTTCCCTCCATGAGTGACAGTTTGCATGAGGAGGCCGCGTTTCTACCGAAAATCAACTCCTTTTTCTTCACGGGTAATCGAATTAATTACTGACTTGAACCCCAAATTCTCTCCCGTTCCCACCCTTGTTAACCTTTTGCGTTCATTTTTTGGACGAGAAATGCGTGTGGAAATTATGTTCAACCAAACACATTTCGCATTATTCGCCCATCACGTAGCGAGCGGAGCGTTTGGTAATGAAATGCATTTGAGTGATGCGGCTCACACATTAACATTTTCTTCTCGTCGCATGTTCAAAGTCCTCTGTTTATTTTTCTACGCCTTTTCCTGTTCATGGGAAATAATTTCCCTGTCAGGTTCTCCTCATTAGAACCTACGCACTTTTCGGACCCTCCTCCTTCCACTTTTTGAGGAGATTCAGTAAAGAGATATTAGAGAGCTGTCAGGACTGGGCTCTACCAAATGGGCCAATGGTTCCTCTGTCGCTGGCCAAATGGACGGATTGAGTGGCAAGGAACGGAGGATCTCGATTGTTTAATTCCTGGGTGGTTCGTCTCATCCTCATTATGATGAGACAGGTAGGGTTCCTCGAACCTCACGAAGGTGACCCACATGTAATCAATCGACAATTAATAAATTCTTCCTTCAATCTCCTCTCTTTTATTATATCAACAAACTTGACATTGATCAATTGACCCCGTTAGACTCAGCTGCCTCTTCCTGATCTCTTTATTACTTATAGGCAGCGAGACCACACTTGTTCGTTTCTCTTTCATGCTATAATATAAGATCAATTTGGGTTGAATAAATATTTACTTTTCAAAACAAAAAATGGTGGATAAAAAATGAATGTGAATTTATTGCTTCTGTTTTATATAAGGAAAGGAAAGGCCTTGTATAGAGGTATTGTAAAACATTGATTCGAATTTACGAGCTCAATTTGAAATTGGAAGCTTAAAAGATTGATATGTGTAATTTCACAATGTGGAGGCTTAGATTGAACATTGATAAACAATGAATGTTAAGTTTAAGGAACTGCACTGAGGCTTAGAATTAAAAGTATAAATCTAGGCTGAATAAATATAATTAGAGAAGCCAATGAAAGGATAATTAAAGGTGTTGTGAGTTTGATTGAGGAACAGAAGGCGACCTGAGTTGATTTTACCTTATTAAAAAAATTCCCAGTTCCATAAAAAGAAAAGGCAAGCTATAAATGAGATAATAAAATGAGAGGCTGTCGCAGCACGAATCACGATCAATTGAGGCTTGTGTGAGTGATGGAGAAATGAATTGAAATCTGGGTGGTTCGTTGGCCCCGCCCATCATTTTATGTTTTTACGATTTGATACTTAAATTATTTCTACGGTCATTTCAACCATTTTCATAATCTCGTTAAAGATTCCGACTCCCATCAAGATATTTTATGCCTGTCGTTTGAAACCTCTCTATTATCCTCATAAGATTCAGTTGTGTGAAATATCAATGATTGTTTTGGTCAATTTCTTTCAATCGATGTTCTTCACTTTATGGGTCAAAGAATTTGAAGTGGATTAGTTAATGTTCGGATGACCATCATTGGATTTGAAAGACATTCATTTCAAATCTGTAGTCCTATATTGAGAAATGGGAACTTTTATTACGTATGCTCATTCTTCTTCCCTTCGTCTTAAATGGGATTTTTTCTTGTGTAAAAATTGTGTCGTTTATTGTCAATTTCTTTTCGATTACTTGAAGACCCCGATAAATGAGTTTTAGATTGAATCATTCCATGACATCGATCTCATTCTATTAACCCTTGTGAAAAACATCCAGTTATTCTTTCTGATCAAACAACCTTTGACAATCTACTTCATTTTCTTCGGTCGTTTCTCTTATCTTATTAATTTCATTCTACAAATTTATCAATGACAAACTATAATAGCAATTTGTCTGTCGGAAATCTAATAATTGTCCATTTACATTAGTCAATTAGTAAAAATATGCAATATCAATTTCGTCCAAAAATCTGTTTTTGGAAAAGCACTTTTGAAACAAGATTGAAAATTATAAAAGCATGGGTTAGGTATGTGTAATGTAATTTATTTATTGCAGAAAGCATCTTGAACATATTTCAATTTATAGAAAAAAAGTCTTAGATCGAGCTGACAAGGGACTCATATATACCGTATATCAATATAGTATATTAGATTATGATCATGTTATATAAACAAGATAAATCGATAAGGGAATCGTGAAAAACAAAAGTTTATTTTAACTTTTTCTTGTAGTTCGCAACGGATATTCTTGTGTCCCTCTTGCTCTCGCCAAGGATTTGGACATCCGTTACGGGACTGCAGTGAGGAAGATTGTGAACAGACATAACAAAATCGAAGTTTTTACAACTGATGCATTCGCTGACTCTCTTGAAACGAAAATATTTGAAGGTACTAGTTATGTATATGTTTGATTCTAAACTATTCACTAATTTGCCATTTGCCGTAAATTATTATATTTATTAATTAAATTATAAGCAATTAGTAATATTCTGTAGATATAAATGATTCGGTTAAATTAATCTTTCCTTAAATTAACAATCATTTATTTCATGCATATTTAACATGTTTTATTTAAAGATAATTAAAGTTAGATAATTATTTGACCAAATGTTGATGGTTATTAAGTGAGAGCGTCGTTAACTCGTTGAAATGTGAGCAATTTGGGGAAAGTTGTTCATCTTCATTTGGAAGCGGCATAGTTTGGAATTAGAGATGGAGGAGTGCTCAAGTGGGTAACCCGCATCAGAGGTCATAAAGGGCCTTCGTTAGCCTCTTCGTTGACCGAGAGATGAGCTGTTCGTGGAATGTAATGGGCGAGCTGAGCGGAATGGATTGGGGCTCTAAGTAGAGATGGATATAAATGTGCGGGTCGTTGAGAGGTGAATAGATGCTAAACGTTCGTCTCCATTATCAAGCCCGCAAAAGCCCATGAAACTCATTTAGCAAATCCATAACTACGAATCAATGTCGCATAAACTGAGCCGCCGCTTCCTCCTCCTCATCCCTACGTTCTCGAGAAAGAAGACTGCGAAATTCATGCAAAGGAGAGAACCACCACGTAACTTCCGACGAGAGACTCCAAATGTGCAGACTCGCGTTTCTCGCGAATATTTGCTTTTATTACCCTCCAAACTTTCTCTCTTCCTCTCAAGCTTTTACCATGGGCGAATCCTCCATAGTCACTCTATAAGACTTCCCATTACACCAGGCGATAGAGCCCGAATCTCACTCAATTCCCCTGAACCAAATCTGAATTCGGCTCCATGTGTTTATAGAGGATATAACTAGGAGCGAGTATGTAAAGGAAGCTCGTCGAGTCAGGTCGTGAAACTTAAGTTAAACTCCCGGCTCCAACTTTCGGAAACGGTTCTCTTTCACGATGATGATTATGATATGATTATTACCTTCCTCTAATTCCCGTACTACTTAAATCTCTTTCAAATCTTTGAAACTCTCATCTCCGCACCAAGTTCCTTGGCTTCTTTAATACACTTAACGACTTTTTGAGTCTGAGGGTGAATGATGAGGGAATTTCTTATTCTTTCTTTGCATTCCAGCGGATGTCGTTCTTTGTACTCTCCCACTTGGAGTTCTTCGCCATTCGGTCAAGTTCTTCAATGGGCAGATTGTACCGACTGGAAACATCACTTTCAAAAATACAGTTGCTCACCATGCAGTGGAATTTATTCCGCCGCTTCCTGAATGGAAGGTTAAATATTTTTTGTTCTTTATTTAGTCTTAACAAGTTTTTTCTATATTACTACTAAAAAATTGTGTAGATATCTGGTTTTTATTCTGGTTTTTACACTATTTAAATTTTGTATGGTCTTAATATCGATGTTAATATTTTTGTATTTTTTAGACTGAGGCTATTATGCGGCTCGGATTCGGAAATTTAAATAAAGTGGTCCTCTGCTTTGATAAGGTTTTCTGGGACGTGAACACCAACTTGTTTGGCCATGTTGGGTCAACGACGGCGTCTCGTGGTAAGCCCATTGAACGCTTCCGTCAAGCTCAATATTTATGCCCATTGTGGCGAGGAACTTCCCTTAAGTAAACCGTGAGTTTGAGGAAGAAAGAAATGAAAAATACAAGACAAGTCTCCTCATTACAATTCTCAACGAAACTCTTTCACTCCTGACTTTCTTTGTTGTCGCAGGGGAACTGTTTCTCTTCTGGAACTTGTACAAGGCTCCTGTGCTCCTCGCTCTTGTTGCTGGAGATGCCGGTGAGGACGACGAGGATTTCAACATCTCACTTTTACTCCATTTCTTTTTAATATGTTACACTATTTTAAATGCAGCGGCCGTGATGGAGGAAGTAAGTGACGACGTCGTGGTCGGCCGGACGATCTCCGTGCTAAAAGCCATATTTGGTCCAAACATTCCACCGGTGAGGAAACTTTTTTTTTGTTTTGCACAGCTTTTTTTTACTGGTCTTGAAAGTGGAAGTCCATTAGTTCAATCCGAGCTTTCCTAACCCCATCATTAAACATTAAGGAACTAACCTTGCTCTATGAGGCAATACGAAATAATGAAAAGAGAGATGAATGTATATTTCAAAGAGTCACACACGGGTTCTTTAGCTATATTATAACAATGGTTTTGTCACTCTGTTGCTGCCGGCCCACAAAAAGAGTCAGACAGAAACTTGCCCTATAAGTCATTTTTCTTGACGTTCAACCTCGGAGGCTCATAAAGAGGAGTGCATAAAATTGCATTCCATTAACATTTACCTTTTATTCCTCACGCCTCTCAAGATAACAATGAGATAATCGCGACATGGCTTTCAAAGCTTCTTCAAAATAAGCTGCCTTATTTATATCTATTTAAAACAATTATTATTCTTGTTTTCTAATGTATTATAAGACTTTTTTCATAATATTATTTAATTTTTCATTTATTTATACCCTAAATTAATTTTAAATGAACTTTTAACTCATTATCTTTTAAATGTCATAAATAAAGTAATAAAATTATTTTTCAAAAAATATTTGACTGACTTCAATATTTACTTGTATTTTGTATGTATTAGAGTTAGGTAAATGATATTTTAAATATTATAGCCAAGAGATACTCTTGTAACTCGATGGAAGAACGATCCTTGGGCACGTGGCTCTTACTCCTTTGTTGCTGTTGGGTCATCTGGAAACGACTATGACCTTCTTGCAGCTCCTGTCTCTTCAACAACCTCGTCGAAAGTTCCAGAAGTTCTTCAACCATCCGAGCGGAGTGACAAAAAGAAGGAACTTCATCGTCTTTTCTTTGCAGGTTAGATGATCATTAAAACAGTCCATTTGAGTGTATAAGAACTTGAGGGACAAATTCTGTAGAAGGAAAGTTCAAAAATTAGTGAAACATGGAAGAAGCGATGTTCGAAAAAGTTTTTACTTCTTTGGAATTAGTGGGAGGAATGATTAAGAATAAAATAGATCGGATTAGAGAAGGGGAGTTTCTCCTTTCTTACAATCAGTTTTTTGAAATTTAATGAGCGTGTGTTCTTGAGCTTAGCCCCGCCTGGGTTCAAAAGTGGAAACCTAAACTGGGCGGGGTGGGAGTTTGACTAATTAAATGAAATGAGATAGAAAGGGAAAATGAGGAGTGATTGAGTCATCCGGTCGAGTCGGGTGTTTCACCTCGTCTGGGCTAAAATGTCTTCAAATTCCTTCGGAGGGCTCGAAGGCGGAATCAGGTTGTAATAACACAGATGGGAAATTAGGAAGTTGATTTAATTCTTTGTTCTTCAACGAGCTTATTTACCTCCCCATCCCAAGTCTGTTCAAAGCGAAGGGAAAAAACTAATAAGACTAATAAGAAAACTACGGAACATTTTGAGATGAGAAAAAGGAAAAGTGCGTTTGAAGTTGAGATCGAAGTCTTTGGAGGCGGATTGCCATTATTAGAGAGAATAATTTGTTTCCTAATGAGGAAAAGGCAACATGAGGGATCGGATTTTATATTTACTTCCTCTGGTATGTCGAGGGGCAATTGGAGGAGTATAGACAGAACTGATAGAAGTTTGAGGAAGCGAAATGAGAGGAATTCCCTTGTGGGGTTCATGGATCTTTTAGAGAGAATTGAGATGCGATCCAGCCGACCAATTCGAGAGGTTTAGTTGAAGAGGGGAGCCACAATGAATTTAATTTGTTTTGTTCCGATTGTCTCAGATCCGAATCTTTGTCATTACTCTTCTTTATTCTTTACCAGGAGAGCATACGATCCGGAACTACCCGGCTACAGTCCATGGAGCCCTTCTCAGTGGACTCAGAGAGGCTGGTCGAATTGCTGATGAATTTTTGGGAAAGCCCTATGCTCCAGATGCACATTTTGATCCACCGCCTTATCCAATGCCTCCAGTCGTTGAAGCTTAGAAATATTTTCCAGCTAATTTTTATTTGGGTTGGTTTTGTAACGACACAACACTCATTTTGATCATAGTGTGTGTTTTAAGATAATCTCAATTCTCAAGAGATCTTAAAGCTAATTAACTAGCTAATTAACTAAGTGAAAACCATCTTGTTCTCATTTCATATGTAATTTTATTTTAATATTAATTTCCATTTTTTTGATTTAAGATATTTAAAATTAATATAAGTATAATATAAGTATTATTCATTAGCATAATGGAATTATTTTAAAGTCTTAATTTGCTGCTTTCTCCGTCTTGTCAACCCTTTGTGTCAAGTTAAATAAAATATTTAAATAACTTAATTTAAGCAAAAAATTTTAAAGCTTAAATGCAGGCTCTTCTTGAACACTATTTAATCATGCAGGCAGATCTATTATAGATAGTTATTTCTGAATTTTTAAGAATTTTTGAATTGAATAATTAGTATCCATAATCGGAGAAGAATGATCACATCTAACTAACGATAACTAAGACTAAATTGGATGTTGTGAGGGGCATCTGACATTTCCTACAAATTAATATATTAAAAGTAGTGGTACCTTACTTAAAGGATAGAATAAGATTTTTTCAGAAAGTTTTTGATTTGAATAAAAGTTTATTTAAAACACTTAATTAAAAATTTAATTAAAAAACACATCACATTCTTTGTTTTAATTGACACATTAAAAGATGTTTCATTCATTATCCTCATTGATCATTTACGTAATAAAATTGGTCAATGCGAAAAGAGTCACTTTTAAATACTTGCGATATCTGTATTCAGAGACTATGATGAATATTTTTTAGAGAGAATGAATGAAACGAAATGTTCAATTATCTTTCCTTGTGATCAAATTTGCTCTAGTTCTCTTTTCCAAATTCTCTTTATGTTCCTTTGAGAAGCAAATGCATCTTGTTCTTTATTCTCTTTTTGAAAGAAGTCGTGAAAGAAAATGAAAGGTATGATCATAAGTAAAGAGAAGAAAGCTATGTGAAAAAATCAGCCTAGTTATATTCTTAAAATCAGCTTATTTCAACAGAATATATTTAATATATTGTAATATACTGTGTGTTCGTATGCATTATGTTCCTTTCGACTTTCCAATTTGCATTCAATTCAACTTCCAAAAAGCTTGTCTTTTCAAAACTAAACTCCGTGGATATTTCCTATCTTAGAAAACACTCGGTTTCTCAGGGCTCAAATTTTCATAAGCCTCCTCGCCTCTTCGGAATAAGGCGGGGCACAAACAGGGAGTTTCTTCTTTTTATTATATGCACTCCGTTCTGCCCATTCCAATCATTCATATGCAAGAAATGAGAGAGGATGAAGTCTTAATAATTTTATTAGAAATTTGCATAGCAAAGGCTGCTCAAACTTTCTCCGCCATTTTCATCTCTTTCTTTCATCAGCTTCTTTGAATCTCAATTGCCATTTTATTGCAAAGTAACATATTTCCATATTTAATGACTTCCTTTTAAGTGTTATTCAACTTTTAAATATAAATACAATACATGTACACTGCACAAGATCTTATCTACTTATAATACGAGTAAAATATTTATTTATAAATATTAGTTAAATGGCTTTATAGTTGTGATGAAATGCTTAAAATAAAGATTTTGTCTTTTAAATTTCATTATGAACTTATTGTTAGTTATAAACATTTAATTGAGTTTCAATTTACGCAATTGTTGGTTTTTATTACTTCTCTGAAAAAGTTTTAAAAGGGAATTATCAATTGGTATGCCCAGGTCGTTCGGTTCAGTTTTCCCTCACAGCTCAGCGAATTCAAACATATTAGAGAATGATTAGAATGAAGGCTCACTTGAGACTCTAATTTCCTAAGTGGAGGAGACTTTTGGGTTTGAAGAGCCGGGTGAGACAGGGAGAGTTCCAAGTGACTCATTTCGTCTTTTCCAAACGTGAAAGGATCCATTAGGAAGTTCTCTTAATCAAATGGACGACACGCTGGTGCTCTGATGTACGAAGACGATGGACCCATGACTCCTATCACAATTATACTCGGTACTTCTCTTCAAACCGAATTCCACGAAGCTAGTCCTCTTCCTATGCCGCAGAGCCTCGAGGCTCCCAATCTTCCTCCGACGACCGAATTTCACGTTTCTTTCCCTCCCTTCAATTCAATTCCCTACTCCGACCCATTCAATATCACCGAGGTCTTGCCCTTCAACCCGCCACTTCTTCTCACTCAGACCACGTTCCGATTCCGAATTTCGGAGCTTCGGATAATGAAATCCTACTTCAGCCTTCAAATTAAGGGTTTCCAAATGTCCCAATCCCTAATGATTAGCCAAAGTCCATTCGATTCGTTAAATCTATTGAACAATTTTGGAACTCAGATTAAATAAATTAACTTACACTTAAAATACAATTTTAAATATGAAAACATGGAATTTTGTCTACGTAAATAATAGTAAAGAAGGTTCAAATAAATTGGGAGATTTATTTACTTTAGAGAGTACGAGGGAAATTTGTAAGGCAAATAGAAGGTAGCGATGCGATTTCAATCAAGAGAGCAAACTGACAGATTGAGTAAATTGATCCGAATCTCGGTGGAAAGACAATGGGAGGAGTCAATGGGTTGAGAGGAAATATATAACCGTGGGGGTTGTAATACACATATACATACAACTTTACGTTATCCATATAAATCCTTTATTATTAGGATCGTACGGTGGTCGATCGAAGCTCCAATGCAAACACTTACAAAACTTTCCTCCCTAACCAAAGATATATCCTACTTTAGCACATAAGTTTCATAAAGTCATCCGATTCACTTAAACACAATAATACTATTTTTGCCTTTCTCTTATGTATATACCATGCCGTGATTTCTACTTCTAAAAGTAAGAAGCAGACACATGAATTCATATGCCTAGAGATCTATCTTAGTAAACCAATAGAAAATTCTTATATCATTATTAAAGTTACGTAACTACTGTGCTACATGTCTATACTACAATTGCGTAGAAATAATGGGATATAAGTATAGGTTCCAGTTCTCTCGTTTATCTTCGTCTATTTGACCGGATCTAATACTAATCGTATATGCTGCACTGAGCAAAGGTAGATTCCATGCATCGTCTTGACTTTCCACGAACATTGGAATACTCACGAAAGAGAGAATGCTGGAAAAGTTTCCTCCTTTTTCAGGAAACTCCTTCAACTTCTCCGCCCTATCTAAGCTTAAGATATCCAAGGATGAAGAATGAAAGCCATGCGAGTGTATTAAAGAACCATTCGGTTATCAAACCTAACCCAATCCGTCAATTTTTATGTCAAGTTCAACTTTCTTTCTTGTCAATTAGATTTATTTATTTAATTTTTCATTCTGAAAATTCATAAATATTATTTTACACTAAAGTTTTTAAAAGTAAAATAAAGAAACTTTTCATAAATAATATTTATTATTTTAATCAAGTGGCTTTCTAGTTGAAGTAAATTAAATGTAAAAGCAAAATAACTTTAGTTTATAGATTATCTTAGAAAGGGAAAGGATATTCAAAGTAACAGTGTTTTAGTATTATAGATGCGTTGCTCTGCTTCGAGGATGAATTCGTCTAAATATGGATGGCTTGGCATTTTATGAGAGTATAAAAGTAATATGATGAAGGCGAATCCTTTGTGTAAACTCGGATGGGACATCTGTGGCTTTCCAATTACACGACAAACCAATCATAAGACCATGTGGTCTCTCTCACGAAGATCCCTCCTTTCACCCTTTTCTCCGCTATTATTCTTTCACATTTATTTTTTAGCTAATGCCTCGGAAAGCATCAGGGTCTAAGTCGAGCAAAAGAGAGTTATTTATATTTTACATCGCCAGTACACAAGATGGGGTCGAAATTGATAAAAAATGAGATTAGAAATTTTAAACTAAGGAATTTTGACAACTCGTTCCGGAGATGGGCCTTGGATGTCGAAATGTGAGATAAAATCAGAAGGGTGAGTCAAACTGGGTCTGAAGTGATGGTCAGGTTGAGAGAGGAATAAGAAATGATTGATCAGTGGAAGGAATCTACTTGGAGCTCTTCGGCGTCTTTCTTCATCTTCCTCTCCCTATTAGCCTCTAAGTCAGACAAAGCTGAGACCCGTTGTTGAAAGTTAACAAATTGTGATTTCCCTCGCTCGACTTGTAAACATTTATTTACATTGTTTGTTGGAATTTGAATGTTCAATTCCTTTCATTACATTGGAGATTCTCCTCGACTTCTTTTTCATCTCCCTCATAAATATGAGCATTTGCTCAGGGTCCTCATCAAAAATTTAAAAAAGAGATGAAACGAGAGACGCTAAACGAATTGTAATTTCTCACTCCATTCCTTCAGCGTAGAATGCGTGGAAGAGGACGAAAGGTTAATTTGGAATGACCAACGACGACGGGTTGAATCAAATGATCATCAAGTTGATGATCCAACGATGAAAAGAATATTAAAGAAGAGTCGAAAGCTCTTCTAGCTTCTTATTACAACTTGATCCAAATTGTTTGAGATTAAAGAGATTTGGAGATTACATGAGTCTCCAGTGAGTCGATTAGACTTTGCCTCCACGACTTTTAACCAGTCGCTTGATGAACGTGAAAAGAAGTCTTGATTTTTAAGAGAAATGTTAAAATGCATGCCAATACAAGTCCAACTCAGCCTTCCTTTAACACAGACGTCAACGTCAATGCATTTAATATAGGCAGCTTGAAGCTGCAACGTATTTGAGATCAGTATTAAATTATTATTTAATTTGTTAAGTATCAGATTTTATACGAGTATCAGTGTCTGTATGAGTATCTTGTCTGTAGTAAAAAAAATTGGAAAAGTGAAAGTTGTATATACAAGAATGAGGGGAAAGACTTCAAAAGCCTCATTTTCACCCATTATTATTTGGGGAGATCTTAATTGGACAGTAATTGGTTTGTGAAGAGGAGCATTGGACCCTAGAAGACCCTCAGCGCCTGTAGGAAGCCCCCAAACGACTCCTTCACATCTCCTTCTCATGACAAAGGAGAAGGTGAAGTGGGAAGGAAAAACAATCTGCCATCCCAATTAAACATCCATTCTCTTCAAGAGGTTCATCTCTCCATTTAGCAGAGAGGTCCTCTAAGGTTCTTTGTCAACCCGGGGTTTAAGATCTCTTGATATAAGTATAAAGGCTTTGATCAAAGTATAAGAATGTAATAGAATTGAAGGGGTTTGAAGTGGGAGCAATGGAGTTTTGGGAACACGAGGAGCCTCGATGAGCCTTTTATTTTTGACCACCGAGGAGGAAGGAGGTAATGAGTAATTATCCGCCGTGACATCAACATGCTTAGTCATTTCCATCCTCACCTTCAGGCCATTCATTCATTTCAATCCCTCAAAGCCCCCTATGTTGACTTTTCTAATTATTTAATCATACTTTCTATATTCACCTTATGGCGCTCATTCTTAATTACTTACATTTAGCATCGTTTATTAATTTTTTAAATGGTAATTTAAAGTAAGTATGTAAATAATTTTTAGTTTTCCACTGTTCACAGAGTTGTGACTATTTAAATTTTGTTAACATTTTTTAAAGAAAAGTCTAAAAGTTTTATTAAAGATTTGTAAATATTTAAAAATGAAATAATGTTTAGGCTAACAATAAGGGATGAAATGAATTTAATTAGAGTATTGTTCATATTATCAGTGGTATACTGAGAAAGCTCAATATAATTTTTTTATGATTTTTTCTTTACTAACTTTCGTCCGCCTAGATGATTGAAGGCTTGGAGCCTTGAAGGGCTCATTTGGTTTAAAAGTTTAAATACTTCTTTAATACTCCCATACATAATATTGTTTGTATAAGCTCTAAAAACACAATTATCGTTTGAGTTGAAGCGGAAGGCATAAGAAAGAGGCCGAGAAGCCCCGACCCTTCTGAGGTAATTAAAACAAAGGCAAACAGACAGAATGAGGATTTACCACGAATGAGACCCACAACGAAGTGTTCGTTTCATATTTATGTTGAGACCGGCGGCGAGGTCGACGGATCCTCCCAAGCTATTTATTTCAATCCGCCCGCCTCATTTCCTCTCCCGCCCATTACAAATTAACGGCTTCATATTATTATCGAATAAAAGTATATTATTTATTGTTCTCTCCCCCCAATTACCAAAGAACAAAACGAGGAATTAATAGAAGGTCGTAAAGGCGATGAAGTGTAGCTTAAAATTATAAATGGTCTCCTTCATTTAACTCGATTTTCCAATAAACCTAATGTTAGCATTAATAAATGAAGACTTTAGGCTAAAAAGCGTAAGTAGTAAAACTCTTGATTTTATTGAATACAATTTTAACTTCACTTATAAACAGGTACATTCATTAAATCACATTTCCATCCATATGATTATAGCTGGTTTTGTGTGCGGCAAGTTGTAAATTAATTGTTAAATGGATGGTTATCATTTCATAACTGATGCTTTCCGTTTATTTGCATATTTTGCAGGGGCGTTTAATTCTCCATTTCCCGGTTAAATAGAGGTTGTTGAAATTTGTGTTCCAAAGCTTCGATTTATGGCGGAGAGTCGTTGGGGGGCTTTGGAAATTGTAATTTGTAAGCTTTGGTATTTTGGAGTTTGAAGATGGACCCTGGTAGGAGGCCGACGGTCGGTGGTGATTTCCTTCTTGTTGTAGAGTGAGAAGAGCGGCTGTCGAGTCTGATGGTTTTGAGAGATGAGTTTCCTCTGCCTTTCGTCGGCTCGGGTCCTCTTTAATTCTCCTCAATCGGCTTGGGGGTGTGAGTGTTTATTTTTGAGAAAATCATCCAATTTATGACCACTGCTGTTTAGCTTGTTGCACCCCTCGTATTTAATACGATAAACCTTATGTGATGTAGTTTAAAAAAAGTTGTTGAGAATGAACTGGAGGAGCCCAAGAGGAGGAACCAAACCTTCCCTTTCATTCCACTCCGTTAACTCTTGAGGGCCGAGCAGCCAGATGAAAACGAGACCATTGGACTTGATGTCATGAAAGATGAACGCACTTCGCTCTCATCCCACTTGATTGATGTTGATATTCTGGATTTATGTATGTATGAGGGTTGGAAAAAATGATCGGCCGGCTCCTTCGTTGTCTCCTTGGCCCGCTTAGCTTTCTCAACCCAAGTAGTAATTATGAGGGAATTAATGTAAATATAGCCTGCAGAGATGATGATAATAGGAGTGACTTGTTATGGAAACCTCTCACCAGCTTCACCAACTTCCTTCCCCACACAAAATCCCCCAGCAACTCCTTCCTTGCATAATATTATTTTCATAAATATTGAAAGGTAAAAATGGGAGATGTGGAGGTTCGATATAATAAATTACGAGCCCCATTAAAACTCCTTTGGAGAAGCAAATTCAAATTTTTGGTGGTGGTAAATGAAGAGGAGTCGGAGGAAGACGGGAGAGATAAATTATGCAATTAGACGGCTCATGCATGCATTGAGCGGAAGAGATAGGAATCGAAGAGAATGTTTTCCTATGGCTTGGACTCCTAGTTAGACAAATCATAATAACTCCGTTTTCGTATGCATTTATGCTCTTCATGTTTGTTTTTCAAATCTTTGAGTTTTGAAGAGAAGATTGGGCTAAATGGGCCACACAGCAGTGAAGAAGCCTTAGACCCACATGGACTCAACATGCACCAACCCCCTTTGTTCCTCCAACAGGAGGAGATGGAGAATTGGTCTTAATAACAACTGAGGAGATGATTATGGTTATTCTCATTCCTCTGACCCGATTTCATCGTAATGGGATCCCACATTAACGAGCCTCACGTTTCTCACAGCTGCCACTATGAGATGAATTTCCCTCCATGAAAAACGAATCTCTGGAATTCCCTCTCAAAACCGCAATCCTGGGCTTCTTCAGTTCTCCCAGGTTTAATCAATTCTTTACTTTCATCCCAAACCCTTTAAACTTGTACAATATAAATAATTGAAAGTGATTTCTTTGCAAATCGCTCTGGTTGTTTCAATTTAATTGCACATGTGTATAAGTATAGCTAATAAAAGTTAATGTCGTAGAAAGTATTTATTAATCAAATTACTTGTTTGTTCAGCATTTTTCTAAGTGCACTAGAGTTTAACACATGGAGAAAAATAAATAGAGAAAATGTAGGAGAAGGAAATAGTTGATGAAAATGAAGTTGTTTAAAATTCTAATAGTTTCTTCTTGCAATTCCTGCCAGAGAAGTCAGAGAACAAATGGAAGATGAAAGATAGAAATGAAGAAATGATGAATTCTTGAAATACGAAATAAAAAAGAAACATTCCCATAATGGCTTTGATTTTATATTTATAAGTAAATAAAATCTCATCAAAGTGTACATGCAGGTAAGGGGAATTGACTCGTTGAATTTCTTTGATGTTTCTTTTATTCTATGCATTAAAAGATGAGATTCATTTGAACTTTTGGGTATTTCAGGAAGGAATTTAATGAATAAATAACTTCAGTTTCTGCCAACTCCCATATGAATGAATGAAGAGCAAATAGCACTTGAATTTTTTTCATTTGGCAAGATTTGCCGGTGGAGTATAAAATAAATATTTAATAAAGGACATTTGGCAAATGGAGGAATTGGTATAAAGTTCCTTCAGACTTTGTTTGTTTCTGTTCAACGACCTTTCAATCAAACTCCAGGTAGAGGGTGGAGAAGGGAAGGGCTAATTACATGCTACGTCCACCACATTCTTCATCTCAAACCGCCGATTATCCTACGAGACGTAAAAATGAGGAAAACGTGAAGTTGGAGAGCCAACAACTCGCTCCTTAAATAAAAACTTAATTGGTCTATGGAAAGTAAATGAATGTTCGCCTTCATCCTCCATGCCTTAAACTAATAAAATGTTTTTGTTTGCTCAACTTCACGGATTTTATCTGAACAATGCGTAGTAAAATTTAATTCGCTTCTTTTTTCTTTATTACTCGAATGCTAATCTCGAACATAATCATGAATTCTTTCTTAATTTCTCAAATCGATAGTATAGTATATAGTAAATATACTTGATAAATTGTTTCTAACATTAAGAGAGTCTTTATAATCACTACAATTTATACTTTTTTTAATAACGTGGCTCAATTTCATACCAGCACATTTTTCTTTTTCAAAATTAATCAACGTTAATAATAGTTTTGGCAAATGAAAATTTTACCTTTAACAGAAGCGTCTATTGAGAGTAAGACGAGATTCAATTTCAGGATTACTTTACATAATTCCTTAATTCGTTCACATAAAAGCTTGACGCATTGAAAGCTTTCCCGTATAATTAAATAATTAGCCATTAATGTTAAAATTAATTACATTTTATTCAAGTTTATAAATCATCTCATTGGTTCAACTAATGGGTTTCAATAAGTGTAAACGTGTAAAAGGTCTTTATGAGAGTCTTGTCCAAATTGTAGTACTTGATGTTAGGGGAGGTTTTGGGATCTTCCTCCTTTCAATTTCAACATGTGTTTTTTTGCAAGATGAGAGGATTTGGAACTCCTGAGAGGTTCTTTAGCAAAATCTCCTGCTGAGATGAGAAATAAAAAAGATTAGTCTCATCAACCCACGACGACTTCTCATTTCAATTCCATAATGGTGGTCGAGAAGGGTTTGATGAGATTCCCTTTCAGCGTCCTAACGATCCTCCCTGCGCTCCCCTCCGAGCTCCCCTTAAACCAACCATTTTTTAACAATGAGGTTCCGAACAATGAAAAGGGTAGTGAAATTGTATGGGGACCCTTTTTTGGTTGCGCAAGAGAAGGTTAGAGAGCTCTATACACATGTAATCATCATTTCTCTATGTACACAAAGTGCACTCACTTGTGTACTTTTGCAAACGTTACTTTTAAAAAATAAATGTTCCTTTATTATTAGTAATTGGCTAGTAGACATGGAAATAATATGAACATGTTAACTATGTTTCCAACATTTGAAAAATTATTTATTCATTTCAATAGATGCTTTATTTTGGTTTTTATATTTTATTTTAATTAACTTAGCTTTAAAATGAATGATGTTTCAATTAATAAATTAACAAGTTAAACATTGTCATCTTCCCGCTTCAACGTCTTCACCCAAAATGGAGAGCGAAGGTTCAAGGGAGATTCTATCACAAATTTCACTAACATCAAGTGAGACGAATGAAGAACTCAAAAATGATGCTGAAAATGATGATTTTTACAATATTCCGGTATGCATCTTCAATTTGAAAAAGAAGAGTTTATTTTATCATGATTCCAAACTAATTTTATTTTATTAAATTAAACTTAAGTTAAATTACAGATGAATTTTCCACGATGCAATATTACATTAAAGTTAAGCAATTATTAAACTCTTTAAAGAACATTGAATTGTCTAGGACTCGATTTATCTCAAGATTTTTGGTCAACTCTCTGTTGAGGACTTGAAGAGTTGCCGCGAAGTTTGTCAGCTCTGGAACAGTGTCATTTACGATCCGACTCTTCTCGTGGAAAAAACATGTTTCACTTATGAGGGCCGCCGCGATGACCACGATGGACTGATGGCCAAAGAGTATTTTGATGAATTCAGGAGCGGCGCGGCCCTTTGGGACCATTTGAGGATCCGCCGAGCGTCGATGAGTCAATTGAACTGGATCTTCACCTGCGTCACCCACTCGATCACGACTCTCGAGATCCACAACTGCTCTTTCAATTGGCACTCACTTCTCAAGATCATGGCGGAGTTTGAGAACCTCAAGACATTGAAAGAAGTCCAAGACCAATATTCCTGGTCATTTTCCCCGTTCAACGAAGGGATTCAAGAGGACGAGCAGCTGGAAGAGAAGGAGGAGTTCAAAGCCCTTGATCAACCCAAGCTCCAGCGGATCCGATCTCTCACGACGGTCCAAATCCACCGGAACCATTTAACTGACCTCGTGACGTACTTGAAGATGCTTCTCCTCCTCTGCGACCAACTCGAGCATCTTGAGCTCACCACGGACCAAATGTTCCACCAGAGACAAGCTTTAAAAATCTATGAGAAACTCGAGCCTAATTTGAAAAAGAATGGGAAAACTCTCAAACGGGTCATCTTCACTTTTAGGCACATTTACCCGCTGTACGATTTCAGAGTCTTCAGTGAGCATCACAGCTTTAAGGACTTTTTAAACTTTATCAATTTGCACAACTGGGCTGGGTCATTAGGGCCAGAACTCATTGTCCTCAATTACCTCTCGCTCGAATTCCCCTCAATAACCCTTGACCCGAATGAACTACGCGGGAAATTGAACCCTTTTCTCAATTCGCTGCAGAATCTCAAGGACCTTCGTCTCATGTGCATCAACCTTGAAACGGGGAAAGAAGGGCTGTTGAGCTCCGAGGACATTTTCCCCAAGAAGGTCAAAAAGGAATTTGGGATCTTTATTAATGACACTACGGGCATTCCGAATTTGGACCGAGTGAAAAATGAATTATCCACCGTTGCTCTGCAATTATGGAGAGGGACGAGCACTGACATCAACTCCGTCGTGAGTCTCGAGACGCCGGATGAGAAACCCATTGTGTATCCCAATGTGAAGGAGTATCAGCATTATAGTAAACATCCGGGATTTAAGGATTATAACATTCAGCTCCTCGTGGCCTCTTTCCCAAATTTGACGCTCCTCAGTCTCGTGGACCACAACACGAGAAACGACCACAGACACTCCTCGGAAATTCTTGCCATCATCGAAGACGAAGATCTCCAGTTGATTTTGACCAATCTCGTCAATTTGAAATACATTCAGATGGTAGGAAACCTCACGTTTGTGACGGACTCGGGATTCACAGGATTAAGTCCAGCTGCTGTGAAGCGAATTAAAAAGACTGGAATAAGAGAAATAAGTGAAAGTGATATCACTGGAGTTAGCTTCTCTAATTTGAAATGTAAGGAATTGATTTGAAAGTCGATTAATGAATGATCATTGTTTAACATTTTATGATTAATTGAGATTTAATGTTTAATTGTCAATATAAGGCGTCCGAAATATTGATTTTCGTTGTATTGGAATAAAAGTGACGGATATTACCCCTTACTTTGGCTTCAACGAGATCTCGACTCTTAAAAGACTTCACATTTATGGCTCACATCAGGTAAATTGTTACATCATTTTTTATGCCTTATTACGATGTTGTGTAACGAGTGTTCAATCTTTATGATCATTTTATATTTATCGTTTCAAGCTTATAAAAAATGTGATTTTGATGGCAGATAACCGTCGCTGGGCGAATTTATCTTACTGGGATGTATCCAACGAACAGAGGCTGTGACGTTAACATGTAACATTTTTCTCAACATTGGGCAAGATTAAATTCCACATTTATTAAAAATGCTATATTGCTTAATTTCTCAATTTTAGAAAGATATGAAAAATAATTTTTCATTTCTTTTTAATGCTAATTAAGCGAATGTTTATGTTTAATTACTTCTTTAATGAAAACAATCAAAAGTAACATTTTGCAAACATTAATTGTCTTGCCCAATGTTAAGAAATAATTTTCTTTGAATGATAGAAAATCAAGCTCTTACTAGGAGTTGCATAGAAGACATCCAGTCCAGCGAAGATTTTTAAAGCAATTAATTAAACTCAAATTGCCTTTCTATGAAATCCTGTCTAATATCATTTCATAACAATCATTTTGCTCATGAGAGAGTTGGAGCTTGGAGGCTCAAGATTGTTGTTTTATTGTTTTATCATCTAAACGTAATTAAGTTTGTCCTCGGGAGAGATAGGGGTTTAAATGAAGGAGATTCCACTGGTCGAAGACGGTCCAAGACAAAGGGAATCGTCCGCGTTGTCCTGGATGGCTATTGACCCAACTTTCTCTCATGTTTCAAGCCCTGAGGTTCGAATTCTAAAGTTTGAAGGAGGAAGGTTATTGAAATTGGGTAGGCAAGTATGGGAAAGTTTCCGAAAAGGAAATAAGTCCAAATATTTGTTAAAGGATGCAATTTCCTCTTTTCCTTCAGTCCTGCGGCAGTCAATCTATCTCCTTCATCCATCACAACCTTCCATAATACAATTCTCTGGAAAAAATTCAATAATTTTTATTCTTTCAAAAGAGGATTTATTATACGAGTTTAATATATTTTTTATTTATTTTACAATAAAGAGGAAATTAGCCAATTTTAAAAATCTTTTATTAAATTCTCAGAGTGAAATCTAAATAAAAAATCATGTTCATAAAATAAAAAATATTTTATTTTCCACTTATTACTTTTGTTTGTCATTTACTAGTGCAATTTTCCCATTCTCCAATTACGTTGTGGCTTTTTTATTGAAGTTTTAAATATGAATATTTTTGTGAATAAAATATATTAGTTATGTTTTTCTTGATTACTTGCTAATATTTTTCAATTCACTTGTTCCCTTTAAGGCTATTCAATGTAATTCTTTCATTTAATCAATAAAGCTTTTTCATTAATTTCATTTCATTAATTTATTTCATCATTTTTCATTATTTCATTATTATTATTAAAAGTTTTAAAGATAAAAATTTTTATGATCCTAATATGGTTCATGGTTATAATTTTTTTTATAAAGTTTTAATTATTTACATTTGAACACGTATTTTAAACTTCATACATAGTTTCAGTCAAGTTTTATTAATCTGACATCTCCACTCTCAATTTATAAATAGTTAAGAAAAACATGAAATTAGAATTTGATTCATAAGAGTAATGTGAAATGACACTGTTAACCACTTTCCCATGATTCTAGAAGTTTGATAGTTTGGATGGAAGTCTGGGCTTGAACTTTAAATTAAACCTTCAAATCCGAGTCACGTTTAAACGCATAAAGTTGTATTGACTATTGCCTTTGTTTCGATTTCCTTTAACTTTCTCCGAGAAAAGTTTTTTGAAAGAGGAAACTTTCCAAAGTTTTGTCTTCTTCAATTGGCATAATCTACATAGATCATGGGGATCCTCCTTGCATCCAATATCTCCAACAAGAAAAACTTTCAATTTTAATGTTAATAAAAGGCGACTTCTTAAGTCTTCTTATTTAAAATGTGACTCACTTGTTATGTTAATCCAACCAATCTGTACAATGTGTCTGATAAATAAAAAACTTTTTTATTCAACCTAACAACTAAAAAAGATAGTTGTGAAATTACAACATTAAGTCCTACTTTTAAAAGGTTCCTTTGGGATAAAAATTAAAGAAAATTCAATTTTTAATATCTTCAAATAAGATAACATCGAATTTTAAAAATCTTATTTAGATTTGAAATTTTTCCTGTATCAAGTTTTCAGTATGAAAGGTCTATATCTAAATACCTTAAAACGATATAAGGTATATTGTATATTAATAGAGAGATAATTAAATAATGAAATGAAATAACTGAAATTCATTCATTTAACAATATGTTTTGTTGAGGGATTGAAAAAATCCTCAAATGGCTTTAAAAGGGATTGAATTCGTTTGTTGCGTGGACGGAGAAGAAGGGGGAAAGTTTCTTGTTCATTTATTTGTAAGCCTTCGCTTCCTCCTCCTCCATCTTCTCGAAGAACGTTGGGAAAGTTGGGAGAGAAAGACGGGTTTTTGGAAAAAGGATGGTCGTGAGTGGAGAAAGCCACCGAGACTCCATCACATAAATTCCAAGTGGGATCTCCTCGACATCTTCGAACTCTCCGCCTCACTCATACACACTCGTAACTCCCCCGCATTTACGGAATAACAAATAATCCAGCTCATATAAAAGATTCCTACACAAAAAACTCCCAATCCGCTTTTCATAACTTATAGGAGAAAATGGCAATAAAAACAAGGAGGCTCAGCCAGAGTTGAGAAGTACAAACAGCGAATATGAGGAATAGTGGAGGAAACTTACTCACAGTCTCTTGATGGAAAAATGAAAAATATTCTTCTTCCCACTCCATGCTTACATATTTATATATTTTCTTAGTACTTAAATATCCCTCTATTCCTCCTTATATTGTCATATATCAAACTCAGAGAGACGATATTATTAAAATCGAAAGGATTTGAATTTTTCATATTTTTGTATATTCTCGTGGGTATAAGGAGGAGCGCCTTATCATAAGGTAATTTGAAATTGAGGTTAAACTCCGCATGGTAAATAGAACGGGTGTTTGAGTTTCCAAAAATTTGCATACCTTCATAAATTAAAGGAGCGGTTGTGCGGGAAAACTGCCTAGCTTTGAATTTTCTCCTCATCTCCGAAAAAGGATTTAAAGTGGAGTGAGTGAGTCTAAGGTGGAGTGTATAATAATGTGATGGAAGAATCCCTAAATCACCCATGAGCAATAAATAATAATCATTCATGCATAAGCTTCAATTTCGACGGGGACGGAAATCCTCTCTATTGATCTCCCTTATTTCACCCGCTCAAATGAAGGACGAAACCAAAGACATTTAAATTTAATATTAAACCCGAAATGTGAGACGCGAGTAGTAAACACCAAATATACAAAATGTAATATTCTGCAACATAATTTGCGTTCGGTCGGGGTTTAATGAGACCCGAATTTTCATTTCATTGTTTCGAGTTGTAGAGAATTATGAAATGAGGAAACCCGGCCGACCCTTTTCCCCTGTCATGAGTGATGAAGTGACCAATTTAGCAGGAATCCAGAAGATCAGGAGTTCAAGTTCCGTCGCATAAATTCACTTCCTATTTGGCATTTATCCGACTCTTGTATCGATGTACATCCTCGCATAAAGCCTCTTTGGGACATTTGGAAGTCTCTTCCAAGTTCCTGAAAATCTCTTTCGATTGCGTCAACGAGAAAACTCAGGGTGGTCGATTTTTCCTGAACTTGCACTCCCTTGCAGTTCGCCAGATCGTTTGCTTTCCAAGGGTCGGAGATTCCATTCATCAAAATGATTCTGTCTCACTCTCAAATTCGGCGGAACATTCCACTACGTTGTCCTTCCCCTCGCACATTAGAATGACAATCTCATCTCATCTTACTGCTACTTCATGTCATCCTCCCCCTCACACACTATTCTACTATTACATACTTGTATATGGTAGATAATATCAAACGCACCGAGAGATCTCAGAGATATCCATGTAATATATGTGTAGAAGTATATTTTACAAGCTAAACGTGCTCCCGCCCCGAGTCAACTCAGGATGGGGTTTTTCATAGAGGATAATACACTCGTGGATATCTAATATAGTAGATATGAACAAAGGAAATATCTACTTAAGTTTAAATATGGAGAGGGTCTATTACGTGATGTGATGAAGAAAATACTTGTTTATTAAATCCACATTTGTATGCTCGAGGATTTGCGCGAGCTTAAAAAATTGAAGGGAGGTTTGAATTAAGAAGAATTCCGGGACAAAGGTTATTTGCCGAGCTTAGGGCCGCAAGGGGAAGTTTGAAATGTAAATAGTCGAGGAGATGCGAAGCCGCCTTGCACAGGAAACCCTCGTTTTCTAATCTACTGTGACGAATAACCCGGAAAATAATACCAAGGTCTCCCTTTGCACTCAATATATATGATATGACTTGGATAACTTGGATTTATTCCATCCAACTCTCGTTGCTCCCCTCGACCATTGGAAATGGTCCATCTGGGAATTCCGTCGGCCGACCGTTCTCCCCAATGAGCTAAATTTTCCACCACTCGTTCCTCCACCACGGAGAGTTCCTCTCTTTATCGTTTGACTAATGCACAATTTTCCTCATTTTGCGGACGCAGGGAAACGAAACCCACCGACTATCGTGCTCGTGGGAAAAGAAGACCCGCCGACGACGATTGTCATAGTAGGAGAGAATGGAGGGAAAGCTAAGGGCAATCATATTATTAGTCACGGATGGATCTTCATTCTCTCCCTCTTTTTCCATCCAATGTCCTGACCTTCTCCCGACGTCCCCCATTTTGACTTGAACCAATTGCTCCTAATCGCATACGTCTCTTCCGTGCTCCCTCTTATATTATTCTCCATAGATCTAGCTTTTATTATCTCTTACCAGCAAACCCCCATTCGTTTCAATTCCAAATCTTCCTCTTTGAATCCAACAAGGAAATCCACTCACCTCAACTAACGACCAAGTATATTAAATAAATTCAGATACATTGGTGTGTTTCATCTTTGGTAAAGCCCAAAATGCTTTTGGAATTTTTTAAAAAATTTTCTTCTCTTAGAATAGTCATTTTAGTCAGCGATTTTTTCAGACAAAATAGAACATTTTTGTCAAGTTATGTTAGAAGTAAAGAAGCTTCAGAATCTTTTGATAAAATTCAGTTGTAGAAGTGTGAGTTATAGGAAGTTTATGCGTGTATAGTTCCTACATTGGACATTGTAATGGAGGAGGAAATGTGCGGGGATAAGAGAGAATTCAGGGGAGTTTGCTGGTAGTGGATGAGGAAGCTGTGGAGAACCCGCCGTCACCGAAAGGCTCTGTGAAGATGAAAAATGAGGCAATTTGATGTTCGAGTGGAAGCCAGTCGGCTCCTCCTTCACTATGACAAAAACCGAAGGATCCCTGTTTGTGCCGGACCATTAAGACTCTTCCTTCTTTCCTCACTTTCTCTCCGTTTAAAAAGCCCTAATTTTATTCTGAAATATGTAAACTGACGATAAAGACACATTATTCTCCTCTTCAAGAGCTTTCCCATTCGAAATCGATTTCTCCCCCATGTTCCCCCTAACTCCCATTCGCCAAACATCTAAACAATATTTTTGGTCATTGAGCCGGCAACGGGCCCATTGATACTTCATAATGTGTGAGCCTCTGTGTGTGTGTGTTTGGGTAGGGGCTCGTTCCTTCAGATTCTTCTATCACCGCAATTTATATGAGCATTAAGGAGTTGTAAAGAAGGGTGGAATTTACGTCGTCGAGACTTCCGTGTGGCAGCCAGCGGGGAGGCGAGCTCCATCCAATTTCAAACTCACTTTACTACAATTGTCCTTGTCGCCGGAAATGTTACTTTGAGAGAAAACTTCTCCTAAACTTTTCTTTACGTTTCCCTCATTCACTTTTTATATCTTATTTAAATCTCCAAATAATTATTTCAGCTTTCATGCCCAATAAATCTCAAATTATTAACTAACACAAATAAATAATAGAAAATTAGTCAAAATCGTGATCAAGTTGGATAGTTTATTTTAAAATAATTATTTTTATAAAAATAACACAGATTTTAAAAATCATGTTAAGTTGCATTATCATAAATGTAACAAAAAACTATGATCATTAAAACTTTTTATTCTTTAAATTGTGGCTAAATTAATCTAAATATCATTAAAATAAAATTTAACATGAAAATGACAAGTTTGTCATAAAATTTATGTATGTGGCATTCTGTCGTTATTTGGATATAATAGATAAATAGAATCGGATATTTCTATCAAGGCAGAGGGGGAATTGATTTATTTGCTTGTGTCAGAATGAGTGTGGGTGATTGAGGAGATGAGTAATGGCGTCGTTGGATTTGTCCCATTGTTTATGTGTTTCTCTATGAGTGTGAGTGGGAGAGGCTCTGAGAGTTCCGGGATGACAATGGACGTTGGGCAGCCATTGGGAAGAAATGGGTTAGTAGAAGAAGTGAACTTGCCCCATTGTTGTCACTCCAATGGGAATGAGGAGCGAAGTGAAGATATTTGCTTTCTCTCTTACACTCAACGAATCTTTCCATTCCATTAGCATTGAATTGGTTCCTTTCCTATTCCCAACCCTCGGAGCTCCTCCATTTCAAATTTGAAGAATTGAGTTCGACTTCCCTTTGACCGACCCACTTTCTACTCTTTTTCCTTTCATCGAGATGGCTAAAGAAAGAGCCATCGAATTTTTATACGTCCTTCCACTTCCTCTGGATTGCCCTTAGGACCGGAAGGCCAACAAAGAACCTCAACGTCAAGGGACTCAACGAACATGAACTCGAACATGAAACTAACATGCATTGCTGGGGAGTCCGCAGTCAAATTTACATTGATTTATTTAAACGGTGCTTACTGACCAGTGAATTTTTATTCTTAAAAGCTTTTGACGGATAAAAATGATGACCAAAGGCTTTCTACTTTTATTACAAATATTTATCATTTTGTAGATAAATATTATCATCATTACAAAAATATGCTAGAATTTTGTTTTTTCTATGTATTTGTCATATTAGAATTAAATAATACAATAATGAATCAAAAAAATAAGTTGGAATTTGAGTTGAAATATTTATGATTGTTATTTTATTTTAAAAAATATTAAACAAACTATATGAAACTATTATTTTAAAAGTTCACTCATGATAGACAATTCAATTTTGAAATGATATTTAAAAAAGTCTTAATTTTGATAATTGAGTCATTCAATTAATAAATCAAATGAAAAGAAATTTGATAATCGAGCATGTATAAAGTCATAAATAAGATTTATTTCAACTGAGGATAATTTATTAAATTGGATTTTCCCATTCCAAGTTCCTAGTATTCCTAGTATATATTGGGAGGGTTTTAAATGTGCGAATCACAAAGTCACAAATCTTGGAATTGGTCTGACGATAAAATTAAGGGTTATAAGGGCCGACTCTTACTTTTATTTTTGGCCATTCTCTGAGCCAGATTTCGCAAATCTACTCTCACCCCACAATCCTCAATTGAATTGGCCAAGTTTTCAACGATAGGGTTCCGAGTCTTGGAAGAATGCTGGTAAGAAATGGATGGAGGGAATGGCGAAAGTCACTATGGCAATTCCCTCAGCTCCACTTTCCACTACCACTAGGATTTCGTTAACGGGGGAAACGGGGGGAATTCTCAACTCTAGCAAAGTCTTTTCTACACTAATCTATAACTTCTCTCTGTCTCCTCTTCTATTAGGTTCTATCGGTAATCTTTGAGAAATGAATCGGGTCGTGTCGGAGGCATCGAAAGCGAAGTTCAAGTCGTATAAAATCATTCAGTCCTCCTCGTGACACACTTACTGGAAAGTTTAGGAACTAATTATTATCTAAAGAACACTCTTATATCCGCAACCTTCATCCACTGCCTTATATAAGCACTAGGGATAAGTTCTTCTTTGTTGAACGGAGAACATTAAATGGTAATTAACCCCATTCATTTCTTTATGCGAAGGTAAACAATGGCCATGAATAAGTTGGTGTACAAATAAATCAATTAGCTTCTTTATTTACAGCCCCAACACAACAAATGGCAGTCCACTTTCAACTCCACATTTAAATCCCACAAATGAAATTTTCCTTTACTGCCACATAACTTTCAATGAAAGGCTCAAGTTCCGCTCATAATTGTATTTATGCCCAGCCATTATTTTTATATTAAAATTTCTTGTTTATTTTCTCATTCATTATGGAACCATTTTTAACTTGATTTGTAAATTGAAACTCGAAAACATAGCAAAGCGCCCACAAAAAACATAAGGTTTAACGAAGCTTTTGAAAGAAAGCAAAGTGAAAGCCTTCGTTTATTGTTCTCCAATGCCGTGTAGATGGCTCGAAGGGGCCAAATGAGAGAATTGCAAAAAATCTCTCTACTTGATCTCACTGGTGCTCTGATGTTGGATGAAGGGAAGAATGTGAATGAAGAGAATTGAATTTCTCGTAGTTGTGTTCCCCGTCGTTTCATCAATCGTTTTCTCGTTGTACTTGAGTGGTTTCGATTTTCTAAACCGCCATTGAAAGCTCAGTTTCCTCTAAAAAAGAATTTCCCGTTGATTTCTATTAGAGGATTAGTCTCCGTTTGGCTTGTAAATAATTCAAATGCTCCTGGAGCTTTGAACGAAAGGAGTGAAATCGCTGACGAATGGAATCTAATTTTTCAAATCCGCTTCTCTGGTTTGAAATTCTCAAAGGCGAGAGGAAAACCGGAGGAAGGGCGTAATGGAGTGGGCAACTTTAATCTCTCGAGAAAGGCACTCTCAGACCGCCTGGAAACTAATCTCGGCATTTTCGACCCCCTTGAGGGTCCGCTTTATTGGATTTGCAAATTTTTCTCCTCCATCTCCCGTCATCATCTCGTAGATCCAAAGGGTGACATGTAATCTCATTACATACATGTTGGAGATTCCCAGAATTTGTCCCTTGGCCTCTTGAACTTCCTCCTGAGGGAAGATAAGGAGATCACATCCCCAGCCCAGAGACGCACAAGAGAGCTCCTTAAGATAATGCTGAGAAAGGACCAAAGGAATCTCGTACAAACATTTGGAGAGAAGAATATGAAATTGGGCCACTCTCCAGCACCACCCATTATTACGAACGAGAGAAAGACCAACAGCCTCAAATAATATAAAATAAGAGAATAATAATGAATTCTCCTCCTCCGGTGAGGAATCTCGAGCCAAATTACATTCTGAATTTGAATTCTTGAGAGTCATTACATTATAATACGGGAAGGTTCGACGGTCGTTTTCATATGCTCCCTATCTTCACGACAATTTTGAAGGAGTCTTTAAGGAACGGAGGGGGAGTTATGAGGAGGAGTATTTAATTTTCTCTTTCCGTCCGCTCTCAATGGGAATGCGGCATTCAGTAATGTTGAGAGTTATACCATTTGTTCTCGAAAGCCATAGAGAAAGTGTGCCAGAGCTCCGGTAATATTCATAAGTTTCTCTTCACAATTCCCCCGTCTGCTCCCATGCATTTCTTCGTAATAGAAGGAAAATGAAAAAATTCATTATGATTTCTATTAATTACTTCAGTCTCATTTCACTTCACATGCCATGAAACAATTCATTTTAATAGTTTCTCTCATTGATATTACTTCTGCTCCAATATATTCAATTCTAATTTACTATATTATAACATCAAACAATGAGCCTAATTATTCTAAACTATGTTCAAGTTATTTATGATTCATATTCAGTTCTCTTTTTGTCTACTGTGTTTGCAGTGGGCTATATCATGTTTTTGTACAATTTTTCTGGGGATGTTATTGAATGAGTATTTTAATGAATGCAAAGCCCGTAGTTGTATGTTTGTGTAATAATGCGTAGTACATATTAGAAATCAATAGTAGAAGGACTGTTTGATGCATCAGATGTATGGAAGTATTTGACATGTGGGGATATTGGAATGATTGATGAACATTTTGAATGTGATTAGTCGAGGTTAGTGAGTTGAACTGAATATTTATGACGAGTCGCCCGTGTCCCATATTGCCCGCCTTTTATTTCTTTTAAACCGGCGAGGGGTGAGGAGTCTAATGAGAAGGGGATTGCTGGAGAGGTGAAGGGCCGGAATAAAAAGAGAGGATTTGCCTGCTCAGGGATTTTTGATTTTGGGGGAGTTTTGATAAATGTGAGGGGAAGATTAGTTGGTTCGGAAGAGTGTGGAGCATCTGGCCATCGTCCTTTTGCTTATCGTCACATTAGCCTTCTCTAATAATATTTCCTACAATTCGGTTCGGTTACGAGGAAACCATTCTTTAGGAAAAACTACTCGTAAAAAGAGGAGGAGGAATAAATGGCTTTTTTACCCCTCAAACCAATTTAACAAAAACATAAGTACAAAATGTTCCTCTTATCCTCCTATACGCAAAGGGCAATGAAGCTAAACAGAAGGAAATCTTTTACAAATTAAATCTTTGTCACATTTTCCCACTCGACGAAAGGAATAAAAGTTTTAATATTACATCAACATAGCATTTATGTATATTTTATGAAAACTTGGAACGGATTTGTCAAAATGTGTTTTTTAAAATATTTAAGTCGTGTGTTTGTCCGAAGTATTAGCTTTAAGTCAAGGAAATGTTTTTTTGAGGTTGAGAGGTTTGTTCAAAGTTTGAATGCCATGATATTTCCTTGGAGTATCCTTTAATGGACGTGTCAACTGGGTGAGTAAAGCGACGAAAGTCTGTGAAGTCACTTGAAGGAGTTCGGATTAGGAGGACATTAAAGGATTCAATGTGACGAGGTTGTAAGTGCCCGAGCTCATCGACCCATTCGGGCGAAATGATGAGAGGTGACAGGGCGAGGAGTTCGCCTCGTTTCTCGCTCACATTCAACTTGACGTCCCCCCTGCGTCACCCTTCATTCCCTCAATCTTGAAATTCGGTTGGAAGAGCGAGTCTAAGAGAATCTAAATCTAAAACCTATCCTATGCATTTGTCACTCGAGCCAAAAGCACACCCAAGTCGAGACGGCGGAGACGCCGAGGGCAAACTCGTGGGTTCCGTATGTCAACGAACCGCATCTTGCCCTTCTCCTCATCGCATTTTGATTTCCATTTCTTCCTCGTCAGCCATAAGGAAAACAAATTTATTCTCCTCTCAGTTTTAACAAACTCAAAAGGGAAGGAGAGAATTAGCCTTAAAAGTACATAAACACTATTTAGTACACTGCACTGAGATGTTCTTTGAGTCTATGAGAAATGCCAATAGGAGGAAAAGAAAATAATAAATACAATGGGAGATATATGAGATAGAGAAAGACGTGGAGGAGAATTTCTTCAATTTGCATTCCAACTCACTTTGTTTAGGTAAGAGATGGAGAAAAGAAGATTCTCCTATCACTTGGCTCCATCAAATTCTCCTTGGAACCAAAACTCCTCCTCATCTTTCAACTTTACTTTCAGATTAGGCGACTCGACATTGTTTAAACTTGGGCAACTTCCTCCCATTGCATTTACTCTTTGTCGAGGAGGTAACTGGAGAACCTTCAGCCTTGTCTCAAGAGTTCCCCAAAATCTCAATCTCATCTTTCGGTAGCTATAAGGTCATCCGTTGATCCCTTTGTGAGCCTCGCCGCCGGTCCTTGTCTCTTTTTACCACTTTCAAGACATTGCTTCCAAAATACTTTTGAATCAACTCGCCAGCTTTTATTTACTATCTTGTACCAAGAGAAATACTTGATACTCCGTCTTCTTCACAAGATTCTCTTACTTTTTATTTAAACAAAAGTTTATAAGTCCACAAAGTTCCAAATAACAAATGAGCGGTTTTACCTCCAAAAATATTATAGCAAACGTTGGACATTCAATAAATTAGTGTCACAACAGCTGAGCGTTCAATTCAAATCCCTGATTTGATTTGGTCAGCTTGAAGGTCAATGAATGGAAAAGATTCATTTCACTCTCTCATCCCTTCCGAAAGAATGAAGGATGGCAAAATACGAAATGAATGTTGACCATTTCGCTCCGCTCACTCCTCACTCTTAAAATACAATAGTTATAATGCTCAGGGAACTATTCCTGGAAAGTAAAAGGGCAAATGAGGATGACCACTCGACTTCCTCAAAGCCTTGATCCTCCAGCTGCTCTTCTTCAACCATTTGGCACGCCTCAGTCCCACTACAAGCAAAGGGCACGACATCCCTTCATCCAAACTTTGTTTCCTCTCCTCAAATAACAAATTTTGTTAACTTCACCTCCCGCCGTCGCCCCTTTAATGTATTTGTCTAAGACTCGTCTATCCATTTGTCTCTCCATGGAGAGTCGCCGGGGAAGCTGGGCTGGTTCATGGGTTTAATAAAGCTTTTAATTGGACCAGAGTGCCGCCTCAAGAAACAGGAACAAAAAGGAGGAGGAGAAATGACAAACAAACCCCGACTTCCCTGTCCATTAGGGTCTCTATTTAATTTCTCTCAATGAAACTAAATTTTCTAATGGAGGCGACACAAAGACCCAGATAGTCTCCATTGATCCAAATACGTAAAGCTCACTGGTTTCCCTATATAGTATCATGTAGTTCTGACATTTTCTACATATGTTCATTTTGGGCAGAATAATTAAAAGTAATGGATCCTCTCAAACTACAAATTTAATGCGATGCAAATGCTGGCTGAGAGTGAAACTCCACATACGCCTATTTACTCAATCTTCTACGTGCTACATTCGCCGATTGGCGCCTGGGTATTTTAATAATGAAGGGCCGGCCTATAGTGGTGGCTTTGTATATCTTTTCCTCCAGAATGGAAAGAGTAGACAGAGGAATTCCTCTGGGATTGTTAGTGATTAGCCAAATTAAATCCTCTCAACTGAACCATGAGGAACCCATCCATCAGTGGAAAGTGAAGTTGTGGGAGGAAGCTCTTAGTGTTCACCTAATGGCTCCACTATTTACTAATGCCCATTTGCTCCTCTTTTTTCCTTTTTCAAGATGTGGGTCTCTCTAATAAGCCACCACGCGTTATTTCATGTAGAAAGTGACCCTTCGAAGATGAGCCAAAGGGTCTCTCGTGAAGGATCGTCTCGCTTTTAGTAATCATAGAGTTACTTCCTCAAAATGAATGGGCACAAGTGTTGCTTGACCTATACATGGATCTTCTCGAAATGAGAGCAAGTCTGAGGATGGGAATTTTTTTCTTTTCCTTTCCACTGCACTGATCGTGCCTTTTCCAAGAAATGAGTTATTTGGTGGAGGAAATCCTTTAGTCGGACTTGACGCGTAGTTTGCGTCTCCCGTCATTTGATCCCCATCTTTGTGGTTCAATGAAGACTCAGCTCTGGCTAATATGTCAAAAGAAAAATGCGGGGAAAAGCGGATGTCTCTTACAAAGTTTTGACAACTATAGTCTTTGGGAAGCATAAAAGTGTTATAATGTCTTGGAATAGAAGTTCCATGAAGTTCCATGGGGATCCAACTCGGGCCGCCTCCTTTAAACTTATTGTGAGAGCTGACTGAGCTGAAGAGTGACGGAAAGTTTGGATCCAAATGGACGGCAACTGAAGGAAAAGTTGATCAATTCAAAAAGGGTCCCTGACTGCGAGTTGGTTCATGGAGGTACGTATAAAGTATACATTACCATTTGTGAAATTTCAACCGGGAGGAGGAGTGGAGAGGAATTTCGATGGGCAGACGAAATGCTCGTTCGCTTCCGACAACCGAGAGTTTCGAGACTTATCGTTCTCCATGGAATACTCAATCCGAACTTGAGTCGCTTCTCCATCATCAGCTCTTATTAATCTCAACATCGGGAGGCCTTTGAGGGAACCCTTAGGGATTCCCCATTTCCTCTTCCACTCAACAGCTCCTTTGAATTATAAATTAAACTATACCTTCTATCATTTGCAAAATACACTTTCCTTTTCCTACACTTAAGAAAACTTCAATGGAACTTGTACAATTAAATGCAAAACTTTTTGGCTAAATGCAAAAAGACAGAGTATTGATTATTTCATAATAACCGTATGTTCGGATAATACTTTCTAATGGGTATAGCTATCAATTAGCTTGAATTTCGTGAATATTGAGTGAATTTACAACGAATTCTAATAGAGCTCAATAGAATTAAGCATAAAATATATACAAAATGAGATGCAAAATGGCGTAAGAAAGTATTGAGGAAATGGGGAAGGAAATGTATAGGGAGTGATTACATTCTGAGAAAGAGAGGCTTGGTCTAATAAAGAAATTATGAGTTGAACCACGTAGTTTTCTTTTAGTGAGAAAACGTGGCGTTCACGAGGACGAGCCTATTCCTTTAATGAACTCTTCGAGAAAGTGGAGAACTCGTTTATGAATAGTAGTGGATTTTAATATGAGGAGACCCGTGAATTGGCTAACTTTTTACTTAGCTCTCGCCGGTTCCTTCCTCGGAGGTGCCCATGACTTCACCAGCACCGTTCCATGAGAATGTGTTCTCTTGAGAAGGAGCCAATTTCTTTTCATCCTCACCTTCCTTTTCAAATTCGGGGCAAGTTCGGCTAATGTAATAAAACTTCCCTTCGCTTTCTCTAGAGAGGGAGAGGAAGAAAGTGCAAGGGGAAGACTTGGGGAACTTTTTTTTGCAACACTTTGCATTGAAACCCACGTCCTCTATGGAAGTCCCTTTTGAAAATCTTTAAAGTCATCTCCAACTTATTTCTTATTTGCTTACCTCCTAGTTTGTCTATTAAAATAAATATAAAGACTTTCTAAGTACATTGAGTCGATATTTTAATTTTAATTTTTTCATATTATTCGAAGAGTTTAATAATTTTGGGCAAGAAAAACATTCTTAAATAATTATGTACCATATATTGTTAAACTCTTATAAAAAGTGACTTTGAAAAACCACCAACAGACCTAGTTGTTCTGTTGGGAATAATTACTATATTAAAGTTTTATGAGAATATTTCAAATGATTTTAATTTAATAATAAAACTAAAGATTAATAGAATAAATCGATAATTTACGGGAGGATTACTAATAGTAAATAAGGAGGAGTGGAGTTGAAGACAAGGTTTGACTTACTAGGAATTGCGGTGTGGAGTAAATGTATAGAATTCCATTGTGGTTCCTCAAAGACGAAATTTCATTTTGTTCGAGTGGAAGGCACGCGATATCTGTCAGAAGTTGAAATGTATGAATGGAAGTACATTTAATCTATCGCATATTCTCTCACCCCAGAAAGAACTTTTCGGCTTTCTCGGAATCTCCCATGCTGTTCTCCTCCTTATAACCTCGCAAGGAATCAAAAAAATTCTTAACCCATTGTATCAGATTTCCTCCACGATTCCCCTCATTCTTCTGCTCGCTCAGCATAAAAAAAGAGATTCAAATCTTGAAGAAACTGTAAAACTAAAGAGGCAATTCAAACCCTTTACGACTCACCTCAAAACTCCTCTGTTCCCTTTCAAGGCCCGTTCAATTGAACTTTGAATAATTATTCAAGACCATGTGCGTGGAATCGACCTTTGGATGTTCCAGTTTAAATATTACAAAGGGCTCAAGTGTCCAACTGTCCATTTATAATGCCATTTGTAGGAGAACCGGAGAGATTTGCAGATCTGAAGGGTCAATTACCCATGTAGGAAAAAATGAGATGAAGGCGGGGAACTAAAAGTGTCAGATTCGAATTGAGGCCTTTTTTTACAGACATCTTAAAAAGAAGTATATATTATATATTTTTACACGTATGGAGTATGACAAGGCGGATGATGGGAGCATATAGGGAGAATTCCCAAGATGGGCTATGAGATTAGAAACTCTTCCCACTTTCGCCCCGTCAAGAAATAAATGAAGATTATTATTCCAGAGAAACAGTTCTTTCCGAAACGTGCCGAGTTTAAGAGCCTACAAAACTGTGTAGTTGAGAGTTGAGAAAAAGACCTTTTCCTGGAAATGCCCACCCTCTTCATGAATTTCGAATTACATTTATGCCACATGATATGGATGGAGTGATCCCTTGATTCGTCTTCGATCTTTGGAATAATATTAACATTCTTTCTTACTCCTCAGTTTCCTCATCCAGAGATGAAATTGACACTGGATGGAAGGTTTGATGTTTTATTGTTCATACGTTCCTGTCTTTCTTTTCATTTCTTTTTGCAAAGGCCTGTCGGCCCGGTTTCTTTTTAAAGCCTATTCCCTTGCTCAAATACTTCAAAAAAATGCAAATCAAGTTAAAAAGGTATAGTTTTGAATGCACAGCAATATTCCTCAATGGTCGAGCAAAATCCTGACACACATACTTACGAGAATCCTTCATTTTATTATTCTTTCATCTTTCCTCAGCTACAAATAGGAATATAAATCTCTATGTGTATGTGTGGACGAATCCTAAATTTATTCTTGAATTAACATCTTGACTCATACTTTCAAGGCATTGAATCATGATTTTTCTTATCCACACAGGAAAACTAGAGATTGAATGCCCGCTTAAAATGTATCAACATTGGAATGAAATTCTTACTTATAAATAATGTATGTGATCTCCCATCAGAGAATTTCCTACAACACATTCCCATGCACTCCCACACGTGGAGTGTCAAAGTGAAGGCGGGCGTTAAGAAACGTGGGAAACGGCGTTATGAAAATAAAGACGAGTCTTAATGACCCTCGAATGAGCTCATGGATGAATAAAAGATGCGGAAGTGGGGAAGATGAGATGGAGGCGGATGAGGTTTAATTCCAATCCAACTCTCCATTCCGACTAAAGAGAAATCGAAATAAATCATAAATTATGGATGCGGAGGTTCAAAGAGTATACTGAATTAATGATACAGCGAGTGTCTCCCAGTGTGTGTGTGTGTGTCTGTGTGTGGTGTTACGGTCGTCGGTTCAATCGGACCACCACCAAGTTCGTCAGTTCCAACTGGAGTTCAACTAGGCTGCTCCTCGTTTACTGCTCGAGCTAAACGACCCATGTGAGTCAGAACGGGACCGAGGGGGAGCAAACGAAGTAATAAGAGTAATAAAAGTGGGTTTCGGCCCTCAGTTTCATCCTGAGGGACCCCTCTATCCTCAAGTGCCTTATCACTGCGGAGTGAATTCGATTCCGTTTGATTATATTAGAGACATTATATTATTAATTCCCATTATGCGCCCTCCGGTTCGTCTTCGCTCTCCCTGACTTAACCTCATGGACTCGAGCCGATAAATCAGAAACATTTTCCACGTCAAGGGGGATTTGAGACTATGCATAGCTTCCTAGTACGATGTATACAAGAGTTAACAACTAAATGTAAGCTCGAGTAGTATATACTAGAATATAATACTTTTAATACTTGATAAGGTGGTAAATATATAAAATATGATCATGGGATTTATAAAAGGGAAGTCTGCGGGAACGTGGGATCGAATAGAATCCGCAGATCTTCCGTCGTTTCCCATACACACCCTCTCCTTTCCTCTCATATAATTCATCAGTTGGGGCTTCGAGTGTGGCCGCAAGAAGTCAATGGGTCTCCTGACAAGTCACAGAAAGTTCCTTGTTCGTGAACGTCGCTCTTGGAGGGCAGGAGGAGGAGAAATGGGCTATTTTCCCCATAATGTCTGTTTTCTCTTCTCTCCGATCTGAAGATGAATGGGGAGGAAACTGTCCTTTTGTCCAAAGTCACAATCTCTCCTTTCAACCTCACTTCCCTCCTCCTTATGCTCCTTTTCAAATAAACGAACCAGAGTTTATCTTCATTTTTTACCCAGCATTTCTCAAAAATTTCTTATTCTCTAAAATATATAGAAAAATCAATCCTGAGAACATCAATTCCGACATACTTTCGTGGGATATTTGAGAAATGCGGTCATACAGGGTCCTTTTGAATGCATTTGAGATGAAAACGAGAATTATTATTATTTATGTGTGACATGTCAAGTATTTTGATTTACTATTTACTACAAATGGCAAATGATGTAATATTTATGCATGTGGATTAATCACTTGGCCCTTCATCCTAATTGTAATTACTTGCTTGAATAAATCTGGCTTATTGTCTTTTGTCTAATTGTTTGAAATATATTTGACAGGGCAAGGATATGCTAATTACGAAACAAGTACATTTCCATGCGTGTGTTATTTATGCCTCTGAGTTCATACACTTGATAAACCGATAATAAATGCATTATTCAGTGATGTATCTTGGCATATGAGGATTTAGCATGTTGGGACAATGCATTTGTTATTTAGAGTCTAGATAAAGTTAGACAGGGAGAGTTGAAATATGAGAGGAGGAAAACCAGAGGAATTACTATATTTGAGCTTGAAGGTAAACCCGAGATTCTCGATCCGATTAAGTCCATTTACAAAGATTAGGAAAAGCAGTATACATACAATGGTTTAAAATCTAAAGAAATGCCATATCCTGTCCACAATTCACTTTTCAATCTTATTTATTATTTCATTCTTACATCTTTCAAATACAGACATTTCATTCATTTTACACTTTTAAAACAAAATACTTTTATAGGGATAATATGAATTTCAAAATTAATATTGGTAATATGTGAAATACCTTGAATTTGCCATACCAAGACATGAAGAATCTTGAAATTTTAACTTATTGCAAGACATGCAATAATTTAATAATTTGAAGATTCTTATTTGATATATATTTTCAATACTTAAGTATGTCGGATTTGGGCTCTTTTATGATTAAATATCCTGGTTTTGTCGATTAATATTTCGCAAAAATGTATTGGAAGAATCCCTCGAGGCGAAAAGTTATTCACGGTGGAAAAGATAGTAATGAAAATTCCTCTTTGAGAGAGAAGAATGAGAATTCCGCTGAGGTCCAGAGAGAAGTCAAAGGATGAGAGATGAATGAAATGATCAAAAGGATGTGAAGAAATTCGGAGTCAGTTAGCACCCGAAGCCATCAACTTACGATTCATGAAGTCATGAGAGAAGGAAGGTGAATGTGATCTCAACGCCGTCTCCAGATCACATCCTCACTTTACGCTCTCTCCTCTATAAAAGATGATCATAGAAAAGGAAAGGGAGTCTGAACAAACAAGATTAGACACTCACACTACACACACACACACCTTACCCATACATGCTTGTATAAAAATAGGAATTCTCTCTTCTCTCACACACAAACTCTCCGGCATTAATGTACAAAAAATGAGCAGTGAGGTGTGAAAAGCAAATTCCATTTCCTTCCTTACTTCAATTTCAACACATCCAACAAGTTTTAGGTCTTTTGGACATGATGATAGTAAATTAGAAATGTGTAACAATACAAAAAGACATGAACTTCTTTCTTGCTAGACTTTTCTGCGTATTTCTAACGAGATGTGTGCGTTTCTATTTTTCCACTTTCTCTTTTTCTCTCTCAAATGGTAATGGCTCCTCTCTTGTTTATGCAAATATCGTTATCTAGAAAACACTTTTCACATTGGGAAATATTGTTAATCCTGAACGTCGTTCAATATGTTTCCTTTGAAGTGGCAAAGAACATATGCTATTAGGTGAACAATCCCCATTTATTCATGAATGATAAATAGACGAATTCCATTTATAGTTCGAGTTCTTGGAATGATCAAGAAAAGTTTATTCTTGCACAGGTAAATCCCATTGTCTCTCAAACTCGCTCACCTTTATGGTTAAAAAAAAGAGCAATTTAAAAAAGAAGCTTTGAAGCTTAAACTTTAAATCCAGAGAGGATAAAAGTAAATTGGTTGGAATTAAGGATGAAACCGGAGAGAAACATCTCGGGAGTATTAATAAATAGTAGGAAAAAGGCCAAGAGAAATGAGCAAATGTGAATAATTGCGAAGCTCTTGAGCTGGAAGTCAAGATGGACGAGACGAGGGTTGTTGTTTGGTCCAAATGCGTCGCCTTTTATTTTATTGACATGGGAGTCTAAGCGGGTCGTCTCGTCTCCCACTCCAAAATCTCGACATTTATGGATGGGAAAATAGTGCTAGCTATTCAGATGTTGTAGGAGGAAATACAAAAGGCTCTCCCTTCCATAATTGGTTCATTCAAATGGAAATTCGAACATGGGACGAGACGACGACGAGTAAATTCATAGATGAACCAAACCTGATAAGAATTGTCAATTTACTCTCATTTTCTCTCCTTTTTATACTTTATACTCACAGAGAGACGTAAAATCCCTGATAATCAAATGTTTCATCACCAATGGTGGGATTCTGTAATGCGAAGGCGGCTAGACATATATTCCCATATTTACTCACTATTTAATTTTTATGCCCAAACAATTGTTTTTTATTGCTAATCTTGATTTACTTTTCCCCAGTTTATACTTCAACTTTCATGACTTTCATGAACTAAAAATGTAAATTGTCTTACAGCTACTTTACTAATAAACAAATTGATAAAAAGTCATGTTTTTGCTAAATGATTTTACTGTTTGCACGTGCTAAGAGATTTATGCAATTACTTGAACGAAAAGCTAAACTGCTCTTGTTATACTTACTATAAAGTTAAATGAGTAAAATGAAAAAGCAGGATAGGTTAACAAGTTTCTTTATTTGCAATTCTCAGAGTATATTATTACTATTCCTTTTTGAGAAGGAATCTTTTGATTTTCTCACTTAAATATTCATATCATATCATTGGAATTGAAGGATGGAAAATGCAAGAAGAGGAAAGTGGAGATTTCACACCCGAATTTCTTCCATTCATCAAATTCTCCTCGTAAATTTATTCATATTCTTTCATCTCTCCAACTTAATAAAAATGAAACCTTCGAAATTGGAGAAATCTCATTTCACATGCAAAAACTTTGTGTCACAATTCTCAAATACTTTTGAGATTTTGTCAATAGGATACACATACCAGATATTTGGTCTATAACAAAGTCCTACTATATCAATAGACATGAGAAATAGAATTTCTATAATTCTGTGAAAAAAAATTATTTGTAGTTTGAAAAATGCCGAATTTACAATTTATCTTACTCAACATAATCAATATATTTAATTATTTTATTTTATTTTAACCTATTACATTTTATTACTTTCCAATAATATTGAGTTTTTGTATTTTTTCCATTATTTGACTGATTTTTGACAAATTGAAGGATTGGAGATGGAGAGATGGGAAAGAGGAGGATGAAAAGGATGAATAGGGGGAGTAAAGGCGTCGGAAGTGTGGAAGTGTTTGTGGTGATGTTGGTAGGCCGGCGGAGAATCTTTCAAGTGCTTCTCCTCATTTCCCCATCCTTTCTCAATGTTCCAGCTGATGGAACCGAATATTCGTCGACATTCGGAAAGCGCGAAGGGCCAGGAGTCTCATGCATATAAATTCGTCCGATTTCCTTCCATCCTATCAAAATAAAAGAGGAGAACCCCATGATACCTAATGTCTTCCAATAAAACCAAGCTTGGCTCTTGAGCTTCTTTCCCTTGTAAAGTGGTAATGCGATGATGATACCTTAGCCGTCTCATCTCTCTCAATCGATATCCAAAATATTTATGATTTATTCTCACATTTCACAAATATGCCCAAATACAAATAAACCTTTTGAAATTAAATATCTGCGGCTATGCAACTCGAATCATCGAAAGCAATAACATTCTCAATTTTGTTTTACGTTCTCCGTTCTACTGAAAAAATATCTCTTGTTAGTATTATCCATCAAGTTCTATAAAAGTAAATTGAGTCAGCGTATCCTAATTGCCGCACATTTTTGAGATACATTCCTACTTGATGATTAAATGACAAAAAGTGCAAAATGTAGTGATGCATATAATAATTGGGGAGTAAGAGTGCCAAGGTTAATTTTGGCATTGATTGCAAATAGAATAAGCAATCGAAGCGATGGAGTTTCGGTAAAGGAGTCTGTGAACCGAAGGGTTCTGTGGTTCTCCGAAGGTTCGTGAGTGAAGGGCCGCTCATTGGCCAAGTGAGTCCTCCATTGTTAATCTCCTATCTTAAAACTTGGAAGAAGGAGCAAAATAATGCAGGGGATATATGGTGATGTATGTTCTCATTTTCCGCGTTGTGAGGTAACGGCGACGTGTTACATCAACGACCGTTCGATCAGCTCACTGATGCTGCACGGAGTCAATGAAGCCCATTACCCTTTTTCTGCTGACTCCTTTCTCAAAAACAATTTCCTTTTTTTCTCATTGTCAACGGACGCTCAACGCCCAGCGCTATTTCGAATATACATACATCACACTACTTTGTTCATTTATATCAGACTACGATTAGCAACTTGAAAATGAAAATGAGTTGGACCACAAGTTATTCAATCGCAAAACCCTCGCATACATTTTTACTTTCAATTTCCACTTGGGTCTTTCGTATTGCTACACATTCACGTACAATGATACTACATAAGAAGCCGTTTTGCTATCTGTATTTCTTTGTATGCTTACAAAGCAAATCATATGCAACAAGATATCTTAATCACGTATATATTGATTGAAAGAGCCGGTGAGTGGAAGTGGAAACCTTCGAAAATGAGAATTCTCAGGAAATAATGCAAAAACTGGCGTTTTCGCACTACTTGCCATGTTACTTGGAGCTGAGTGAGTATAAAAGTAGAATTCACTCACATCAACCATGATCAGTCAAGTAGGAGTTATTGAGTAGAATCGAATATTAAAAAGGAGATCAACATGTTTAAGTTCCTAGCCCTCGCCCTCGTCGCTGCTGTGATTCCTTCAACTGTTTTGGGACTCGAGGGATATTCTCATCAGAACAAAGTTGGCCCAGTCGCCCACGGCCATGGTTACGGTGGACATGGGTATGGAGGAGGTCACGGGGGTCATGGAGGTCACGGAGGTGGCTACGGCGGCGGTTACGGACAAGACTACCACGCATATCCAAAATACGCGTTCAATTATGGAGGTACAAAAAACTTATTTCTTTTCCTTAAAAAAGTTTGAAGTTTGTGGGATCGATCTTTTAATTTGTCTTGGATAGTGAACGACCATTACACGGGAGATGTGAAGAACCAGCATGAGATGCGTGATGGTGATGTCGTGAAAGGGCAATATTCCCTCGTGGAGCCCGGCGGCTCCCTCAGGACCGTCGACTATTACGCTGACCACACGGGTTTCCACGCAAAAGTCCACAGGACTCCAGTTCACCACGGACACGGCCATCATGGTGGACATGGCAAGGGACACGGAGGATACTGAAATTTGAACTAGAAACTTTTTCTACAAGAACTTTGAAAGAATTTCATTATTTAATTTATTACTTTAATTCCAGCTATTCTCTTCTTATTTTATTCTACATTGACTTCCCTTACTCTTACTCTTAAATTAACAAACGGAATCAATTTTCGTCCTTTTTAGTCGACTTGACTGATTTTAATTAACCTTTCGCTCTTTAAATGTATTAAGACCTTTTCTATAGACCTTCAATTAAATGTTCTTTTATTTCAAGAACAATCAAGTTGTACATTTTATGTTCCTATAATCTTAAATTCTATTTTTGTACATAATTAAGATATTAACATTTATTTTTAGTTAGTTAAGATAAAAATGTTAATAGTTATTTTCTTGAACATGACGACTTTCTTGAAATTTAAATATCTACTTTTAAACTATTATAGGACTTTTTATGTAGTAATCTTTTACTATGAAATGTAAAAGTGTTTCTTCTTGAGTCAACTTTATTCTTCTCATGGACTTCACTCCTGAGCGATTGTGATGAAAGAGCAAAGATATTAAAAAGATATAATATAAATCATTTATTAAATCATGTGGAAACTTTTATTATGAAAATCACGGAAGATGTTCGAGTTTTAATTAAGGACACTTCCATGTTCATGCCTTGGAGTCTGAAGTTGGATTAAAGATTATTTAGCGAGAATAAAGGGTTCATTGGAGGGAGAGATGATGGAGAGATTGGATTGAGGAACCCACGGCTGGACGCGTCATTTCGGAAAGTCGAAAAGTTGGGAATTTGAGGACGTGTCTCAAATAAAAATTAAGTTGGCGAGAGGGAAGGCAAGTTTATCTTTCACTCCTTCCATTTCGGCTATCTCCTTCCTCCTGAAGGGGAAAGTTCATTCTGTTTGGGGTGAATGGAGTCGAGGAATTCAATTACATTCTTTCATAAATTAATGATGCAACTGCCGCTTCCTTTTCTTCTCACTCCCTCAATTATTCAAGGCATAGTTATATTTTAGTGACCAATCTCCTTCCAGGTTCATCCACGACTCTCGGAGGACTCGGATTTTGAATTTATAATGGGCGGGGATGTTGTGGAAGAGGGATATGCTGAGACCGTCAGGGGAAAGAGTGAAGGTGGGCCATTAGACGAGATTTATGTAATGGAGAGGGGAAGATGATGGAGAGAATTCCCCCCGAATTCAGAATCTCCTCTGTTTATCTACCGTCGGCCCCCCTCATTCATCCCATATAAATATTGAAGAAGGACAAAATTCTTTATGCATAAACATACGGTTTTGCACAAGGAGACTCTTTCATATTTATATAACTTACCCGGGAATCTCCTCCTCCCTCTGCGGCCGTCCATTTAACTTCCTTATTCGTCATATGTCAGACTCAATGGTGTCATTGTAAAGTAAGGAGGAACTTATTTTCCTATACGCCGCTCATCTTCACTCCGCTTCTTCATATTCCCTTGAGACTTCAACTCAAAGTCAGTTTTTCTTCCTTTCCATGCAAGACTTATGTGCGCTTCCTCATTATTCACTCTGGATCCGAATTTTATGCCAAATTCTTTTATTTTATTCAACGCTTTTTTGCAATGTCATAAATGCATGCTTAAATTATTGATTAAATTATGTGTTTTTATATAACCTTAATAATGATGTGGGTATACAACACATCTCATATTTAATAAGTTTTTAATTATTTTAGATCTTATTCTCCCCTTTCTTGTTATCTGTGTTTACTTAATTACTCATCTTACACTCAATACATCTTAATATAATCCACGAATGTTACAGATCCTCAACTTCTCTCTAATTCTAGAATCCGCCAGTAATCGGGAGAATCCATAATTTACCTCACCCTTCTGCTATAAAAGAGGCAGCGGACTCGCCGCTTGCCAGTCTCACGCTCACAGCCCCCCGAAAGGACTCAGGCTCCACAGAGAGCGATATTGTTGATTGAGATATTGTTAATAGTAGAATCTCGTCTCTTAAGAGAGATATATTCTCTCTATTAAACTCAGTACTTTGGATCCAAATTAAAAGTACTTTTTAATAAATAAGTTATTTATTTTATACTTTTCAATAAAAGAAACAATTTGTAATTATTCAATAATCTTTACTAATCCTAATCTGAATAAATAATCACCCTTCCATTACGCTCACTCAGCTAAAAACAATTGATTTTTACTTTCATAACTCTCATCACGGCACACATATATGGTAGGATTGCTGGGTGAATGAGTTATTGTCTATAATTTGATAATGTGGAATGTATACCAATTAATATCATCGTTTGGTACTAATATTAATGAATTAAAAGTTTTTCTGATTATATAAAGATCAGGTCAAATAATGCTTTATCGAATATACGAAAGAATCGCCCATCACTAGTAATTTTAAGTAATTAAGTAATTCCTGAGAAGTGGTTGACAATGTTGAAAGATTTTCCTTAAATAAGGGATCCCCAGTTGCACCAAAAAATACAATAATTCCTCAGATGTAATGAATCGAGAGTTAATGTATCCTCCGATTAATAAATTCAGGTTAAGAAAAAGAGGGAAATAATTGACGACAAGCTTATATATTTTGACTTAAAACTTATTTAAAATATCATTTAGGATGAATAAAACATGGATTCTGGAATTAGGGAGAAGTTGAGGATCTCTAACATTCGTGGGTTAAAGTCCAAGACGTAATGAATTATGTTAAAATATGAGATGTGTTGTATACCGACATCAATAAACAAATTTTAGAATGGTGTTCATTATATTACATGTTTATTGTTAAATTGTAAGGAAATATATAAATAAATATTTATCTTCAAATAATGGTTGAATCTATTTCAATTATATAATAATAACAAAATGAATATATTTTTTAGAATTTAAATGATGGATTATAAGTAAAGGTTAAATGCCATAAAATTAAACTATAAATAAATATTTAATAAGGAATTCAAAAACAAATTTCACTCATAGAAAGGTTCTTGCAAGCTAAAGCTTTTTAATCAGCCATTGTTGTTCCGGAGCATCCTTGCACTCAACTAATTTCAATTCCTTGTCAATTCTGAAATATTGTAAAATTAATACGATGTCAATAATTTAATATTTTCATATTTTTTGATAATTTCTCAATTTTTACCCATCGCTTGTTAAGCATGTCTCATATTTGTAATTTTTCAATTGGAACAAGTCATCTTTTCCTTCTTCAACTATCCATTTGTGGGAGCTTCCATGTGAGAAAAGCTAAATGTTTAATTAAAGATATTAACCCAAAACTAAATTTCGTATTAATAAACAACTTACACGTCCAATCAAACCAAGAGTTTCATGGTCAATGTCAAGAATCATTTTTTCATTTCCAGAAGAATGTAAAACAAATGGAGCAGTTCCTACCATTTCAAAAAAAGAAAAATTTAAATTACTAGCACTCTTAAAACCATTTATATATAATAAATAAATTCTTGTAAAATTTTGCGATGAAGTACCGTAAAATACAAATGCTTTGTGAAACTTCCATCCTTGAAAGGTCGAGTCATTGTAGGCTCGAGAGAAAACAGCAGTTTGATCCTTCACTGGTGAAGTCCCATTGATCGTGAGTGCCTTTATTCACAAGGAAGTCAAAGGTTGTTTTTAATTAAACTCTAATTCGTATCATTTGTGTTTATATAAGTTTTCACCAACCCCCGTGTCTGCCTTGTTCTTGATCTCGTAAACAAACGCCTCATCAAAACTGAGTTTTCCTTCCACGATCAAGAAGAGGGAAATGAGGCAAAGAGTTGAAATTAAATTAAATAGCTGGCCCATCTCTCACTGTCCAATTTTTCCACTTTGAACCTGAAGGCGAATGAATAAAAGAAACGTGAACCTTCCACCTAAATGAAATTCAATATGAAGAGGAAGAGAATGTTTAATTTTCAGTTAAGTGTTTATTTATTATGGAAGGGCAAAGTCGTTAAAATTTAATTAGTGTGAGAGAGACCGGGTGAATCCGAGCTTTGGTGCAATTAACCAAGCCTCTCCTCTTCCTTGTCTCCCAACTCGCCTAATTAAGTAGCTCATCTTTATCGAGTAAGAAGGCCATCAATTAAGTCTTGAAATCTCTCCTTTCTCCTCCTTCATGCAATTAGCCATTCTAAATTATTAAATAAGCATTTATTTTCATTCAACTATTTTCATTTCTTTCCCTCACGCAACGCATTCCTTCAATTAATGTTATTTCATCATTCCCTTACCTCATTTCTTGAAAAATGCATTATGGTGCAAATGATAAATTTATTGTCATGCTCGCGATTGGGAGCTAATGGATGACTACAAGCATATTCTTGTGTAACGCAAGAAAGATCATGCATGTGATCCTAATTGTACAAGTTCATTACAATGCAGGATCTCGTTAAAACTTCTCATGCATACGTATAGGAAGAACTAATGAATTTTTAAGATAGGAAATACCCGGAGTCCCACGAAGAGCTACAAGTTGGTGAAGGTAAAACTTTATTTTAATTTAAGGAACTCCTGTGTGAGTAATGGAAGTAATGTATGAGATAAGCGACCAAGCGCTATATATAAAACACGTCAAATAAACTTTCGAGTAATTTGAAGATGATAAAGTTGGTTCAAAATGAAAGATCAACCAATTGAATGAAAGTAAGTTAAGTAATTTGATTCAGATCGCTCTTTGCTTCGCCTTTAACTTCCTTCTCGTATTCTTATTATTTTCTTTGCCAGATAATTAAATTTGTTCTGAGAGGAAATTTCATCCGGAAGTTTATGAGATCCTGGAGTAAAATTTAAAATCCAAGCTGAAGGAACTGAGCAAGGCCTTTTACTGCTTTCATTTACTTTTCATCTTCCCTCGTTGAAGAGACATGCTCGACTTACTTAACATTTTAGAACTTGTTTTAATAGAATAATGAAAAAGTCGAAATGAGCGTCCTTTCGTGGTTCACATTTCAAAGGAGGAGGGGGAGAAAGAGATATAATTAATTAAATCTAATTCTCGTTAGTTCAACCTTGGAAAGCTCTTGGTTCGAAAGAAGGGGAGACGAAGAAAGTGAAAAGAGTCTCCTACTCTTGTCAGATTTAATTTCAACTCTTGCTTGTAGGAAAAGGAGCTCAACTTCAAATAGGGGAACATCTTCATCTCATGGAGATTTTATACCCGAATTCTCTCAACTCCCTAATTACGCTCCCATTCTTTACAGCTATTTGTTTAATTAAATTATTCCATGGATAATTGAACCTCCTTTTATTCACTACATGAAGACTCAATTTCCAAAAATTAATTTGCCTTGGCTCTGGATCTCCTAAAACATGTTTGGAGACTTGAACCACGTGTCAAATTTTTATTCAGCCTCCATAAATCCCCATCTCAAATTCCTCGTGGTGGAAGTATAAAATATTTATCATTCCCGATTACCTCATGCAAATGAGGCGAAGCGGAAAGTGAGGATGTCCATTTCATAAACTCGAATTGAGGTGCACAAGGAAAGGAGCAAATTGCCCTCTCCTTAAATTTCCATCCCCCGAAAATGGGAATGGAATGAGCTGTCAGGCTGGGAATGACAGGAGCTTATTTACCATACTCACAATCCAACTTACATTCATTTCGCAAATTACACTTCCATATTACATCTCACATGTCGAATTTGCATTTTCCATTCCGTCCCTCGAGCCCATAAGGCAGCAGACGCGGATTTGATATCACTCACTCAATCATGTGTGTTTTGAGTCCTAAGCCCTCGAAACAAGTGTGGCCCTTTGGATGAACTTTATAAGCTCTCGGGTGCGGGCGAGGAAAAGACATACGAATTCCCCCGTCACTCACGCCTCTCTCTATATGGAACGAGAGGGCCGAAGTGGATTTCGACTTTGTAATTCTCCTCTTGACAGAATTAAATGGATATTTCCTACAAGACTCATTGGGATGACGGATCGGTCAACTCATTCACCCTCGGATTCTAAAAGGGCACATTTCATTTATTGGATGTCTCCCTATTCTTTAGCACCCCCTCGTTGTATTTATCCAACTTGGCCGTAAGAATAAAAGGGAGGAATGGGAACAATCCTACATGGCTCATGCCTTCCATCATTTCCAACACACACCCCAAAACCTCATTCATCATGATTGGAAGGCGATAATGATCCACGAAGGCATCAGTCGAATCATTGTTGGAAGTTTTACTCAAATCCCCTCCGATTTGCCCTCTTAATTTCTCCATGTCGAGGAGGAGACAAGGACGATTTGACGATCCAGGGCGTGGCATTTGAACGAGGACTATTCCCTCATTTAATTCCTTCATTTAGACCGTTCGTGCCAAAAGCCTTGAAAAGGAATTTCCAGGAACCGGAATTTCTCAATAGAACTAACTGTTGAGAAAAGTCAATGAGACGGGACAAGAATGCGGGCGATGAGTTGAGGAAAAATTGAGATTCGGAACAACTCGTGGATTGACAGAGTGGAGAACTTGAGAATGACGGACATTGAGGAAATCGAGCTTTTCTGCATAGTCCTCCTTTGTTCATTGAAGAAGGGTGTGGGTGAGGAATTGAAGGAAATTCACATCAACACTTGGCCCTTTCTCTTTCCACACTCCCAGGGAATGAATCCGTCCTTTGATTTCAAATCCCATGTGCTGGCCAGCCTAAATTCCTAAACCCCATTTACCATGGAGAATCTCTTTAGGAAAGGATCATGTGTTCACACTTTCCTGTCTCCGAAAACCAGTCAACGCCTGCATGAAGTCCATTTGTGTACGAATGGAATTTAAACATTTTTCTACATGTATAACTCACAGACTTTTTTAAATCTTCGATTTACGAAAAAGGGACGTATTTTCATCATAGAATTCGCATCATAAATCTTTCTATCGCTTCTAATAAACCAAACTTATTGTGAACAGAAATATCAAGCATTCCTTATCTTATATTTTAGAAATTCATATTTAAATAATTAAACATCCGTTACAATAATAATTAAATTGTAACGGATTTAATTCTGTAAGCTAAAGATAAAGTCTTAAAATAAATATATTTAATTTCTTTTGTTTTTATTTTACAATTACCTAATTATAATTATAAAATTATTCATCTATTGACAAGTAGCAATATAAATTAATGGCTTATAAAAAATTGAGTGAATTTGTAGGGATTTTGTTCGAAATATTTATTAAGTTCCAGAACGGAAGAGATTAAATGGATGAAGGAAGAGGAGTTGATGAATTCTACAGAGTAATATAATAAAAGCGCAGTCTGTTCCAAAGGGACTCATCTGAGTGTGGAGCTAGTCCCTGTTATGCTAATCGTTTCATTTCATTGTGAAATCAATCAAGGGTTCCTCTGTAAATGGAATCCTTGCTATCGACAACGAGTCCAATCATCTCGTACCACTCAACCGAACATTCCCTTTTACAAATTGGATCACTTTGACAATAGCTTACACATTTGCCCAAAGCTATGAATTAAAAGGACGAAGGGTCCAGCTACTCTGAGGGCCACTTGGCCCTTATAAATCAAAATACATATTGAATCCCCTCCTTTTATCCAAGATTTAAGATCAGCCCACTTGATTTACTCGCTAATGGACATCACCATGCTTCATTTTAATGAAATTTTGCTTTTTATCTTCCGCATTTTCAAGTCAGCTGGATTTTTAAAATTGACAAATGTTTTGCAAAGAAAAACAGGAAACGGAGAGAAAAATGAGAAATAAAATTGAAAAAAGGCAAATGACAAAGTTGTGCATAAGAGCAATTAAACTTGAAAACTGCTGGTTCCTTTGACAAATGGTTGAACTCCAGGATCTCTTTGCAACAATAGAAAAATCCATGAATTTCAAGCAATAAAGCACGAGTTGGAATTTGGAGAATGAATGAAATAAATAATAAATTATGAACATCTAGTGGAATTGCATTTATAGCTAAAGCGTTCCAAACGAGGTCTTAAATATCAGAAGAATTTAACATTCTTTCAGTATAGTTAAAGCGGACTTGGCTCCTCCGCCTGTTCTTGTAAAGTTAAATATCGAGGGAAGCTGCGTGGGGGGTGATGGGATCTTACTGCGGTTAATGGGTAACTGGAGAGATGGAATTCCCTAACTCTCTCTGATTCATTCTCAAGTGTGGTCAGAAGAGACAGACAATAATGTTGGAATTGTGAGGTCGGGCCCTATAGTGTGTGTGCTAGAGTGTTGGGTGCTTTTGAGTGTTCTTCACTGAAGGCGTGAATGGTAACGAGTTCTCTTTGACACCTCTGAAGGTCCCTTAAACGCCGCGTGGCTCATTGTTGAGGCCGGAGGCAGCCGGCACAACCAGGGGAAGTCAAACACACACAGAGGCCCTTCATTTTCTCCCCCTTTGCCTCCTGACTTCTCTTCAGTTATCCATATTGAATAAAGAGCCTTATTTCCCCATTTCTTTCTTCTACTACAATTCTCCCTTTGGTGCTTCACATGATCCTCAACTAGGTGTATGACATTCAAGTTCAATACAAACTGGTCATATTCATACTGTTCTGTTGAACTGTTCATATTCATACAGTTCTCGTATTGGAACATGTCGTGCAGTTTTACTATGAATGATATCATGAAGCTTTTTTTGGCGTAGATTTCTAGAATGCTAAAGGTTATGATGTCATGTGTATAGCTAGTGAGATAAAGGAAAGTCACCGCAAATGGAGAGTGTGAATAGACTTTTTAAAACTGAACCTCCATTTCTCTCAAATGTCATCTGGTTGGAGGTATTCGGACAAAGAAACCGCGCTGGGTTCGGGTGCTCCTCTGTTCCTCCTCCTCGTCACCTCCTTTGTGACGGCGGCGGACGGAGGATGAAGAGGAGCCGTTTGAGCAACAGATGTGAGGTCTCGATTTATATAACAACAATCTACGCACCTCCTTCTGCACAAATACTTGACTCGCCCCTTCATTCCAAACACAGCCCTGGTGCACTACTGTTACTCGTGTATAGAGAATATACTACTTTCCTGTTATTGTATGGATCGAGAGAGATTTCGGAGATCTTTCATCAATATTTGCTCTCTCGAGTTCTCTCGTCCAAACCGGAGGGTGCGAAGGACCCACACGGTGTTTATTTAATCCAAATCTCTCTTCCTCATTGTCATCCCACACGAGCGTTTTGATTTATATTCAGAGAACCTCTTGGATAAGGGCAAGTGTGAAATTCCCCTTTGGATCCTCATTAAAACTGAAATGAAGTGATGGTGAGTTTAATTATGCTGATGAGCCTCGCCTTGGAGGAACGGGACGGATTACTCCCGGTGAGGTGCACGGAGACCTCTTGTTCTCAACCTAATATCATTATAGATAGGGAATTGAGTCCGTAATGAGGAGAGTGATTTGAAGTAGTTGGGGTGATTGGAGAGTGATTAGCCCGTTCGTCACCCCACAGGTGGGGAGATGGCGAGAAAATGGTTAGCCTCTTGCTGGGCGGATAGGGTCGGGGAAGGGCCCAGGAAATCGATTGTTTTTCTCTTTGAGATAATAATTTCACCCTTCAACACTTTTCAATTTTCTGGCCGAGGATCCCTGCCGAGTCTCCCTCAGAGTCAATCCAGCCTCAGGAGAAGGAAGAATATATGAGAGAATTCCATCCCGGGAACATCCAGCCTTTCATCGCGTCCCTTAAAAGAGCGAACCTTTCATGTTTTTGTTTCAACCCGCCTTTTGGGCCGACGAGCTGCGACCCTCCCGGAATTCTACGAGATTCACCACTTCAATCTCAATTCGAAGGAATCAAAGCCCGTCATCCGATCCGCACTCTTTCATCTCATTTCCTCCCCTAATTTCTAATTTGCAGCTTCAGATCCTCTCTAATCTAACTGTCATCCTCAGAGTCCTTTCAATCCTCATATTTTTCCTTCAATTTCACGCCTTAATTTCTTGTTACTTCTGACTGAATCAAACATGGTTCATGATTTCACTCACAATACTTTATGACAAATTCCGATATGGAAAGTTATCCAATTGTAATTGAAACCAGATAACAAGAATCAACATTATTGTTCCTATTTCTTATTATATTACGTTCAGTTAGTCAGATACATTCATACATTAGCAATTAATTTAATCTTATTTTAACTCAATAATAAGTATTTTAAATTCAATATATATAATTATTTAAAAACAAACAATTATTTAATAAAATATAATATTCTAATTAACCTTGTTTGTATTTTCTTTGAATCATTATTTATTTGAATACTTTTAAAGTTTTTAAATGACATTTCAATATTAATACTTTATAGGAATAATCAAACCAGTTAAAAAACCAGAAAATACCTGAAATAATGCCAATAGAGTTAAATAAGTCGTTCGAAAATAAAAAAAGGAGTTTGAGAATTTACGATAATTCTATCGAGCCAGGATGGTGCAAGAGGGGGGAAGAGCGTGTAAATCTTGTTAGAACTTATATTAAACGTCTATAAAGACTTGGTTTAATAGTTGGCTCTAATGGCTTTGGTCCATTACGACCCAATTGAAAACAATTGTATGCTCCGTTCCGGGTCCCTCAAAGGAGTCACACGTCTGTTTGGGCAAGCCTTATAAGGCCACATCGCTCAACATAAAACGACACGTCGTCGTCGGTGTGTTTTGGGAAGCAGCGGATATTGGAATTTGGTCGAGGGATCGACGTGTGTCGAAGAGGAGTCTCATCAATCAATCAAACGGACTGAGTCCACAAAGCCAGGAGCATTTTTCTTCGTCATGATGAGAGAAAGAAGAGCCGAATTTCCTTCGTCCCGCGAGTTCGTCCTATTCCTATATCCACTGTAGTAGGCAGTTGTGGAAAAAAGAGGATTTCTTTACTCAATTTGTCCATGTCACGCCCGCTGCCCACTCGCCATTTTCAGACGTGAACGACGAAGTCGGGTCAAGATTACCTTCATTTGGGAAGAGTCGTAATTCCCTTTTATAAATAATTACACTCTATTCCCATTTACTGTGTATGCTGTGCGTCTTCTTTATACCAAAGTCCCCCTAATTCTCAAGAGGCACGGAATACATTGAGCTCATAGGAAAACCATCTTTCTTACGCACATATTTTGAACGAGTAAAAATCTCTCAACCATTCACTAATTATTTAATACATTAAATAACTTGCGCTAACATAGGCATAAGCTTATATAATAATAGCGTTAATATTTTTTAGTATACTTGAAGTAGTAATAAAATTGGAATCAAATAATCTCCTCGAATTCACCATTGTTTGTCCTGTATCTCGCATCGTAAGGAAGAGCATAAAAAGAGATATAATAATAGTAGTAGAGAAATGCATATAGGTTTAGTGGGAATAATATGGCTTTATTATTATAAGAGTCTTAAGGAGACCCTAGTCGGGATGATGAGGGTTGTTGGACCATGAGGAGCTCCTTGTAATGGGGGAGTTCGAGTAGAGTCCAAGGAGGAGATTTATGAGTAAGCCGGGAGAATTTTGGCGAGAAATAATTCATATTTTTATGTTTTTCACTCCGAGCCTCCGTTTCCTTACTTTGCGAAGTGAATAAGGGGAATTATAACTCATCCGTGAAATGAAGAAGCCGTAAAATCCGGAGGATCTCCCTTCAATACCAATATTACTTGTAGCTCCTCTGCCCTGGCACTTGCTCTTCTTTCCCTTTGACTCCTAACGGTGGAAGTGATGTGGGATCCTTCGGGTGAAGGTGAGGAGTGGAGGTCGTTAGCCGACTGATTTACAAGCCACACCGCCTATGATTAGCTTGGATAATGTGGACGAAGCCGAAAAGCAATTCTGAAAACCGGAACCTGACGGATCCGAAGAAAAAAGTGAAGGCGGCGGGTAATTTATGAGGAAGGTTCCTCGGGTTTTCGTCTCCTCCTCTCCGCCTCTTCTTCATTCGTCCTCGGGATAATCATCTTTTTACGACTATCACTCTCGAGTTCTCAAAAGGTACAAAGAGGGATCATATAATATGAAGTGTTAATAAGAAAATCATACCTTGCTTCCTATAATTCCAGGCATTAAAAGAGTAAAATAAATCTAATTTATGCAAGTGCGCCGTTCCAGCTCCTTGTCATAGCGACGCGTTCCTTAATAAAACTTTTTAGTTAAACTATTATTTTGGAAAAGTTTTTTAGTAGGGTAGTTGGAGTAGGAATTTCCCGAATTTATGGTGCTATTTTAATGAAATACAAATTAATAAAAATTATGTCAAGGGAGAACTTGAGTTTGAATGGAGAGATTTGAGGAGTGAGAGAATCCAATTTAAACTTTACGACCCTGATAAGATGAATACCATGAAAGGTAATGTAGAGTCGAGATACAAGACCGAGCTCTCAAACTGCTTGGCTTGCAATTGAGGAAAAATGCAAAGTTGGTGAAGTGGGAGATGGAGGGGACGAAGCGGGATGATTATGATGATTACACCCCATTCGTCGTAAGGGCTCTTGGAATATTAGTATTATTGTAAGTTGACTTCTTTCTCGATGGTGGAGGGTTGAGATAAAATGAGGCAGTTCCTCATCTCGCGCTTCATTTCTCCTCCTGTTCGGGAGTAGCGACTCCTCTCGAACTTCCGACTCATCACATATATATACTCTCATCCTAGCTACTAATACTAACAATAAGACTCCTTCATTTCGTCCCCTATTTTTCATCTTCACTTATCCCCATTTCCGTACATTTTTCCTCCCCATCCAATTTCAATTTTCAAATGGGGAAATAAAACGAATCCGATCAATCAACCCACCTTCCTCTTAACCTCCTATTTTTCACCTTAATACTTTCATTCTGCTCCTTCCCTCTCACCGCTACAGCATTGACTCAAAATGAATAAATATTAATAGCCATGGATCATTGACGGAAATGCATTTTTCTCAATGAGACCTTTGGTGGTGCGTGGGGAGAATGAACAAACGAACGTGTGAAAGAGAAGAACCGTTAAATCTACCTTAGAAGGAAGACAGGTAGGCTAATACCCGTTTATTTTTATTCTTACACCTCTCCCTTCCCGTCAAGACATTGGGGTTTAAAGAGGATTAAAATTGATTCTGTGGTGGATTATCCACACTTGTGTATCTGTCGGCTCACTCAAGAAACTAAAAGCTCTATAGGTTCATATATCAGTAATATCAGACAGGACTAAAGAGTATTAAATAACTGTGTATAGTTCCAGCAGAGGTATTTCGAAGGAAGATGATGGAAGATAATGAATGAAACTTCAATATGTGTCTCACGGCAGGAGATGGGAAAGAAAGAAAACAAAAGGAAGAAGACGAAGGTGAAGTTCCTATCACTTTCCTTCATCGATTTCCTCTCGTCCACTCTCAATCCGCCCTTCTTTTCAGTGGAGTCGACAAGGGCTCAATCACACTTGTCTACTCCCTTCATCTTTAAATGCCCCTGTTCCTTCATTACTTCATTGAGCAGATGGAGAGGACTTTTCTTTCTTACCTTACATACACTCCTCCTTTCTTCCTCCTCTGCACACTTTGACTTTTCAATGCGCCATTCTCTCTTCTTCGCCACCAACACCCCTTTTGAGTCGTGAATAATAAACAATTCCTTCTTTTCATGTCGTGTCACAAATATTCGACTTTTTCAAAACGCCAAACTTCACCTTTGCCTTGACTTGAGAAGAAGTTCGTCGGCTGCTATGCTTTCTGCTGTAAGAATCTGCTCGGGCCTTTGAGGAGATTAATGGAGTCTTAATGAATAATCGGAGGATTGACTTCTTCTAAAAGGGTTGAAGCGTATTGAATGATATGGTTTTCCAAGTTCACAGGTTTAGGTTCCGGAGATTCCTCTTTGTAACTTGATAGACGTCGAACGTTTGAGAATCAAATGTCAAAGTGCCAAAGCGGGCGAGTAATGGATGATGGATTGAAAATTGAATTTTTCCATTGCCCCTTCCACCTTTTTGTGCATCTCTCCTCTTACTTTATATAATCATTCAAAGGTAAATGGAAGCGTGTTCTCTTCAATCAACCCAATGGAATAAAAACACATGTTTAAACTTTTATGTTTAAAGATGTTTAAGCTTTTAAAACTTCGGCGGAGATAACTTTTTATTTTGCTTCCCTCCACCGCAAATTCACTTATTCATTAAAACAAATAATTAATTAATCACTGCTGTGTTTTCAATGTGAAATAACCAAAAGTGTCGACTTGATTACTTTAACAAAAATTGTTAAAAAGTTTTGAATTGAAATTTAATTAAATTTTAAACAATAATGTGGAAGGTTCATTTAATCCCATGCAGCATCTGAATGGATATTAAAGGGAAATCTGAGCAGTGAATTTGAATTCTTGTCACAAATGCATTTGGGATCAACGATATGAGAAATGTTGTATCATAGCCAAAAGTATGTTTTTAGTTATAAAGTTTATTTGGTCCTTAGACATCCATATGGAGAGCTGCTGTTGAAATCAACCGAACGTCCGCTGTTTGAGAGAGAAGTGTAATATTGAAGGGGAATGAGCCATCGAGTTGGAAGAAACTTATTTCATTAAATATCATGAAAAGAGTCTTCGTCTGAGGAAGACACAGAGGGAATCAATCTGTGCGTTCTCGTTTAACTTCCCATCTTTTCCCTCAACCCGCCTTTTACAACTTTCCTTTTATTCTCGAAGGACGAATGAGAGATGAGAAATGGCGAATGAGAAACTTTTATTTTTAATATTAAAACTCAATTTATTATTTACAGCTCCCATTCAGAGTCCTTCAGGAAATTATCTTCACAAGAATGTCTGGGACGGGTCAACGATCCACAATAGGATAAAAATGCTACTTGTATTATAATAATGCAAGTAATTTAATACGAGTGAAGCAATTTGCGCCAAATGAAATTTTTTTGTATAAATTGTTTAAATTTTATTTACGTTGGGCTCAAACTTTTAAATTCCTTTGCAAAGTTTTTTGTCGATAATCCAATTTTTAATTCACATGTCCAATAAATTTTTTAGGATTGGAGGACAAGAAAGAGGAGTCTAGAGCCTTGTTGAATAAAAACTAAATTCTTTTGAAGACAGAGAAACTTTGAGCTTGGCTAATTTCATTAAAAGGCTCCTCTTTGAAGTGTGGCAAATGAATGTGTAGGGCTGACAGAACGGCTCGGGAGATTTATTTCCCTCGTCGCCCTCTCCTCGAGAGCCTTCACAAGGAGAAGGCGACGATGAGTGGATATCCTAATCCCTACACAAGAGACCAGATAAGACAAAAGGGAGTTTCTCATTTTTCGATTCAACTCTCCCCGTGTTTATATTTATTCCTTGTATTCAAAAAGTTCCTTTGAATGTTGGCTCGCCTCTCCCCCACATCTCTTAGACCCAACGACCGCAGCAGCCATGGTGGAAAAAGTCGGGAGAGGAGCCATCAAGCCGCGGAATGAAATCCGGTTCTTCGCTCCCATCCATCCCATTCAATGCAAAGGAGCACCAAGATAGAACTGGTATTATAACAACGAGGATTTATGCATTCAGAAGGACATGCTGCAAAGAGAGGGATCAAATACACAAAGTGAGAGATTCGAGAGAGACAATTCCCATTTACAAACTGGAATTTCAAGAAGGACATTCATAACTCTGACATCGACATGGAATTTATGTGTATCTGACTCGACGTTCGCCTCTGCTAATTAGATCACTCAACCATCTCACATTTTATATTTATGAACTTCAACATTCTTTACAATTCTCCTAGATTTATGTGGCGAATCTTGAAAGAGCCGGCGAACAAAAGCCTTTTACTTTATATAAACTTCTCCGACACTTCGTTCGAATTTTAACGCCTTGAAAAATTTGCCTTGCCTTATATAGCAGACACTTGTTAAGAATATACCGTATATACCTAATCAAACTTGAAGTTAGCATTGAAGTATAAAAATATATGAAAATTCTTGGTGTAATATGAAAATGACAATGATGGAATTAACGCAAAATAGTTAAAATCCTTTCGCCACACGCCGGCAGATGTTTGTAATGAAAGAATGAGAATTCCAAAGTTGAAATGAAATATTTAAATGTGTTTTTTATTCATTGGGACGAAGAGGACGGGGGTGGGGAGAAAAGCCAATGTGAGTTTCTTCATTATTCAAATGAAGTCTCTCTGGATGGGAATGGATGAGGACCCTTTGGTTAATTTAACGACATCAGTTGAATCTCCTGCTAATCTCCGACCAATTTTCCCTCCTTTGCTCTTTAAACTCACCACGTCAGAGAGACAAACCTCGTCGTATTAAAGGAGGGGAAACTCACATCCTCCCAAATAGCAAAGATCGAATCACCAAGTGGGATTAAAATCCTCCCTTTCTCAAATGAACCAGATGCCTCACACTGCACAACTCTGTCGCTATTTAAATATCATCCATGAAAGTGAAAGTTTAAATTAGAGAATATGTTTTCAATACAATTGAACGACATTTGCTATATTGCCGCTCATGTGGATGATGAACTCGAGCGATTGAGGGAGATGAGCCAAAAGCGTTGGGTATCAAAAGGAAAAGGGAATTTAAATTCCTCTCATTTAATCAATTGAGAAGAAATGTAAAACTGTCAAAGCCGGACAAAATTGCTCATATTGAATTTCCCTTTTTCATAATATGCCCAACCAAAGTGACCCTTCCACGCAATAAAACTTAACATATAAAATGCAGTTAAGTATATAAAATATTGAATCCATTCCTACTACAAACAACTATACTTGTACATGAATCGTACGAATAAAAACTCATTTGATGCTGAGAAGGATAGTTTAAAGAGACTAGGGTTGCTATTGTAATTGTGCTGAGGGTGTGGGATCGTTGGGATGGTTAGGAGCAATAATGTAAAACATTCCCAGGATTTGAGCTCTTTGCGTTAAACACCCTCAAGAGTCGAATGATTCAGAAAGTATCGAAGGAATGAAAAGTTTCCAACGAGGGAAGGGAAATGAAATGAGACTCCCTCTAAAGTTTAATTATGCATTGGAACCCACACCCTTCCTCGATCTCATTCCTTTCTCTCGACGTGCATTGTACGCCTATGTGCAACTCCCAACATCGTCCAGAACTCGAATAAAATGTCCATGGATTTAAAGGGACGCTTCCAATCGGGTTGCTCTTAACATAAGCGAGCATATAGCTACGAGAACAACTTGTATCATTTACCTAAACTCCATTACATCGTTCAATTCGATGTATAGCATTATAGTTATAAGGAAGTCTTTGACTCATTTTTAGACCTCAAACTTGTTAGCTCGTGCTTGCACGAAATACACTTAGAATTGGTATGCCTCTATAGTTAGTGACATTGCATCCACAACTGGTAATAGTGGTGAGAAGTGTTGAAGGAGTGTGAGGAGTCGAATGTTGCATGGGGAGTCGAAATTAAATGGTTTAAGAGCTTTAAGACTCGGATAGGAAGTTGAGCGGATCAGGAGATGGAATCGTTTCATCAAAGGACCCCAAGTCGAGGGTGAAAGCGTTTGAAAGAACCACCCTGTCAAATTGCGGAGAGGCCTCGTGACAGAATGCAAATTACGAGGGTGAGTGAAGAAATGACTCAAATTGGGGCGAAGGATTCTAATATGAACAATCCACCCCTCGTTCCCTCCGGAAGAGGGGAAACTCCCGGGACTCTCAGACTTTTCAAATATGAAAAAGGGTTTCTCTCTCATTTCGTAACGCAGTCAGAGCTCAACTTTACATTCATAAGTCATAAATGTATTACTTTGCAGAGCAAAACTCATTTTTGCTCCTCTTTATTTGACTCTCCTAATTCCCGACATTTGATCCCTTAATCCTATTACTCTGATGAGGCACTTAAACAAAGGAACTCCCACACCTTTTAACATTTTTCTACATGACTTTCTCATGACTATACCTAAGACTTAAGTACTTTTATGCAATAGGCATATTATACAGATATCTTCAGGTACATTCTTGTACAGAAATGGGTAAATGAAAATTTAACATGGTTTTTTATTATTTAAGAATGTTAATGAAATGGCTGTTAATAATATATTGAAATTTAGCGTGGCTATTACGAGAATTTTAACAAGAGAAAATGAATAATTTTTCCATCTTCCTTTAACGGAGATGAAGAAGTCTGGGAAGGAATGTGGCGTATGAAATCAATTCCCCCTTTTTACGATCTAATGATGTAAAGTGAAATAATAGTTTGAAGGTGAGTGAGGAGTGCCTGTCATAAACTGCCAAGTTCTCCATTAGGACGAGGAGGATAAATTGATGGGTAATCGAAAGTAGTGGCAGGGAACGCACGATTGAAGGGAGATACATGGGATGGAGGCGCTTCCTTGTCAAAGCCTCCTCCTCCCGGGTCAACTCACAAATAACTAGCATTATCATATAAAAACCTCTTTCTTAATGGATTTCCTCTTATGGAAGGTTAAGGTTCAGTCCAACTAATTTCCACTACTTATTACCACTATCTACACTAAGCAATAGAAAAAGATGAGTGGATGCGACGAAGTCATAAAATCTCCCATGTTCTCCCTCACGTCTCATCCCTGTGTATGAAATTATAAAGAAATTCCTCTACCACCACCATCATCATTCGAATGATGGGAACCCTTCGCCCCAACGAATCTCCGTCAGAACTTCATGACTATTAGCGAAGGCAAAATATTTTAAATAATATGCGAATAATAATGATTTGAGGCTTAAAGTCATTTTGCAAGCTTCTGCAAATTGCTCATCGCTTTTCTCTTTAAAACATAACTTGAGGACTTGGGACATAAGGTTCACCTTCTCATATATCTTTTTGTAAGACATAAAAATGTTTCATGGATTTGAAAAAATGCAGGAAAAATTTAATTTTCCTCGTTTTTTTCTATCTATTTGAATTTTATGGTGTTCAGGTTTACGAGTCCCTCCATGCCAATTACCATCAAATTTGGAGGATGATGGAGAGTTTTGTGAAGGTGAGGTGTGTATGAGTCGTCCACTGGCTCTCAACGTCATCATCTTTGCCTCCTCTTCTTCTCAATGTTATTTAGCCCATGAAGAGGAGTCGGATGTGTTATTAAGAAATCCGAAGGAAGCCATTACTCCAGATGGAACTTGACTTGGGCGGGTTTGGTAACACAATAACTTCCATCTCTTATTTACGTGTTTGAATGTGGAGGAGGAGGGGAGAACCCTTTTGAGTCCGGCTCTCTGTCCATCAATCCATAAATTGCTTTCTTCCTCCTTTCCATACAGGAGTTTATCGTGAGATCGGGGAAGTGGCGCAACTAACAAGCCTTTCCCTTTCGACACGAAATACCCATTCTATAAACTCAACCACTTTTACAATCCAGAGAAATTATAATAATGCATAAACATTTTTAAAGATTTTTGCTCACGTTTTATGACGTTTTATGAATAATGGAGATTTTTTTCAATGTAAAAACTTTTGAGAGTGAAAGGTTAAACATTATACTTTTCTGTGGAGCATATTGGGATATTAGAAATGTGAATGAATGGGCTGGGTTGTCTGGAATCTGTCAAAGAGCAGTAGGTGACATTTACACTTATGAATTTCTCCTCCGACTTCTTCACCACTTGCTCCGTCAATCTTCCCAGGTTGAAAAAAGGGAACCAACGGACTGAAACCCTCAGTCTTTACATTTCTCAATGAGCGTCTCTAATTCCAATGATGAAAGGAAAAAATGAAAGCAAAAGGAATAAAAAAATAACTGGTGAAATCGCGAGTGTTCCTGTCCGTGTTTGTAAACTTTTTTGAGCATCAAAGTTCATAGTTTATGATCGCCACATGGGGAAGCGAAGCCATTCAACTGATCAATTCTCCCCTTTTCAAGATACAAAACAGATACCTCATAAAACTAATGGTGGATGTGAAGAGCCAACAGAAGGGAAATTCACCTCACCACACGTTCATAGCTAACTTTTAAATTTACACACAAAGTCAGCAAATGCAATTTTACCCATATTGTAACTATTTTTAATTTTGAGTAATGATAATTATTTATTTTATTTTAATTAATTATTTCGACTTATTCCTTTAATTAAAATCTCCTCTCTTTTCATTTCATCTCTCAGATTTTATTAGTCATTGACTTGTAAAACATTTTCCTCATTTTTCTAAACTTTATTGACATGAAATAAACAATAAACGACGGAAGGCTTGAATGACTCTAACTTTGATACGGAAGGAACCCCGAGAGCTTTAAAATAATAAACATCCACTTCCGCCCTTCAGCTCTACCTTTGTCTCGATTCTAATTTCAGATTTTACTTTTGCAAATATTTTTTTCTTTCCTTTCAAAATTTTTAAAATTTACCATATAAAAGAAGAATACATTGACTAAATGTTTCAGAACAAATTAAGATTTAAATTAATTTAAATTAATTATTCACGGAATGGACAATCTTTTCTAATAACCTTTCTAATGGAATAATAATAAGAAATAAAAATTTTCTGATAGGGTTCAAGTTTATGATTATCAAAATGTTTCAGGGATGAATTTTAAATTAATTGAAAATTACTCTACTGATAAAAATCATCGTTTTGGACGAAAAACGGTCAGTTTATATAAAAGTACAAAAAAACTCCGTGTATTTAAGTATGTTGTACTTGAGCTTTATCCATACCCTAAACGAATGTAGATGTTGTCGGGTCTTTGGATGTGTGCTCAACTATGTGAGAAAAGACTTAAAGATTCAACCTGTTTGCCCAATTAAACCAAAAGTGCTCATTTTAATGAGACAAGGCTCGTAATTAAAAAATGGGAAAATGGTGGGGATATTCTCCAAAAATTGTTTCACACTCGCCCTTCAAATGTTGAGTTATGATGTGATAAGCTCGACAATTGAAGAGCGATGAGGGTGGCAGAGGAACGAGTATTTAAAATAATTATGTATTAAGGGGCTTTCGAGATCTTGTCCTTGATAGACCCCATGTGATATAATAGCGAGTTGAGTGGGATCGCATGACAAGAGTGATTTGATCCGGTAAGAAAAATCTTAAGGGATTTCTGGTCGAGGGACTCGAGACGTCTCACGTTTAATTTCCTCCAAGTTCAATGATGTGTCGCCGGTGAGGTCGAAGAATGATGAGACGAAATTGATGATATTCGTCCTCAACCGTCTCTCACACCAGCCAACGTCACCATACCACCAGGAAAATCATTTTGTTCGTGGGAACGACTCACCTCAGGTTTCTCCACCATTTCCACTACATAACTACAGGCTTCATTTCTCGAGCTGCCATCAGTTTAATCTTCTCGTTGACTCCCCAAGTTGATCATCTCATCTTGATGTCAGAGGTTCACCTTGATTAGTCACATCGTTATATCGAGATTCTAATTGCTCATTTGTGCTCTCATCAACTCCTTGGGACTTCATAAGTCTAATTTGCAAATTGAGCTCCTCGTTGCATGTTTTGTAATGTTTAATTGAGGGTTTGGGTTCGAGATGAGCAAAAGGCCTTCAAGTGGAATTGCCCAGCTAGGGAGTCAACGAGGATGGGAAAGAATGAGGCTAATGAAGGAGATAATACACTCATTTTGAAAGAGAATTATGATAAGAAGATAAGAAACCTCAACTTGTTTTCTCCGATATCTGTTTGTATTTTGAATACATTAGTGAGTGAGTATAGTTGAGAGTTTTAGAGATACGTTAAAAGTTTGAGTAAATGAAGCTGTCTGAAGGCGAATGATGAATTTTGAAGGGTTGGCTGCGAGGGAGACCCTCGTTCCTCCCCATCTGCTTCTACTGAAGAATTTGCATGAATTTCACGGGTTCCTCCCTGTCACTCATTTCCCCGATAAATTTCCTCCTCTTCCTCAAGGGCCTCATTGTCTCTTCAACTACTCCTCACACACACAGCGAGGAAAACTCAAATATGTGCAACTTGGAGCATCCTCGATTTTCAATTCCCAACCGGTTCCTGCCACGCTCATGGGTTCACCTGGACAGCCCAGGAGAGAATGTTGTGAATCTAAATAAAGACCGCCCAGAACCATTGACGTATTCCGAATTGGCATAAGATGCTCCGAGCGACAAGAGCGGCTCATAAACTACGGCCCTTACCTGGATGGCTCCCAGTCAGTTGGAATAATGAGGAACGAATCTATTTACTCCAAACAAGTTGTAATGCCAATCGAGTCTGTACTTTAAATGCATGGATGTAATATGATAAGTACCTTGCAGTTTATTATTTAGAAAAAAAACTAGGGAATGAATCAAGAGAATGAATTCTCCCCTGACTAACCCGGACCAGGACGAGGAGAGGCAATGGGGCGCGTAATACTTTGTATGTATTGACTCTGTCGTTTTTCATTATCTCTTCTGCTGGAGTGGAGAAGGAAGGAAGTTTCAAACGTTCCCTTCAGAGACAAAAGACACGAGAGTGTCATTACCCGTTGTCTCCTCCCCTCCCTGAGTCCATTAATGAGCGGAGGTTCATCGAGTCTTTATGTGAGTGAGAGTGAGGAGAAGTGAGAGTAATGTGGAGGCAGATGGACATTCAAAATGCTACATTTAATTCACCCGGGTCGTCCAACTCTCACATTTCATTCTTTCGGGTTATAGGAAGGAGTTGTGAGGGACAGAGTCATAAATCTAGCCCATTATTTTATTTCTGCCATTGCCATATTTCATATTCATGTATTCATTGCAGGGTTCCGAATACGGCGTGCCCTACCAGATTTTGGGGCGGCATGCCCCTTAAATGCCCCCGCCCTTTGCCCCCATACCCCCAAATGCCTCCAACTTCCAACCATATACCTATATGAAAAATCATACTTGAAGCCGAATCATTTATTTTAAAGTCAGAAAGCGTTTTCACAGGCTTTTCATTTATTACAGCCGTAAATGAAAATGGCCCTAGCCTTGCAGGAGCATTCTTAAAAATGCTAGTATGGGGCCCAACGTAATTTTAAAGCTGAGCTATGTGAGCATTTTCAATAATGCAACTGCCATTTTCATTTTAGAGTATGTTAATTTCAGTTTGATTATTTAGTTGAATTATTTCTTAATGAATCGACTAATAGTTAAACTGGTTTGACACTTTTCAGGTATGACAAGGTTCCCATTCAACTTTTAATAATTTATTCATTTTATTCAATATTAATTTCAATAATTTATATAATTACCATGAAGAAACTCTGGATGAGCTAGATATTCCAATGTACATTAATTTAAATTTTTAATTAACTGCGTCAAAACTCTAGTGTCAAGAGGCAAATCGGTTTAATGACCAAAACGAAATGATGATAAAGATTAAAATACTCTTTTTTTTACTATTTTTGTGTGCTTACATTCAATTCAATCTATTCATTAAAGTATTAGAAATTAGTTTTATAATTTGAAATTGATCATATTTCCCCAAAAGTACGTCATGCGGCACGTTTATACGGCATTTGACCCCATGTCCCCGGGGCATACCATTCCCTCCCAAATGCCCCCACGGCATGCCCATTGGAACCCTGATTCATTGAAGGAGGATAGGGAGACACTGGTAGGATAAACTCACCGAATAAATATTCCAAACTGACGTTCCACTCCATGAAGTACCCTTTCCGGATGGATCCAAATGAATTTCTACTCTTCCAATCCACAACATCCACGCAATAATCATAACAATAATAATGAGCTCCGTTCACCAGAGGAGACGCAAATAGACAGGAGAATTCTTTTTCGACTCCGCAGTCTACACATAATACATTTAGTTAAGGAAAGCAACATTGGAATCTCGGCTCGGCATTTGCGCCCAACACAATAACGAATATAAGAATGTGGAGAAACAATTCTCCATTTGAATCCTTAAATGCTGAATTAGATACGCGGACTCATAACTCAAACTCAGTTCTTTATGATCATAAAAATACATACGGGGAATTGAGAACCGCTGCATGAGCATATTCCAAATAACACGAATGTTGGGCAAGTGGGGAAGATACTAAAAGTTAATACTAAAATTACATAACGCATATTGGACTTATAAGAGTCACACGCTTTTACAGACATGACATAAGTTTATGTTACTTATATTGTATAAAAATATACTAGTTTACAGTTTATATAACTTGTACAAATATTATATATTTTCAAATACACTTTTCATTAATCTCCCCCGAAAACTCCTTTCTTTTTCCTATGTTTCACTCACATGGAGAAAGTTAGGAACATTTTAAGTCGCATAAATGGAAGGATGCGAAGGAAAGTAGGCCGGAATTAAGAATCCAACTCTTAATGGCCTTATGCAACATAAATCTATTATAATAATTCCCTTTTCCGCTCAATGGGTGGAATTTTGAGAAGGCGCGTGTTGGTCAAATGGCTCCAATTTATTTCCTCGCATGGATTCTAATCATTTTGGCAGGGTGTAATTGTAATTAAATACCTCGTAGAGGCGAGATTGAGATAAAGAAATTAACTTTGTATTTACCTCCTTGAGCTCCACTGCCGGGGTGGCGGGAATAATGAATATGAAATGAGGAAGTGAATAAATGTCTCTTTCGGTTCCATTCGAGTCCCCGTGACTCGGCTTGAAGAGAAAAGCAAAGTCGAGAACAAAGGTAGATTTGAATAAAAAGAATAAATTCGTCCTCCCGCTGGGGACATCGCGTGTGATTCAGGAATAAATGGGTCGATTGAGCTTTTTACTCATTAGCACTGCGGTCATTAACAATGAGTGAGGATGAGGAACATTAGCATTCACCATTTAGGCTCCCTGTGTGTAAAAAAGGTCCTTCGGTCCTCCCCTTCGTTCCACCATGAGCATCGGGTGAGTAATAGAAGGAAATCATATGAGACCCGATCCGCAAATCTCCTGACGTTTCAACCAGGGGATGATGAAAAACAGCCACTGGGGATACAGCTTGTTCAATATTAATGAACGTTAAGTCGCTTCATTTACAATCTCACTGCATTAATTTTGAAAAAAGGGAGCCCCATGGAACAAAAGTTCTATTCCAGGGAATGATACAAGGGATGTTCCCTACTAAGAGCGTCTATATATTTAAGTCTATATTATCTGGAAATATCAGTAACTCATATCTTCTGCTCAATCTAAAGTCTGATAAACATCTTGTGGTCTTCAGACGCCCATTATACAATTTGCTTAAATACGTCTGGTAAAACTGAAGCGGATTAGATAATTGTAATTTAATTCAAAAGGTGATTTGACTACATGCGGGAGCTTCGTTGGGTTTCGCTTTAGAAAGATAATGTTAAACAATGATTAAGATTAGAAAAGCGGAATGTTCTCCTGGCACGAGACATTTAAGATAGGGAATTTACACGGCTAAGCTCCCATTCTTGATATTATTCTGAAGTCTTAATGTTGCACACTACATACTCCTTCCATCCACATACACATGTGTATACATGATTCTAGATAATTATACCATACCACACACATAGTATGGTATTAAAAATAAAATCATTATTGCATTAAAAATAGAAAAAAATTCTTAATAAATCGGTGCAATGAAAGAGAGTTTAATGGCTATAAAAAGTGTTGTTAATTGGGTAGGAATTGAAGCCGTCGAGTGACGAGGAAACCACAAGAAGGCGTCTAATAAAAAAGTAGTTTTGATTCTGATCTATTTGCGACTTACCCGCCCTGTCACTCTTCCATTCTTTGCTCCCTTCAATAAAATGCTCCAAGTGGAGTTTGGAACTGAAGGATGAACGAGGTGCGGTTGAATATTAGCACTCTGCCCCTCCGGTCGGCCTTCTCATTTCCGCCAGGGAGTCTACGATCCTTTTTTCATACAGACATATAATACTTAAATTTAATACAGTATACGTATAAAGTAGTCGTAGTAGTTATACATATGGTGTTGATGGTTTGAACGGACTGAAGATGAGTCCTGCCAGTATTCTCTCTCTGTGTCTGTTCGGAGCGAGTTTTATGATCAGGAGAGAAAGATGCGGGGAGATAGCGGATCCTCAATGGGAGATTTCATAATGGGTGAAGGGCTCAATGAAGGTTCCGAAGGCTTCAAGAACAGATGTGTGGAGAAGGAGATAGATACAAAGTCGAAATGCAAGCCACTCTCGCCCAATTCACTCACCATGTCATAGAAAGGAGTGGGATAAATGGATTCACACAATGGAACCCACATTAAACCTATTTTATACATTTCATCTCAGGCTCAAACTAATCCTTTGCTCAATTCATACCAAAGTATACCCCACAGTCACAACTTTTTCTCATCTCTCTGCACCTTCAAATAATATTTAAAGTAAATATCCTAAAAAGCTTTTTCTCTAATGCACTCATATGGGATTTCATAATATTTGGATTTTAATATACAGGAGGAATTTTCCACTTGTGCACAATATTATGAAAAAAGCAATTTTCTTAACAATCAAAACTCGCTGGTTCAATGTTGATAATACTTCGAAATGCATTGAATGAGAAACTTGGTGTGAAAATCCAAGAAACGCCAAGTCTAAAAACCACCATGCAAAAATGTAATAAAATGAGAGGGGTCTATTTAAGTACGTTTAAACTGGATACATTTTCATGATCCTTACGATTATTTTCATTATCTTAAGTAAAAGCGCCCGAGTCTCGAAGCTCTCGAAGGTACTTAAGCATTTAATAGGACCTTGTTTTTCATTTTATAAGTACCTGTTCTTCAAATCCGCGTGGTTTCCTCCAAACTCATATGAGGAGAGTCATAATAAAATAATAAAATGGTTTTAACAAGTTTAAAACTGAAGGAGATTGCTGTAATTTTCTATTTATTTTTACAACTTAACCATCTCATAAAATGTGTGAAGGTTTTCCTCCGTAGATCCTCCACCACCACTTTTCTTCTCTTGAATATTAAATACGAAAAAGGAGGCAAGGAAGCGGCCCATTAATTTCATTTTCTACATGAAATCGAAAGAAGACCTCCTTTTCATACACCCAAAAGCCTCGTCTCATTAATTCATTTTTTCTCCTTCTTTTCTACAAGGGAATCCGAAAGAGGAAGGGGGAACCTCATTTATCATCTCATCATCTCATCATTCCAAATGGTTATATATGTATGTAAAACATTTAATTTCAACCCACTTGGAGGAGAACCCAAGAATTTAAACATGACTCCAAAGAGGAAACTGAAAAAGAGACATGAAAGTTTAAGAGGTGGAATTGAACGGCCGCCCGGCTTTTCTTCTTCTTCACCACTCGAGAGATGAGAGTCTCAAACCTTTATTATTAAAATATAAACGATTCAAAAAGGAAAATGAGGCTTGTTAAGGGAACTCAAGAGGAAAAGAAGGAAACTCAAGATTCTTTCATTACATTCCCATTTCCCATGTATTGTAGTTGAATATAAAAATATGCATGATAACTATTACATACCTACTCCTCACTGGTACGAATGCTCGTACATAAATGTAATAAGTATGAAAAAAATAAATGTACAAAGATTTATGAATATGAGAACTGTTGGATGAATTCCATCTTGGAGGAGGCGAACCACCTCTGAGATCATCTTGAGATCAGAAATCCTGAGCAAGGCTCTACATGGAGAAGTTCATATCACCCTTTTGATAGCCTATAATTAATTCATACCCTTCCATTTCCTTCCATTTCTGTTCATTTCATTTCGATTTCGTGATTTCGACCCGAGTTGCCTTCTGTTAGGTGGATGTGTGAGCTTGGCATTCTTGTCCAGCACCATCATGGGCAGAAGCATATACCATTATAGGCAATATTATGTAGAAGTTCACATTTCCTTCGTGGGTGAGTTGGGCTTCTTTTCCTAAGGGAATCCCTCGAATCCCATTAAGCGTACTTACGCGGTTAAGCGCACCCTTCGACGTATCAACTCCACTTTCGCCTCTTCATATGCTATACAATTTGAGTCTCTTGAAACTCGGAACGTCAAAACAAAAAAAATTATTAGCTCACGATTCGACCCTTCCCATTGTCATTAACTCACTTCCCCTCCATTTTTGACATTCATCACTCAGGATTCCAGATTTACAAGCTTGCGATCAAAAGGTTAGGGTTAATATAAATTCTTGAGACTTTGTCTGCATTGTGCATCTGTTTGGTTCGTGGATGTTCTTAATACATTTGACTTCTTCATAACAGACAACAAACAAGGTAGGTACTGATAGTTTTAATCAAACTTGGGATTCTTTCTTGTTTCGAAGTGATGACGAGCTGAGGTCGAATCATCAAGATCAAGAAAATTAAAATTCAGGATACCACATAATACTGAAAATATTGCATTTTTTCTTTAATTCTGTAAATTGGAGATTAAATTGAAATAAAATATTTAGCCGGATCTTAAGTGAACAATTACCATTGGAATTGCATTATCATAATGTGAGGGGAATTTATAGCGAGACTGGAAAGTTGAGAGGCGGCAGGAGCTTATAGAGACACTTAAGACTATTCGTTAATTTTATTTGGGCAAGGAATGAGAAAATTATGATGATATTGAGCCGAAACGATGGTTCCAGGCAGCCAATTCTCCGCTTCTTCTCATCCTCTGTGTAGAATTATTGGGAATTTTGGCAATTTCCGAGAGTGCCTCGGGTAGCGTAAAAAAACTCGTTAGTTCGAATGAGAGAAAACTCAGCCCCCTCATTAAATTGAGGTTTTTTCCCCCAATAGAATAAATAATGTTATTAAAGCCAACTGGAGGAATATCCTTCTTAACCCTTTCATCCATATAACTAAGTAGCTATAAGGCTACGACGACCATCTTCCAAATTTTGTGTCTGTACGGATGTACGAACTTGCTAACTAGAACCGCTTGAGCCGAACTCTCCAGCCTGAACATTACAGGGTGATATAGCGCTAATGGCCAGGTTTACTAACTACATATCTATAAGGCTTGTTTAGTAGTTTGGCTGTAGGCCTCCTTGGCTCGACAGGTGTAGAATGGTAATTAAGAGCAAGTTTGCAAAGGAGCCGTGTCTACACTCATTTTTCACTCACTTTCCCTTGATCAGAAGGAGGGACCGAGGAGATTCACATCTCTCACATTCATCCTCCTTTCATCGTCCTCTCTCCGCTCCAACCGTTTTGCCACACAATGAATGCATTATATCTTAGCATATCATATGGTTTATTCCTTATTACGTCCCTCGTTTGTACAAGAAAGAGGAATCGTTTTCTCGTGGGCGTCGTCGACCTTGTTAGCCTGGGAAATGATTATGGAATGAAGGAACACAAGGCTGGTTGGGAGCAGATTCCCCAGATGAGTAATTTGTAGAGGAAATCCTCACTTACTCCCTTCTTTGCTTCTTTTTCAAACTCCAACCGACTTTAATTGGCAGAAGTATCCACTTTTGCCACTCCAGAGCTTTATATAGGCAAAGTCGCTTATCCGCGTCCCCATCTTGAACTTTAAAATTTATTGCTCTCATTTTTTAGCTCTGTATTTGTATCCTAAATATCTTAATAGACTCTTTACTTTTACAATAAACACGCCTTTTCCTGGCAATTTGTTCCTAGTACTTGTAATATTATTTATATGTTTAAAAGGGCGTTTTTCAAAACTTGAGCTCATTATCAGTGAGAGGATGTACTAGCAAATAAAGTCATTAGTATTTATCCCGTGTCCCGTGTATTGTCCTCATATTTGCATATTTTTCAAATTATTAAACTTATTAAAAATATGGCGAATGGGATGATGGTCGTCGTTGTTCATAATAAGGTATATAAATTATGCAATTTGCAATGCCATCTGCAAAATGCGGAATTCCCATCCATCTCGCAGTTGTCAGGTGTCATCTGAGGCTCGTTAGCCCGATAAGGTCAAGCTCGTTGCTCGTTGGAAGAAATGATTAAGATCTGAGGGAAACCTTATAATTTGGAATTAAAATGAGGGAGTGATAGATGTGGGAATGACGAGGAATTAGAAAAGATGAAATTATTTAGTTTGGAGGTGAAGGCTCTTCTTCCTCCCTTTTCCTTATTCTTTAATGAATTTTCTCTCCTCCTCGTTGGCAAACAAGATTCTCGAGCTATCAAGCTGTCAGATAGATTGGGGGAGGAGGGAAATCAAATCCACTGGAACTGGAAGTTGTTCTCTCGGCCCTTACAAATGGGAAACATTTGCTACTTACAAGAACTTCATATTAAACCTCGCCGTTCTGTATTAATATACGCTTCATCTTCTCTTCCTATACTCCTTCTTGATAGAACGAAATGCTCCTTTTCCTAGGCAAGATCTATGAGTCGTGTTATTCGTATATAAGGAGATCTGCTCTGATCGGAGATGATGTAAGAGATAGACAAATCAGAGGTTGGAATGACCTGACAACTTGTGAAGTGGATGAAGCTCATAGCTCTCAGCCTCTTCCCATACCAAAGGCCTTTACGACCACGTAATTCTTCTCAAACATAATTTACTGAACGAGGTGGCTAGGACTCAAATGTGGAAGATGCACCTTGTTGGTCTCAGCATGAGGCTCTCAACTCGCCATTCCACAATTTCATTCTCTTATGATTTTAGCACGCTCCACCTCAAGTCTTTTCAATTATCCTCAAAGTGAGGTGGAATTGACTTGAAAGAGTCAAATCTTGTTCTCAAGGGCTGGGTGGTGCTGTGCTACTATATGTAGTTGCCTATATGCAAGACATGCAAGTTAAATGACGTCGCTTGTTTAAATAAGAAATTGAATTAACTTGAAACTTTTCCCCTTTGTTTGGACAAGGGAGATTGAATGAGGAAGGTTTAAGAGAAATGGATGTGGAAAATGGGTCAGTAGGTTCACTGAGTCTGGAGAAGAGACAAAGAGTCTTTTTCATGATGAAGGAAGGTAATCTCATTAACTGACGGCCTACCTGCTCCTTCAGGGATCTCGCAACCGTCACTGATCCTCTCAAGAGACCCAGACTCAATCCGAGATGAGCCTCCTTTCCCTACAATTCCCTACATTGGCTCTTTTGGAAAAGAGACGAATGGAGAACTTTTCCTTATTTGTTACTTACAAACTTTACTCGTTTGTTTTATTTGAGTTCAACCCAATCTGACAGCATCAGATACCATTAAATAGTTTGAAATATCGAACCAATAATTAAAACAACTGTTTAAGAACCTACTTTAATGCAGAATGAGTGATTCTTAATGTAATAGTGAATTGTTGGAATATGATACAAAATCAAAGAATTTATTACCACAATGGTAACTTAAAACATTAAAGTCATAGATGTTTAATATTTAATGATTTAAAAAAATTAAAAAAGACTTTACAAGTATGCAAGACTTCTTTAAAACCCGAACGCATGAATAATTCGCCTCGACGTGTTAAATTGATATAAAAATCCCAAATTACCTATAGCACATTCAATTGGCTATATCTCAAAGGACTTCATCCTCATCTCAAAAGCAATGATGTCGATGAGGGTTTGAAAAGCGGCGGAAAAGGTATTTTTTGTGAACGTGAATTTCAATTTGAATCCATTTACGCTTGGGTTAATTTCCAGTGGGAACGTCGAGTTGCTTCGTCCTTGACTCGTCTCCTTCATCATTCTCTCCTCTTGGTTCTTGTGGATGAGACGAAAGGAAGACGGGTTGAGATCGGCAGCGCGGAGGTTCTCGCGGAAGACTTAAGGCTTCGTCGGAGAGGAGGCAGGCAGGTAGGGGCACATTCTCCTCCGTTCTTGAGAGAGCGTAATGGGAGAAGAGAAAGAGATACAATGTGGGTTCTCATAGGAGAGACGATCGACTCATCTCTACGGGTTTTTTGGGAAGAGCAAAAAGGTGAGTTGTCTTGAGATTTGAGACTTCTGCCTCGTCATGCTTCATAAGCTCATCGCTCTTCAATCTCCATTCACTTCCTCTCCCTCACCCTCTCCAGATTACCACTATATCTCATGTTAACATCTTGGAATTCTTTATCAGAACACATGCAAATCAGCTCACATTCAATTTTTAACAATCAATTTTAGCTTGGAGATTCCAAAAGAAAGATACGAATAAAATACTCTTTAGTATTTCAGTAAATATTAAACTGAAACATCAGTGTGTCTTGTTTAAATACATACATGAAATTGAACCTAAATTTTATTTAATTCTAACAATTTAAAATTTATTTATTTAAAAAATATCATTTGCCTTTTTCATTGAATTTCATATTTATGAAATTAATATTAAAGATAAAGATAGAAATAATTTTGAAAATCGTGTCTAAAATTATTTATCATTTTGTTGAATAAAAACGTGAATGAAAGGACCAAAAAACGTTCAAATCTGTTTACTCAAACCCACTTTCTCATAATATGTAAAGGAGCATGTCGTTGTTGTAAAATGCATTATTATGAACCAGCAATGTCATTTTTACTCCTTTGAATGAAATGGTAAACTGTGGAGTCATCCTCATCAAATGTTCATTATACATGATGATTGTCGCCGAGTCGTCGTACACCGTCGTCTCAATCATGAGAAACTATCAGGAAAATACATTCATTTGACTTTTTAACAAGAAGCTAACGAGCTCATGTGTAAAAATTCCTTCCTACAAGATCGTACATCTTTATCTGATCAATTGTTCTTTAAATGTAATACGACAAATGAAAACATGTTTTTTTGCTTAATTGAATGACTTAACTCATTCCATTTTTATTAGATTTCACATATTATATATAATAATAAACATAAATATTATATACTTTCACAAACTAAGACAAGTTGGAAAACGTTCACTGTGGGATTTCGTCATTTTGCGTGTAGGTAAGTTGATGAATGGATTACTTCCTTTACATTGAACACGTACGAGAGGAAAAACCAAGTTGGAAGTAATTTTTCAACAACTCTCTCTGGAGAAAATGAATGGAATGAGGCGGATAAGAAGGAATTTATAAGAAACAGAACTTATTGCATTCATTATTTATTTTTCCTATAAATCAAAAGAGATGCAGAACGTGAAAGTAAAAGTTCCAAATCTCCTCAACTCCTCTTGATTGATGGAAGATGAAGAGGTCAGGAGTGAAGGAGTGGGAAGTGATAGCGCGGAGGTTCCGAGGAAGTCGAAGGCCAATTCTCTCTTTGGTCAAAGGATAAGAAAAATTGAAGAGGAAATCGATGTCGGGTAAAATGGATCGATTCGGGTTGTTCGGACAAAAAACGACGACTTTGGTACGAGATAAAGAAGAGTGGAGAGCAAATACTTTTGCTAATATCCCACCATCTTCCACAGCCACCAAGTTCACTCTGCCTGAAGGAAAAGAAAAATGAATTGTATCCTGCAGACTCGTTAAAGTCCTTCTCTAAATTACGAACAATTTCTCTTTCTTATTACATCACCCCTCTGTTCAAAATATCACAAAATACTACCATGTCATAATATACAATTCCTACTATATATATTTCTACTATCCACAATATACATCTATTTAATACCAAAGAAACTTTCATATAAATTTACCAATGGCTCAGTTAGAATGTCCAAATAGCCTATCTTAATATTATTATTTTTTATAAACATGAAACAAAATAAGATTATTTAATACGCCTTCAGTATGTACAGATACAAATGAGGGAGTTTAAGGGAAATTCCTTCTTATCCGGAAAGATGCTCCTGAAAAGTCGGAGTTTATATTAAGGATGTTCGGTCAATTATTCTTTGAACGGTGAAGTTCGTGTGTGGTGGATGTGAACTTTATCCCACATCCGATCATAACCATGTTCATCTCCCTATATGATCAAGTCCTCCTAATGAGTCCAAGTTGAAAATAGCTGCATAACTCGCCCAATTGTAAGAAGACCGGAGGAACGGAACTGTTCGAACATGACTCGTCTGCCCTCATCATTCCCCCACAATGTAATCGGCTGACTCATTCCCCTTTCTCAGAGATCATTTCGGTTTTTTCCCAACTCTCAAAACTCATATTCCACCCACATGTCAGCCTTTGTGCTATCCTTAAACGCACCATTCCTTCTGATTCTTCATATCTCTGAATACACAAATTGTCCCAAAACATCTTCACCCATTCATGTTCCAAAGACTCTCTAAATACTTCCATTCATTTCTCATTCAATGACTCATGTTTGACAACGGTTTCATTCTCACACAAATTGAAAAGGAAGTATTAAATAAGGAAAAAACTCTTTTTTATTATATTTACAAAAATATATTTTAGGACAAAACGAAAATGATGACAGAAGTCACCCAGTATTATATTCTACCGTAAAGCTTCTCCATTATTAAAAAAACCGTAGTTGTGTATGTGTATAAAGTAAAAGATTGAGAAAATAAAAATGGGCCCAAAACGCGAATTTGAGTTGAAAAAGGAGGTGATGAGACACGGCGTTGAATTTTAAAGCCCAAATGCATTGGGCCATTAAATGAACTTTTCGGAATTTTACTTGTAGGATTTATAGGACAGGATGAGTTTATGGAGGACATATGGAGGAGGCTCAATTTAATTCCATTGTATAAAACCAAATTGTGTGGGTTTTATTCTGAGAAAATTGAGAGAAAAAGTAAATTGTGGAGAGGTCGGTGAAGTGGGACGGGAGGAACCACAGAAGCTCCCTTTCGCTCCACCATCACTGTAGAAGCAGAGAAGAGAAGATGGGAGATATAAAGGCCGCAGCGACCTGGTCGAGCCAACTTGGAGACTCCCAAGAAAAAGGAGTGAAAAAAGAGCGAAAAGTACACAAGGAGGCTTGAAAATTTGGGGGATTGAGAAGGAATTTGTGGTTTGACTCCTTCTCGGCTACCCCTACTTTTCTAAATGCCCTTTTCTCTTCATTTCCTCTTTGTCTTTTGGGGTTTGTTTGAGGGAGTTTGAATTCGGGTCGTTGAGGAGGATACGGCGCGGCTCGTCTTCATTGTGTTTTAAGGATATGAGTGGGCGAGGTTTGATGTTGTGGAGCCGCCGGTTCCTCCAGTCCACCAGCCACACACTCTCATTAAAACGACCTCAGAGGAAAACGACCATAATTGTGGTAAAAAATGGAGGAGAGTTATTATGTCTCTCCTGTTGTGTCCAGATTACCCCCGCCCATTTCCAATAAGCTCAGCGCCCGACCTCCGTTCCTTCAGCAGCTTCAGCAGCACAACTTGCACTTGTGCTAGGGAGAAAAAGCTAAAAGAGAGCAAATGAACATATGGCAGCAGAAGCCTTTTGCTCTCCAGCCACCTCAGACCATTTACAAACTTGGACGGTGAGAGCCGACAAACAGATTCGCTCTTCACTCTTCGACTCCCATGTGTTCCCATCAGATCAGACAACTTTCAAATTCACGCCCAAAACATCCTGCTCATAGGTCCAAACTCACATTTTATTCCATATAGCCAACTAATTAAACAGACTCTCTCACCTGGAACAATCCCTTGAGCTACTGCAATTAATATGGAAAGTTTTTCTTTTTTCTTTTGCCATCATTCCTCCTAGAAATTGTTCTCCTTTTGTAATTCTTGTAAACGTTGTATTATATGAGATTTTAGATAATAACTATAAAGTTGGTTTTATGAAAATTTTAGTACAAGTTTGGACATTAAATTAGTTATAGTTTTGACATTAAGTTTTTATATTTGGATTTTGATAAAGGGTGGTGACGAGTTGATTTTTATGATTAACGGGCTTCTAAAGAGAGTAAAAATAAATTAATAGTAAATTAAACTCTCATTTTATCTTTGTCAATTTTATTAATGAGTTGTAATGAGATGATTCATTGAGATGCTTAAGTGGCATTAGACCCAAAGTTGATGACCCATTAGATATCATCTATAGGAGCTCAGTTTGTAAAGAATGATTCTGGAGGATGATGGAGTTTGGCCTGTCGGGGAAATCCCTCTTCCGCGGTTAGTTAAGCCCCACTGTCCTTGCTAATTAACGGAGGATCCATTAGGACGAAGCGAAAGAATGAGGGGAGAGGAGCAAGTGACAATTACGACTTCCCACATGAACGATCCCCCATCGATAAAACAAAAGGGATGAAAGCGACCCAAGAGAAATCAAAGAGGCTTTTCCTCCTTTTTGAGGCGGAGAAATTCATTTGGTTTCAAATGAAGGTTTTCTATCTCTTTCTCAAACTTTTCTCATCTCTACGTATAATCAGAATCTGAGGGGAGATAAAGGGGAAGTGAATGGAAAGTGGAGCGATTCCTTTGCATTCTTCCCCTTAATTACCAGAATTAAGGATGGAATTAAAGTGTCAAAACTCAAAGGGAATGAGAATATTTTTGTAGCTCATTAGCCCAAAGATGCTGGAGAGAAAATTTTAAACTTTTCATGAGAAACTTTATTAAACTCCACAAGATTATGATTAATTAGGCTCTCGTTCGATTTATGTAAAAACTAGCCTTTTAACTTTCTAGTCATATGATCATGTTCTCAATTTTTGAGTAAAAATATAAGGCTATAACGAATTAATCAAACTTTAACCAATGACGTCAAATCTTGATAGTTTAAGTTATGAATGAGAATGTGTATAATAATATTAAATGCTTTTGAGACTTTAATCAATGGATGAAAATTGTAGCATGACTTTATGAATTAAATGAGTAATCTGAAATCAAAATCGTGATCCATTGTGATTTATTTACATACACACACAAACATGGTCTACTTGTACGAGATAAAATTTTATCAGCGCTAAGGAGAAAATGTAAATTTCTGAAAACTGGAAAAGACTCCTTGACATTGGAAGCGATAAGATTACGACTCTAACAGTATTTACAATGAGATGATTAGAGAGAATATAAGTAGGAAAATCTTAATGTTCCTCTTCGATAATGAGGGTTTGTGGCTTATACATTATTTATAATAATAAATTACGCGATAATCACTCACTTTGTTTGCTCATATGACACTTCCTCCCCATTTCATTCCTCATTTTCTGACTTATGGGGGCCGTGCGTGTAAATTCAGCTCTTTCCTTCTAGTTGACTGTATACGAGGATTCCCAAATCATAATTCCTCCTGGCTCGCATTTTGCATATGATTATTTCACTGGAGATGAACGCCAAAGAGGCTTAACAGTTCTTGGGTTATATAACTTCAAAAAGGCAAATTACAATTATTATTCAAAGTCAGGAGAAGAAATTTCCCTAAGGATGCTCCTCGTCAGCAGCAGATGAAATTTTGCTTGTTTGTTGTACTTACAAGCTCCTTATCTTTTGTAGATCAATAAATCCCCAAGTTGCAAGAGGAGAATCTTGAAGTGGTTCCAAATATTTTGCAATTATGCCTTTTAGAAGAGAGCGAGTTAAGGAGGAGAACCAGGTAGGGAAGGTGTGGAGTCTCATAAATTTTTTTCAGCGATATGTATACTTACTTGATAATTCCGTTAATTGACATACAAATCCCTCCTCACGATTTTAACACTCTTAAATGTCCACTTTATTTCTCGTTATGAGAGGTTAATGGATAAACACGAAAGAAATGTGATACTTTTGATTAGGAGATATTAGAACAAATTGGTTGCTTCAAAGTTTATCACTACAAAAGTTGAAGTTTTTAATAAAGGAGGTTAGCGAGGGACATTCATTACATTTAACACCAATAGAGTTTTACAATTTACTAAATGTGCGTGATAGTTTTAATTGAATCTACATTACATACGTATACCTTTATAATCATTTTTCATAGTTATAATTAATTTTCACAAAGAATCTATATTTTATATTTTTTATAAGAAAACATTCGATACATTTTATATGATAATGGTAAATATTATAAAAGAGGCGATTCATAGGAATTGACCGATTATTCCTATCTTTGGCTCTCCTCCCCTCCCAGCCTTCCCTTCCTTGCAGAACCAAAGGAAAAAAGAATCGGTCAAGTCCTATGAGTCGCCTATTGTATAAATAATAATAATTGGGCATATGACTGATTGATTGAAGAAGGACTTCACCAAAAATAGTTTGGCTCAAGTGCTCCTTTTAATCAATCGATCATATAGCAATACACTTTCATTATATTATAGGACAGAGGAATTAATAGATATATTGAAAACATTTTCTTATTTATTAAATAGGTATTTGTTTAAGTATTTCTTCTTTGACAAAAAGAAGATGTGAGTTATAGTTAAAAGTTACGTAACGAGACCATCTTGATTAATGATGTCATTTTTAAAAGGAATATATTTTGTATTTATGTATACGTATTATAAGAGTTTCCTAAATTGTCCTAAACTTATAGAATTTCCGCATGAAGAATGTGGTAAGCTTCTCCAGGTTATAACCAGTCTTTATCTTTTCCCTTTAGCCCCCTTACAATTCTCAATAGAAAAATTTGACATTGATGAAGAACGAAAGAGCGTTATCTCTTTCAAAGTACAGAAAAATCCCTGGTTTTTTACATCCTATAAATGAAAAAAAAATTTCCTTCGGTGAGTTTCCTTTCAACCATCTTTCAACATCAAAGTGGAAGTTTGAATAATGAAAACAAATGAGGCTGTTAAACAATGAAAGATGATTTAATGAGAGTAAACACATCAAACCAAAAACAACCATCTTGGACTCTCAAAGATCTTCTTGATACATTTTATTATAAGCTCAAATAAAAATAATTGTCTTTCTTTTAATCAGATCAATACACAAAGTTGAGTCAACTCAAAACCAAATCAATTTATTATAGTTTTATCAAATAAAAAATATTTTCTTAAATTCAAAAAGATCGAAGAATTCCCTTTTTGTTAGATAAATAACAAAATAACATTGTAGGATTTTGTGACTAAATATTTAACAACGAGTTTCTACATTGTACTTAAATGTAATACGTATTTCATACATTTTATCTTTGGTATCATTACGGTTACTTATAAGTGTATTTATGGTTTTTTATACCTTGTGTCTTCCTGAAGGGACCAAGAAGGGGATTTTGAATTGGATCTTTCGAACTTATCTACTTCTCACAGGAGGATTTTGAAGGAGGAAACTTTCCATTTGAGACCCTCATCATCTTGTTCGGCGGCATTGTTGGTTTTCGAAATTCGGAAGGGTGAATTGGATTCAAGGGTGCTTCATCTTCTAATGTATTCATGGGGAAGTGGAGTAGACTCGTCGAGTTTTGCATACAATGCGTTTTCTAGTGTGTATACTTTAACATCGCACCTCGGTTGGGATCCTAAACTCGTTTGAGGTCTTCTGTTCCGTCGCGTCCTTGGTTCTTCCATCCATCTCTCCCTTCGTCCCTCTTACCCGTCAACCTCCGTCCAAATGCAAATCTCCTCGTCGTATTTCATGGGTCTCAGGATGGAAGTGTCATCCTGAAAAACAGAAAAAAACTTTTTTTCTAAACTCGTTGAGCGGAATGAGAGGTTGAAGAAAGGGGAAAATCTCTGTCTCTTAATCTACACTCATAAAACTCCTTTTCACTCATTTGTTCCCTCATAATTTATTCAATTTTACACGAGGAATTAATTCCCTCTTTTTATACTTTTTCCATTTCCTCAATCATTCTTATCTTCTTCACCCAGCCGAGACTTTTTTTAGGCCAAAGTCTTCTTATAAGCTATTTAAGTATGCGTATAAATGCATCTTATACTCAAGCAATTTATTCGCGGCATAGTACCACCACAGTACATAGTATAAGACGAGCAAAAACTCTTTTCATGCTTGCAAAAATATTATATAAAAAAAATTGCGATATGAAATTTTTCAATTTCTTCACTCAACGACTTAAAGGCATGAAGGCGGAATTGAAAAGCGTAAAAGCATGGAGCATCGGAATAATAGGAAATTCTTACGAGAGCATTGGGATCCATTATAGAAAAGAAAACAAGGGCGATGTAGGAGCAGAATGAAGAGAATTGGTTTGAGGGAGGAAGCTGAGTAAATATAAATAAAGGGTCATAAAATGATTCCTCGACTTTCGCGGGATAAATTTATATTTGCCGAACCTGCCAATGGAGGAGTTATGAAGGAGAGGAAGTAAACAAAAGTAAACTGCGTACAGTTAAGGGCCATCAAGGGAAACTCTTATATCTTATGAGCTTTTCCTCCTCTAATACAATTTCATATGGAGGAAAAGCCCGGATATATTTTACCCGGAGAAAATCCGTCTATAAAAGTCTTGGGACTGTTTGAATGAAAGCGAGGGTAGAACGAGCCCAAACATTCTTATAGGCCATAGAAAGTTAGAGAAAATGTACGTTTGGTCTAACGAAGAAATATGATCGTTTGAGTCGCCTCCTCCCACGTCGTTCTTCCGTCTCCCAAGATTTACTCCGCTTCTCTTGGCCCAAACCCCGAAAATCTCATCATTGTCGTCGGAGCCGCTTGGCCCTTTGGACCCAATGGAGAAAACCAAGACCATTTAGATCCGGGTTATTGCAACGAAAGGTGGCCAACTGAGATTCTCCATCACGGATTCAATTGACAATGTGGAAGAAGAAGAAGAACCAAGGGGTCATTTAGCACCAAAGGAATTTCCTCCCAAAGAAATGGTGATGATGATGACGACGATCAACCGCGAGCCTCCAACCCATCTCTTTCCCTTTTGTTAATATAAATTATAGAAAAGAGTCGAGAGGCGGATTTATGGAGGGATCTGGGACACAATCATCATTAGGAAGACTCCCCTATTCGCCCTCATGAGAAATGAAAAGGAAGGAAGAAGAAGACGAAAACATTGAACCGGCATTGATTTTCAATTTGGCTCATTTCTAGCCAACAAATGGCATGGGTTCAAACTCATCAAATCAAATCAGAACAAGTTTATGCCTTATTATTTTATATAGGGCGACTCCGCCGCTCTGAACCTACCTCATCTTCCGTTTTCTTTTCTCGGTTTCTCTCATCATTCATCCTCGTATTATTCATCCGAGTCGTTCCGATTCACTTTTTATTAATATTGAATCATTCATTTTCCCTTTATTGCAGAGAATAAACAACTTGTTAATCTAATTCCGTTCAATTTTATTCTCCGAAAATGAATGACAAATGGCATTGGGTGAATAAATATATTTACAAAGGCATTTATAAATGAGATGAATGTGCTCTACTTTATTCATCTCTCAAAAAAGGGCAAATTGATCGTTATGATTATGAGGTTTGAGATTGCAATAAGAACTGATATTTTACAGAGGGGAATGTTTCCTGTGTTTGAGTAATACAAAATGGTAAAGATACAGACAAGTCTTTTTGGAAAGGAGTAAATGGGGCGGAATGTAATGAGAGATATTGTGGTCGGAGAAGAGTCGTCTAACGACCTCCACTCGCATTTTTCAACGAGTCAAAGACGATGATTACTACGAGGCTCAATGCATGAGAGTGAGAATGAGACAAAAGATCTCCCGGCATGAACATCACTCATTTCTTCAAACGCACACACACACACTCCCGCACTTGTACAACTAAGGTTTCCCTTTCGTCTCCTCTTGTAAGAAATGTAACATATTAATATCTGTTAGGTTTTTTCATTTTTTCGGATTTCTACAACCTACAACGTTGGTTGGCTGACAGAGCCAAAGTAGGCAAAGGTCCGCTCAAAGGGGTCAGAAGCCTCATTGGACGTCCTATATGGCGTAATAGAAAGAGAGAAAGAAATCTCGGCGTCTCTGTCTGCACTTCACAAAAAATGATAATAAATGAGAAATGAAGAAAATGTGAATCTTGATTCTCAGTCATCTGCAGCGGGCATTTGAGAGAACGGAAACTAGAAAAAGAAAGAATTTTTCGCATTTCTGCTTCACGCAATCGAGTTCCTTTTACACTATACACTCTAACTATGTATTACGTTTCAACTAAACTCAAATGCTCATATGCTTTAAGTATACGCTTCACTTCCCCTCCATTTGTCATCGTCTTTAAATCTAATTCATGTCATTAGTTAAGAATAATATTTAAAGTTTGGGGTGTAAAAAATTAAATTTGAACTGGGAAATGGCATTTGAAAGGAAAACGGAAGTTTCTTTTATTATAGGAAATCGATAGTGGAAAGTGAGGCAATAGGAGGAAATAACGAGGAAATGTCGGGTGGAGATAATGGGAAATGGAAGTTAAAGCAGAATGGAAAAAAACCCAGGGACTCGGTTTAATATAATGAGCGAAACCCGAAGGCTTCAAAATAATTACAATGAAAATGTAAGGAATGGAAAACTCCCCGGCTTTTTGTATAATAAGAACATTTATTTTTTTATAACACTGACTGAGGTAATTTTACTGGAGAGAGTCTGTTGGGGAAAAGACACGTTTTCTCTCTCTCCGACACACAAATATTCCAATTACAATTTAATGTTGGATGTTGAAAAAACAATAATATTCTCTTTCTTGTGGTTCGACTCGAGTCCAACTAACTGGAGGTGTTGAGAGAAGAAAAGTAGAAAATAACTCTTGTTTGAATTCCATTTGCCAGAGAGGAGGAAAAGTCAAAGGGAAGGCTCGGTCAATATATATCCAACATCCCACAAGGTATCTTTAAAAGATCAAATAATAAAAAAGGGTTTGCTTTTCTATTAATACGAGATGAGTATAAGACCCTTCCAACTTATTTTTCCATTTCTTGCAGCAAAGAAGAAATATAGGGAACTACACACAAACACATGGTGTGTCAATATAAGATCCCTTTTTAAGGTATCCCAGTGTTTAAATGAGGAGTAGTTAAAGATGTTGAATAAAAAAGAAAACAAGTTCCTTTTTTATGGTCTTTTTCTTCTGGGCTCAAGGCACAGACATTATGTTAAATGGAAGGCTATAATTTCACTTCTCCTAGTGTGCCAGCAACAGGTGCACCGAATTTGCTAATTACGCCGACACCCTCTTCAGTCCAACAGGGTTTTGGCTCCACAATTTGCTTCATATCACTACGTTCTGACTCTGACGGTGTGTGAGATTCTATACATACTCATTATCAGAAAAGTTGAAAGGGAAAATGATTTTCCTTTGCATTTCATGTATGCTACGCTCCTATTTCTACAGTGCTTTGTATTGGCCTTCAGAGTTCAATTTTCCTAATGTAAAAAGGTATAAAAAGAAAATTTCCTGTTCAATCCAAAAGTTTTCCAATTATGACTCTGTACTTTTATGTTTGAAAATACGAGAGTTTTTTCAAAGGAAGAGCGAATCAAATTTTTTCATTTTTGTATTCAAAGTGTCTGTGTGTATAAAATCTCAGCCTTTTCACTCTCCTTAATGAAATTGAACAATCGACTCCGTCAGGGCTCATCTTTGTAATAATAACCACTGACATTTGGAAGCTCTTGAATTTCGCATGACTCAATGAATTGTTAATTCCAATTCTTCTTCTCAACTTTCCCAAATCCTTTCCACTTTCCTTCCCGTGATTTTAAAGTCCTTTGGGTGGGACTGAAGGAATACCCTAGACGGTTCTTTCTTTACTATTCTAACATACATAGTTCTTTCACTTAGGAAGTCTTTAATCCTCTTCCTCGCATTATGCATGTTTCGCTTTACATTCCCTTTGGAATCCCTTCTTACGCGGAAATGTATTCTTACGTATTAGCAGCCCGGAATATTATTTTATGGAAGGTACTTACATCTACCTCGCACATCACGTTCTTCCACTCCGTTTCCACTCAGCCCTTCCGACGATTCCCTTTGACTCTCCTTGAACAGAACTTGGCGAATGGGATTCCCTTTTGAGTTCTCCTCTCAAATTGTTCCGCCAGCCATTCGCATTAGTGAGAGGAGAGGATTAAGGATGAGGGAAAGAGCGGTTTAGAGCTTTTGAAGAAGAAGGAGAAGAAGAGAAAATAATCCGCCCACTCCATTCCTCAGGAATTCACTCGCTGTGTTCGCAAATAAATGGCCTCCCGACTCTCGAATGCGAAATAAATGGGGAAGGATGGGCGCGATTTTCCGTTTTGAGCAAATCAATAACTGGGACAATGAGAAATACCATGTCAAAGATGCGGCTGTTATGAGACAACTCGACCTATTAAGATTGAATCTCTGCAGTGGTCCTGATGCTCTCCAATTTATATTATTATTTGTGTATTTACTTTCACTCGTAAATTCTCATTTTCTCGTTCCGTCCCCAAATGGATTTTATTTTGGAGAGAGAAGAAAATATTTTAAACCGACGCGATCCCTCTGTGCTCTGCAGCCTAAGGAAGCCAAGGAGGGAAACAACTTGGAGGTTATTCATGTCGGCGGCGGCTTTCTCCTACTTTCCACGGCACAATTTATATTTATGGCCTTCTGAGTGGAGGAAAAAACATGGAGTCTCGAGAGACTCTTAGGGAATCGCCTTTTAAAAACCCCGCTGCTCCGTCGTCTTTGGCAATAAAGTCGAGAAATTTAATTAAGCGAGTTGGTTCGTTAATTTAAATAAAATTCCATGATGAGAATTTTATAAGGAAATTTCCCCAATTGTGGCCCTTTATGTTTGATCATGTTAAAAAATGAGGGCGGAGTGGATTAAACTCTCCTTCCTTTAATTCCACTCATATTTCCTTCCTTTTATTACTTAATCTCTCCGGATGTGAAGAGATGAAAAGGAAATATGCCCGGGTTTGAAGGACGAAAGTTCTCAAGAGATGAAAGGGGTCTTTCCGTGCACTGTCTTTCCAATTTGCTCACCAACCATTCTCGTCACAGCTGACGAACATTTCAATAAAGTCATGAATTATTCTCCTCCACCCTCCTTCATTTGACTTAACTTCAAAGGGACTCAAGTGCTCCTCGACTCAAGGACCTGTAAAATGCTTTTAGCTCCTCAGCTCCTCCATTGCCAAATGCACTGCCGAGTTCAAGAGTTCTTTCCTTCACATTTTGCAAATTTCCCTCAAGATTCAATTACTATAAAGAGTCCTGCATAGTACATTGCTCCTCTATAATGCTACTGCCCAGGGAATTCCACATGAATTTATTTACACATTCCTTTCTCAACCACATATGAGAATTTAATTATAAGGAACTCAAACGAAGCATTTTGTTCATTAAATGGTGCGTTAGAAATTTATCCCTTTTATTATCTTTTTACGAGTCTGGCTGACTGATGATAAAATAACTCACCGTTAAATTTATTCCAACTGTAAGTCCAAGCATGATATTGGGGATACAAGGAGGCTAAAAGTAAACTCTTGACGAGATAATGAGAAATACTGATGGGTGACAGCGTGACTTTGAAGTGTGGAATCGTTGAACAGATACAAGATGACACGGAACCTACGAAGATCCTCAAGACGCGGCCCAGTGTGTGGTTCTCGAATACACAAGACAGGTGAGCATAATATTCTCAAGTCGTATTTTGAGATTGAGAGCTTGAATTTATTTACAAGTCCATTATGGTGGCGACAATGGGGAATCGGGTGAACGCCCTGGTGAAATCCAAAGGTGATAATATCCATTACATAATGAAGTGAAGCCTCGTGGGATAATTGGATATCTCTCGTGTGAGTGTCGGGTAAGGTTGAGAGACGCGTCGCGCCTTGGACTTCACCAACACCCTCGTGGCATTCTGGAGGGAGACGAGGAGGCGGACTAGAGAGCCAAGCCTGGAATTGAATTGGAAATGCCCTTGAGGTAAAGATGGGAGTCGATAAGGAAATTTGTCCCTTGCCTTGTCCTCCGTCCCTCCCTCTTTTAAATAATGGCTTTGGATTTTTGGGGAGGACGAGCAGGGCTCTGTTCCGAATCCATCTGTCTGGAGGAACAATGGGGAGACAAAGGGATAATAATGTTCTTTGCTCTAAAACGGAGAAGGAGTCCTTCTCCGGACAAATGACGACGACACAATACAATTACGAGAACTCAAATATATGTCCTCTAATCTCATTCCTCTCTCTGGCCGAGTCTTAAGACTCTCTTTGGGACAAGGGAAAGGTAAATCCCTCACACGCAATTGAAGCGAGGTCCTCTCATGGATTTCCGCTCTATTTTCACTCCCTATCGCTCCCCTAAATCCGATTTCAAAATTAGGGGAAGAATGAAAACTCATGGGGCTCAGGAGGACTCTCGTGGTCTCCTCCAAAGATTTCATTATTCTTACACACGATACCTTTCGCCCAAACGGTAGCAATTCAAGTTCAAGCGCGATCTCTAAGCTCCTCAAGCTTATCATTTCCTCCAAGAGAAGCCAAAAGACAAATTCTTCCATTCTACCAAATTCTCTTCTAACACATTCTATACAACATAACATTCCCAATAAACATATCTTGTGTACATGTACGATATAAGTGTAAGTAAAATAAAAATTGTTTATATACCAAATATAAACATTGTTACTCGAATTCAATTTCCAAAATTCTAAATATTCGTTTGTGAAAGTAATAAATAGTAATGTAATGCAGTAAAAAAATTTAACAATAAATATAAATTGAAACAGAAGAGTTCATCCGCTCAGCAGCTAATAATAATGGTTGTCAGACTCCAGAGTATTCTGATTAACCGTTCTTCTTTAAATATAAATATTCGTGCGGCAGGGAAAGAAAGGGTTGGAGTGGCATGAGAGGGAAACGACGACAAAGCATTGATTACCACCGGCCTTTGCTGCTTTCCTCAGTTTGAGAGATGGAAGATAGTAAACATGCGAGAGAGACATACATCATGTGGGGCTGATGTGAGCAAAAGGGATATTTATACGTATACACACATTCATTCTGATGAAAACATCAAGTGGATAATAAGCCTGGGCTCTCCCATACATAAATACATCTCAAACCCCTTTATTCCAACCCTGCCTGTCTGCCCTGTTCTTCCCAAAAGCCCCTGATTGAGGAGGAATATTCTAAATAGTTTTTAGGGCATTCAAAGGCCTAATTTAACATTCTCGGCCCATCTTCGTCCAGAGAGGCTTTTGAGTGTTAACGAGGATGAGGCCATATTTCATCTTTCTACCCTTTTTCTGGACCGAATTGATTTGCCCTACATAATATGTACAAATACATGGAGGAGTGGCTGGTCGAGCGAGGCTCAGTGGAGCCATGTGGAATACAGAGTGCTCTGTCACATTTTAAACACTTTCCCACACGTTTAATTATTTATGGCTCCCTCAAGAACACAATCACCATTTATATTAAACAATTACGAGGACGAAAATAGCAAAATTGCGACTAAACTCAATTATTTATCTTCTAGAGCAAACAATTCTCTCAACTTTCAAATTAAAATAATTACAGTCTTTTGCATTCACAAGTCTTTAAACGAGAAAATTTCACATTTTCCTCATTGTTGTGACAAGTTTGTTCATTAAATATTTGAGCGTCATTTAATGACTAATTGTACTATCTCATTTAGTAATTAAATAATACTAACTTTAAGTATTTGAATTTTTTGATTCAAAAAAGTGGATAATAACAAGGGTGTGAATTGCTGAATTGAAATGTTGATTAAAAGTAATTACAAAGGTAAAAATAAGAAAGGGAAATGGTCATTAGGGAAATTGTCTCACTTTCACAATCCTCAAGGAGAAGAGGAGATTGAAGTTGATCTACAGAGAAGCGGAATGAAAATCAATTCCAACTCCCCAGGAAGAAAAGTAAATGTATCTAAATGGATTCTATGAAGTTAAATAGGGATGAAGGAGAGATCGAGTGAGTTCACAGTTGGAGCGTCGTCGTTCCTCCGCATCCAACTTTGGTGGATATTTAGATTGGGAATGGCAGAGCTAATCCGAGTCCATCCATCTTGCTTATTATTACGCTCTATTCAGTATACAACAGGGGAGTGTGAGGGCTTCTTTTCGGCTGAGGCCGGGTGGAGCAAAGCGCTGCCAATAACCATGACTTTATGTTGATCGAGAGACCGACCTACTGCTGAGCTCCCTCTTTATCCTCCTTATCGTCCTTCCAATCCTCACTCTCTTCTCACCCATTTACATTAGAAAATGAAATTGAATCACATAGCCTTGACTCGCTCAGACTTCAAGTCCCAGTTTCCCTCTTCCGGAGTTAACGTAATAAACCTATCGGCCCTATCACCTCATTCACAATGTCACTTCTCATTTAGCTCAACCTTTACCTATTAAGTTTGTGTATGGTATAGTGTATAGTTTGATGCAAAGTATATAGTGTGTTGTATTTTATCCAAAATGGTAAGTGGTTGAAGTAATGATGAGGGAATCTAATCTCATCGGACAATTATTTACAAACAATAAACATTCTAGGAAATGTAGCGGGAGATTGGCTCTGTTAGTAATATATAATGAATGGCCCATAAATTGTGAAGTTTATTTTAATCATATTGATACACTGTGATAATTGCTCATAAATTTGATCTTTCATGACAATTGTTGTGACTGTGTGAAGTTTAGCTGAGGGCTGTGTGGGGATTTTTTAATACAGTTTTTGATTATTATAAGAAAGGTTAGGGAGGTTTGGAGAGTCACGAAGGAGAATGAAAAAACAAATGGTCTCGCGAGATAAACCAAACCCTGGTTATTAGGACGGAAACTTACTCGATATGATATTTTGACATGGCATTGCATGACGGGAGTCCTAAGGCCTTATTATCCCTCGAATCCTCAAACTGTCTCCGACCTCCGTTCCTCTTCCAGTTCTCTCGTATGTATAGTGCCAGTGTATCTCTTCGGATCATATTATATATAATTTTAATAAAGTTGGAAGGGGGGAATGAAGGGTTTTTGGCTGGAGCAAAAGGATTCAGTTAACAAGGGCTGCCATATCTATCTGGTCCCTTAACGAGAAGTTAAGCCTCCGGAGTCAAAATGGAGCTCAATCCTGCTGCTCCTACCTTATTCTCATCATGGTGGGTATACGATGAATTCTCGTATTTAATGCCTAGTATATAGATGAAATAATCCTCTCATACCTTTTTTTCCCATTATTTATATCTGAACCATATGAGAGCCCATTCTGGATCTCGAAAACGTCCCTTCGTTCGTCGTGAGGGCAACAGGCCAACCCTCGAACCAGCCGCCGTCACAACACCCTTTCATCTTGTACAATAAGTCCCCGCAAACCTTCCTTACGTGAAAAATGCGGCTGGCCCTTTTTAATATGTACATTTTCCAAAGCCTTTGTATTAAATGTGAATTTTTATGATTCAAATCCTTTGAATTTGACTAGCACAATGCCGCTCAACCCCTCATTGCCGAATTGGAAGCTGAGCGTAATGAATTTGACAAAGTTTCACATTTCCTCTCTTGGGTCAATATTTCATACCTGGCGGCGGGCTTTTAATAAATGTCCTAAATGGTTTTTAGATTTTTACATCATTGTGCTTTTAAGTTGTAGTTCAAGCCCCGTGAAAAGTGGATTTGAGTGTTTAAATGAGAATAGGAGTAATTCGGGTGAGTATTGATTAAAATGATATTTGAAGAGAGAATAATGGGGATTGTAGAGGGAGAATGCAGCTCTGGGTGTCTGTGTGTACATTCATAAATATATCCTATATATAGTTATTAGATTGATAATAAGGGGCCGTGTAGGGTTTTCATCCCGAAGAGAGGAGTATGCAAAGTGGGGCTGTAGAATGATGGGAGCCTCGGGTAATAATTCATGTGAGGATGGGGCTCTTGGGAGCGTGGAGGATCTTTCAGCCAGCACTCTTAGCTCCCTTGTACTCCTTTTACCAGGGGGTCATCCTATCTCTTCTTGTATAAAGCACAACATCTCATTACCCGGATCGGACTTATTCAGCTCACCAGTTGTACTACATGCCCATCCATGTTCCTCCGCCCTTGTATATCCGCTTATTGGATCCAAAGATATAAAATGATACAGAGCATTATTTTTAAAATTATGACTCTCTTTACTATCTACACACTGCATGTACTAAACATGTGTAGTAAGAAGTCGATCTGATATAAGACATTGTTTTTTATATATGCATTTTTCCCTTATGCATTGTGTGGAGGGAAGGGAAGACAATGTGAGTGAGTCTTATTATATCCCGTTTGAGGATCTCTCGTAGTGAGAATAATGAGATGCGACCCCTCACCGGGACCAGAATGGATGAGATGCACTTCTTTCACCCACCTCTGCTCGTTTAGTACAAAACGGAGTTTGGAGGCTCGAAGAGAAGGAAAAATTATGACATCCACAGGGGGAGACCTTTGGTTCGGCTGGAGAAGATTCGAAAGGAACCGAAGGGTCAGAATTCTCACCAACCTTTTAATGACCTGCTACGAGAATGAGGAGAAATAAATCTCTCAGCAGAAGAGGAGAAAAAGACAAGAGATTTCTCTCATGGACCAATTATTCCGATCTCCTCCCTTATTGATACCATTTATTGCTTCGCGGGGCTTTTTTCCGATCCAAACTTTATTTTGGGGCTTTGGAGCGGCGGCGTAAATCCAATTAAATTCTCTGGGTCTGGCAAAGTCCGAGAGCCGCAGATTGTGTAAGACAATGATATTTCTTCCCCGTCGTTCACGACCAGCAATTCTCGTTCCTCTTTAATTCTCTCAATCGATCCACTTTGGCTAATCCTCTCTTCCGGAGACTCCAAAGGATTCCCGATGATGCTCAACCGCTTATTATGTATGACCAAGATGAAAAAAATGTTTTAAAAATCTTAAACTTTAATAGCCCTACATGAGGGAAATATATAGTTCCATAGCCATTTTCTTAATTAGCTCTCCTATCCACTCTCACATACTTATACTTTTATTTTCTTAAACTTGGGTTGGCGTGGATCCTTTGTATGTCACCGCGAAAGGGTATCTAGTTGAATCCACTTTATAGCGTAACTTTATACGCCTAAAAGTTTTCCGAGTCTAATGTCTAATTGGATTACTCCCTTCTTTTAAAATTCAATTCTCAGGTGGAGGAGCAGGTGGAATTTGTGAGTGCACTTGCATGTCCTCCTTTCCTCGAACACGAGAATGCAAAATCCATTTTCCTGGAGAAGAAGTCCGTTTGGAGGCCAAGCACGTCGGAGTGTGTCAGGGATCAAGAAGAAAATCTCGAGGCTCAAGTCCATTTCCTTCCTCACTCCACAAGAGTTAAATTTCAACCTGCTCGCTTGGCCCAAACAATTCCTCCTTCGACCGATTCCCTTTTCAAAATCTCGAATCCATTCTCCCTATGTGTTATTATGTTTGGACTCCAGGGTTTTCATAACGTCAAGTTCTGGCTCTTCTCAGAATTGACACGGGACTGTATGAAAAAAGTGAAAAGGGCCATTCTTCCTCCTATTGTCACTTGTGTCCTCAAAAGGCTCTGAGGATTCTCGAGGAGTTACGGCAAGAGTGTGAATTCATTTGTAGTAAAGTTAAAGTTGAAGTTGACCACCTTGGGGTCGGAGGAGTGAGTTAGGGTTTCCAATGGTGGGAGAAGACTTATTGGGAGAGCCGCGGTTTTCCCTCATGAATATAGATGGTTCACAATGAGTCCACATGAAGACTTCACGTTCGAACTCCGCGTCCCTCCCGCTCATTTCCATCATGATGATGATGATGAGGATGATGAGGCTCATAAGGCAGAATGAATTGAAATTCTGAGTCTGGCGGACAGAAGACATTAGCGCCCAAATATTATTTTATATACCCATAAAAAATAAGTTACGGACCGGAGGTGATGGGAAGAAACACATAAACACTCCTCGTCCTCAACTGAGGGTGCGAGGCGAGTGTTTATGTGTGGTGTGTGTGACGGCGAGGCCGATGTTGCATCGGAAAGAATCGTGGGGTCGTAAATCAGGAAACAGGTACACGACGGAGTCCTACATGGGACACTGCCATGCAATATGGAAGAACAATTTGTAAATGAGAGGCGGATCTGACCAATGGTCAATCCCTCGCATAATTTCATTAATTCCTCCGTCAATGGGGGAAGACAAAAGGATGTAGGGATTCTTAAGTGACTATAAATAGGAACCGTTTGTCCCGCTTGAATACCGTTAATGAATACAATGAGTGAATGAGTTATGTGACAGGCGCCTCTCCTTTCTGTTCTGAGAGGTGGGACGGCGTGGTCTAGTGACACGAAACTCACAATATCAATGGACTACATAATCCTCGTCGATTAAAAATCTTCCAAACTCACACCCTCACATCATGTCTCATGCTACTCATCCCATATATTCCCATACTCATCCTCATCAATGAAAACGGGAAAAATTGCATTATAAGGAGGACCTTCATGATGTCTTTTCATATTCCATTAACTTCTTGGTCTATGAGGACATTGGCCGTTTCCTTCCCAGCTTCATGCATTATATGGATTATTATTGATTCCTGGACATTTTAGAGGGAAAAGAGTTAAAAGAATTGTGATTCAAGTGGATGGTAGAGAACTAAAATCAGATTCTCGGAAGATAAGAGAAGATTTAATGGGAGAAACGAAACATCGAGAGGTAATATCATTAAATCCAATGGGTCCAGCCAGATTGCTCTTTGAGGCTGATAGCCCCAGTTTTTGCTATCCTTTCCCTCTTTCAACTTCAAGTTCCAATGTGAAACTGGGGGAGGATGAACGTGATGAGAAGACGAGACTCTCGGACGGACGTTCCATGGGAGAACATAAAAGAAACCACGGAGTGTATGGAACAACCAACAGCATATGTATACACACATGGCGATCAAATTCCAGAGGATTCAAATGGAAATGAAAAGTCCGCCATGAACATTATGAGGATCTTTAAGAAATAAAACGTTCCTTTTTAAAGGAAAATTTCCACTCAATTGTTATAAGGGAATCTTACATTTTTATCTTTCTCATTTCCCTCCACATGTATGTGCTCTTGTAAGTGAAGGTAATAAGGAGACAAGAAAGGAGTAATCGACGCCTCTTTCAAACATTTTTATACGTCATTATAAAGAAAGTCTAAGATTATAAGGTTTGGGCTTGTTTCCTCTCTCGTTATGAATTGCTGAATGGAATCCATCACTCCAAATGCACTTTTAACAACCACCTTATTCTCCTTGGTCCAACCAGCCCTCGCCGGAGAGGTTTTTAGGAATTCTGTCTGAGGAACAAAATAGGTAATGAGAGGGTGCGAAGGAGAGTCGAAGCTAAGTAGTAGTTAAAAGAGAGATAGTATACAGAGAGGAACCAGAACAACTCTGCCCGACCTGAACGGAATAAAATACAAAAGTTGGCTAACTAGGCAGAGACAGGGAATCGTAATTAGACCCTTCCTTACCCCAACACTCACTTGGCCCACAACTAATAAATTGAGCCTCCTCCGTCTCGTTACTCCAACTTGGAAGAAAAAGACTAAATAATAATACATCCACTCTCACCATCCTTTCTCGAGACCAAGATATGCTCAAAAGTAATAACGTGAGTCTGGGATATTAGGAAGATGTAAGTAGTATGTGTGTGTGGAGGGAGTGAGACGCGGATTGCTCCTACTGCTGCTAAGATCGAGTAATTGGTAATTGATAGTATCAAGGTGGAGAGAAGATTGGCCTCGAGTTTCACATCTTACAGATTCGAAAACCAGACTTTTCAAATAAGATGAGACTTTATAAGGAAGAAGTTTGAGTCATGGGTGAGGATTAAGGAGTACAAATTGACACGTGTCGTGTTCAAGAGTGTAGGATTCCTCATGATCTCACATGGACACCGTCCAAATCTCAAATTACGCGTACAACGAGAGTTACATACATGGGAGGCGTTGAGACGACTGGGGAACTCTGACAGCCGCCTCAATCCTCATCCGCGGACCAAATCCTCTTAATTCCTCAAGGGACAACTCGCCGAGCTGCTGAATATGCACAAATGTAAAACACGATATAAAAAAAGACCCTTATCTTCCTTCCGACTAAACTATAACTTGCTAAGGGGAAACTTGTCCGGGAAATTCGGAAGAAAGTTGTCGAGCCAGAGATTTGGCTCATCGGATAGCACGGAGGAGAAAAGCATAACGTTGGCTGGCCATGGATCAAGGAATTGATATTAGTGAAGAATGGGCCCGAAGGACCCCTGGAGCCTCGCCAGGGTGGAGTTCTCATCCTTTATCTCGGAAGTGTAGAGGTAAATCTTGGAGCATCTCGTGGCTCGGCTTCATCCCTGGGTCGGTTAATCAGGGCCGATTTGAAACTTGGCTTCGATCTTTATCAACTCCTCGAGTATCGGAAGAGACAGGCCTTAAAGAATTCCGATCAAGTGCCTGCCACGTCTCCTCTGGAAGCTGAAGGCCTACGAGAAGGCTGAGAAGCCTCGAGCTCCGCACTCGACAAATTATGAAACAATGGAGGATCTCACAAGTCAAGTTCATGGTCACCGTATAAGGAGAGCCTGCCTCCATTGTTTGCTCTCCTTTGGCAGGAGCTGATCCAACCCATTGTGTCCATTCGGGGCAAAAACGAATCAATCGGAGCCACCTGAGGCCACGACGATGGACATACGAGACTCATAGACTATGATTATAAATGCAAGCTATGACTTCGACGTATGTAAAAAGAGATTCTTTTCCCTCCTCCAGAATCCTCCCTCGCAAGTTACAATCACTTACCTTCCCTCACAGCCCAGATTTATAAGAGGGAAACTCACCTACATATTTACACCACCAAGTTCCTTCGAGACTTCCACCAAGATTCGTTCGAGATAATGGATGGGGCTGCAGACATAAATCGTAAGTCTTCTCGGGTAAACCCACATTCAAAAATGTATGATTAAGGCCGAGGTGGAAGACCCACGGCCTCCTCCGATTTACGAGGACTCATCGACTCCGCACTACTACAACGCACAATTACACTCCTTATATAAAAGGAATGATGGTGTGTGGACCCCTTTGGAATTTCTTCCTACATTTCCCAAGCTGTAATCAACCCATCATTAATTTCTTTTGGCATCTCCTCCTTATATCTTTGGTGAGGACGTACAACTCCAACACGCCGAGAGTCTTTCTTGGAGGAAGTCTCTGGAAGGAATATTCATTCGCCGCCACACGCTCTTCTTCTCCCCACTCCTTTTCATCACCATGGAAGGGAAGTGAGAGGAAAACATGGAACATTTTTCATTAAACTCCGCGCCTCGCCATCATTACTTAGGAGAAATGTTTCATAAAGACTTGCGACTCTCCTGATTAATTTCATATCCACCATCTTCACCATACAAATTGTATGACACGAAAGATATTAAATTTATATACATACTATATCGATGCACCACTATATAAAAGATATGGAAATTTCTCAAAAAATATTACTGCAATACTGTAAATTCCGAAAATATTTTTAATCAAATATTAAATAAAACCTATTTTAATATATTTATTTAAAGTTTTTCGGATCTTAGTTGTCTAAAGTTAAAAGTGAATTGAAATGAAATGATGGTGAATTGTTTGTTCGTCAATGAAAATGAATTGACGAAGAAACATGATTTCTTATATGACAATTCAAATCAACTGGTTCTCATCCCATTTGCCATTTTCTCCACCTTCCATCCGTCTTTATTGAGTCTCGTGCGGAAGTCCATGAGGAGCCAGGATGGAAAAGCGTATAAAGTCAATATGATAATGAGGGCTCATTACAAAAGAATGTGAGGGATAAATTGACTAATTCAGCTCATAATGCTCACAATGTGGAGGGATAATGTAGGGTAATGGGAGGCAAGGAGTGAAGAAGTGATAAAAGTCTGAGACTCGAAAGCAGAGCCGTTCGATTAAAAAGGATCTTTAGAGAAAGAAGAAGAGGTCATATCCCAGAGGAGAATGAGGAATAGGATACATAAGCCGGGAGCTTCAGAGCTTCAAAATGGAGGGTCGAGGACGAAGGAGAAGGACGAGGAAGGAAGAGGCGATAAAGGAACCTCGTCTTTCTGCTCCTCTATGGGGGAAATAATAAGGAAGGCCGTGTAGTCGGAACTTTTATGGAATCAACTTGGGCTATAAAACCATCTTTTTCCCCGACATCCTCATCATATTCTCTTGGGCTGGGGAGTGCGGATCCGATTCACCCAACTCACCTAATATCCTTCGCTATCTTCTCCACCCAGCTCCACCGTCACCTTATTTACACAATCCTTTCCCTACTCTGTGGTCCTCTGTTCTCGTTTCTCCTCATGGACTCACTTTATGAATGAGGGTTTTAATACTACTCGAATTCAACTATTCGCATTAGCATTCCGCAATAATACAAGGCTTCTATTCTCCTCTTCTCCTTTTCAATCTCTCAATTCAATTTGAAATCCCCGAAATTCGAACAAGACCGAATTTCACACTCCGATCCCTCTCAATGGAAGATCCGAGGCGGGAGGAGAATCATTTCGAATCACCGCAGAATATTAGTTTTCCCAACCACATAAATAACATTTCTCAACTCACTCGCTGCCTCCGTGTTTTAGTATACAAATACATAAACATCTCATTCAAACCAGACTGTATTTTAAATAAAGTATATTTAAATAAAGGAAAGTAAATTTAATAAACAAAGTTTCTTTTATATTATTGTGAAGAGAATGGCGGATTCCGCCGGTTTCTCTCCATGATCTTATCAATGGTTGGCTGAATTTCTCTAAACCTCCTAGGCCGCTTTGATACTCAAATCCCCGTTGCCCGTCCATGTGATGGAAACAGTTAGAGGCTCCAGCGATAAGCCGGCTGGCCAGGAATCCCAACTTTGAGGGAAGATAGCCCATATAGATAAGATGAATCCGGAGGAACTTCCCTATTCAGGGTGAGAGAAGACCTTTTGCTTTACTTATCTCTCCGTCTCCCAACAACTCCCCAATCACTCAGTTTGAAAAACTCAAATTGAAATAGGATATTTAGGATTCTCTGACCGATGGAAATCTTCCTGTATGTAATCAATTTATGAAATCTCTTCAAACTTTCCCTCTCTTTACTATTTATTGGATGGAGAACTCGGTGCGAGATCCGCCAGTTGGTTGTAGGAACAAACTAGTAAATATGTCAATTAGGAATAAATTCCAGCTGGTTCGCTCTTCCCACCCGCGCCTTCCCTCTTCATTCATTCTCCGGTTGAAGTCCTCATAATGGGAGCGAAATGAAAATAAAAGTCAACCGGCGGGTTCATTTACTATCTCAAACTTCGGCTTCGCGTCCCTCGCGGTTGGGCCATGAAGATTTGCAATGCAAAAACCGATCCTATAAAGATGCCTGTTTGATCTGCTTGGAATTCGAGCACGCATGCATAATTTGCTCGCTTCTATTTTCCTTAGCTCTCACGCTTCTTGAGCCGATTTACGATGATTTAAATTGCCTCGAATTACTCAACTCTCAATGAATTTATGCCATGGTGCAATGGAGATTTGCATTGTAATGCAAATCTCACTCTCCGCGCCTCTTTCTACAACAATGAAGGAAACATGCGGGCTGAGTTGCAAAAAATGTATTTATTAAAATGATATTATTGTACGAGCGTATACTACAAAATTATTTGACACAGTGACACACACAAAGAAAATACATTTTACGTATTTAGGAAGTCACAAAACAGAACGTAAAAATCGAGTAATTTAAATATAAATTAAACATAAATTAAGTTGTAAAATAAATATCACAAGGAACATTTGCCATTTTACGATTCTTCGCCAAAACTTCCTCTGTCAACTCCTTATCGAAATAATAACAAATAAAAGTTGTTTTTTATCCATTTGTACGCAAATGAGTAAAATAACAAGAATTACAAGGATAAATCAAAGACTCACATTTCAAAGGTTCGGTAAATTAACAATTGTCAATAAAAAATGCAAATTAAATAATTTATATAATAGTATTAGCGAAATTATATAAGATTAACAATTTCATCAAATCGAGTGAACAAAAAAGGTTAAAATAAGTCAAAAAGCCAACATGAGCATTGTTTAAAATACTAACTATTTGAAATAGTTAACTATAAGTAATTACTAATAGTAAAAAAATCTCTTTGAGGACTTAGAGAAATAACAATTGAGTGATGTATTTAAGTTAAACAAGTGTGATTGTTCAATTGATGAAGACTTATTCGGTATTAAGAAAGTTGAAACTCGGTGAGAGATTGTTAGAGGAGCTTACCAGGAAATAGAATCTCTGAGGTTCGTGTTCGTCTTGAACTAGCTGTCAGGCCCAGAGGGGGGCCGGCGGGGGAGGACGACGTGGGGCGGGAAAAGGCGGCGGCGGCCTATTGGGTGGCGGGAACGGGGGCACGTAAAGGGGCACTGACACATTGGGATGTCCATTGTTCGGATAGCCACCCGGGTGGTGATGCTGGGCTCTGGACAGTGTTCCTGACGAGTAGCCATTCAGGTTGGCGAGGTTGAGATTCGAGATGTTCTGGGCGGAGAAATTGACTTGGGACTCGGTTCCGTTGCGGTAGACGAGCGGGCGAGAGAGAGAATGAGAAGCTCTGGTTGGGTCAGGAAGGGCGACTCGGAGTTTGGGCCAGAACAATTTGTCATTGGCCGAGAGGACGGTGGCGGAGCGGAGGCAGACTCTCAAGTCGGGGTCAAGGTCCCGGGTGGGTAAATCCCCGAGTGTGATGGCGATCAGACGGTTTTTCTTACCCCTCAGTGCGGCGTGAAGAGCCGACTTGAACTCAAATCTGCACCATTCAGACTGAAGAAAATTCTTTGACAAGACAATGATCGTTCTTCGACTCGCCTCGACCGCCTCCACAATCGTGTCAGCAATGTAGGCCGTCACGGGAAAGTCTTTGTAGTGAAGGCAAAGGCGGTAATTGGCCTGGTCGGAGTTTTGCTGTTGCAACTCGGCTGCCAAGACTTGAGAAACCCAGGCTTCGTCCTTCACGCTGTAGGCAATGTAAGCGTCGTACAACTTCTCGCGGTCTTCGTCCAGAGCCGAGGAGTAGCATTGGTTGAGAGCCGAAGGGCATTTCGCCACTGCCCAGACCCGGAGAGAATTTCGTTTCCGACAAAGAGCCACCAGGAGAGATCCGATGATGAGGAAAATGGCCATGACGCCCACCAACAGCGGCAAGTAAGGCGGGAGCGAAGACTCGGGAGCTTCGACGGCTCCTGACAAGGCTGTGATTTGCGAACAGAGTTTGCTCCCGTTCATCTTGTTGTTGTAGACCAAGCTGACCAAATTGAGGGATTTCCCATTCATCTCGCAATTGATCTCATTCCCGTCCATGAGCTTTCCCAAGTTGGCTTGAATCCACGGAGTGGCCTGGGAGAGATAGTCACAATCGCAAGTCCAGGGGTTTCCATGAAGGGCAATTTCAACCAGGTAAGGATTCCCGCTCAGAGTCCACATGGTGAACTTGGTCAGTCGATTCCCGTCCAATTTCAAGACTTCCAGGACTCTCAAGGAACTAAACGTGTTGTTGGCTATGAAGGAAATGTGGTTGGTTTGGAGGTAGAGCTCGCGGAGAGATTCCAACGGCTCAAATTCGTAGCCACGAAGTTCCTCGATATAATTGTTTTCAAGGTGGAGGACGCCGAGTCGTTTGAGCCCACTAAAAGAATTGTTCGCAATCCGATGAATTCCTGAGGAGTTCAAATACAAAACTTGGAGATTCTTCCGCCCAATGAAAACGTGCGAGGAGAGCTCGCCCTAAGTCATTCCCATCCAAATACACTTCGGTGGAGTCCATGGGGAGACGAGCCGGGATGTTGTGCGACCCGCGGTTGGCACAATCCACGATGTTTGCACTCCACATGTCGTCATGGTAGCAGGTGCAGTTGGTCGGACAGGTCATTTGACAATCGCAAGCCTCGAAGTCGCAACAGTGGCAAAGGGCAAAACAATGGGTTTTGTACGAGCAAAGGAACTGGGCCGGGTTGGCCTCGGCCAACGGAACGTAAAACTTATCTCGGTGGTAGACGAGCTTGCAATGAACGCTGTCAAGGTCCATCACCTTGGGATGCTGACGAAGATGGTCGAGCTTGTTGATCCGTTGGAGCCACTCCATGTTACAGTCACAGAGAATTGGATTCCCTCCGATGTAGAACTCGGGAAGTGGTTTCCCTTCGGGGAACGGAGAAAGCCTTAAGGCTGACAGGTCGATGCTCTCAATTTCATTTGCAAAGATGTCGACGCGCGAGAGGTTGGCCTTTTTGTAAAAAGTGTGCGGTTCAATACTCGAGATGAGATTGTCGTTGAGGAAGAGCATCTCGATGGAGTCGGGGATGTTGGAGCTCGAGATCCGTTTGATCCTATTGAAACTCGCGTCCAGGGTTTGGAGCCGCAGTTCCCTCCCGGGGAAATTCCCCACATTCCCCAACTCACTGATCTCGTTCTTGTGAAGGTCGAGCCACTGGAGTTGCTTCGGAATGAGCCCATAGTCAAACCAACTCAAGTTGTTGTCACTCATATTGAGCCAAATGAGGTTCGGGGATTCGACAAACAAGTTGGAGATTTCAGACAAATAGTTAGCATCGAGTCGCACGGCTTGTAAATTGCTGTTGAGGTCGAAAGCTCCCTTCTCCACGGATTGGATTCGATTCCGAGCCAAGTTGAGGACTTTGAGCGAGGGGAGTTCTCGGAGAGCTTCTTTGCTCACATTCACAATCCTGTTCCCCGTGAGACGAAGGCCGTAGAGACTCGGGAGCCCCAGGAGCCTTGGTGCATTCAACTGCTCGATTTGATTCTCGCCCAAGTCGACCGTCTTGAGAAGGGTCAAATTCTGAATTGCCATTGGGATGTCCGTGAACGCGTTTCCATTCAAATTCAAATCCTTCAACGAGGAGCAATTGTGAAATGCCGTGTCGTGGACCGCAGCAATGACATTGTTGTCCAGCGAGAGGAGACTCAGGACGAAGAGACCGTTGAGGGCACTCGCGTCAATATAACTCAACTTGTTGTGCGAGAGGATCAGCGTGTGGAGGTTGTTCATGGAGGAAAAGGTGTTGGAGTCAATTTGCTCAATCTGGTTGTGCTCCAAGTTGAGGATTTGGAGCGAGTAGAGATCCTGGAAGGAGGCCGGGTGGAGTCGGACCAGCCGGTTGAAGCCGAGGTTGAGAAGGACCAGGCGGATGAGTCCCTCGAGCCCCGTCCCGTTCAACCATCCGCCGCCGAGGGAATTGTGTGAGAGGTCCAGGACCACGAGCTGATCGAGATTCGAAAAAACTTTCGGGGGGAGCAGAGCAAGCGAGTTGTTCTGGAGGTAAATCTCGCTCATTTCTGGAGACTCTCGGAAGAGATCCTCTGGCAGAGACACGACTTTGTTGTCAGCCAAATTGAGAAGGCGAAGGCCGCGGAGGCCGGACAAGGCCCGATCCCCGACGACGGAGATCTCATTCCCTTCCAAGTACAATTCCCGGAGTTGACTCAGAGTTGAGAGCCCGCGATGTGGGAGGAGGATGAGCCGATTTCTTGACACGTCCAGAACTTGGATCCCCATCTTGCATGGACTCGACGACCCGACTTCCTTCTCCTTCTCTCTGAACGAGAGATCCGAGATATCTTGAAGACGATTCAAGCTCACGTTGAGGCTCTTGAGGGCCGCAGCGGGGCAAAAGAGCTTCTCGGGAAAAGTCCACATGTTGTTCGCACTCAAGTCGATTTTCTCGAGGGAGGGGAGCTGAGTGAAAACTCCCGAAGCGATTTCGAGACTCAGGGCCGGCCATGCCGTGTTGTGGGTTCGCACAGTGAGATTTCTCAAAAGCGGTAAACCCGCAAAGACGGCCGGCGGGAGTCGAGACAATTTACAATGTTCAATGTGGAGGGAGGCGAGGCGGGAGAGATGAGCTAAAGACCCCGGTTGTAAACTGCTCTGGTAGAAGAGAACGTCGGAGCATGTAAGGTTGAGCGATACGATGCTCTCGCCGGAAATGGCACTCAGGTTCGTCTTGTCAAACTCACTGTTGATCGTTCGAAGCCGGCAAGCGAGCGAGATGTCAGACGACCCGACGAGGCTCCGTTCGCAATTCCCCAAAAACTTCCCGTCTCCGCCTCCACTCGAAGCGTACGCGATGGTTCCGGGGATGAGGAGCCAAAAGGCCACTCTTAGGAGTGACATCCCAATCATCGTCAAAACCGATCGTCACACACTGTCACCAAATGACCAAACTCACACTCATCCACTGTTCAGGTCCATCATAATTCCATTACACTGGAACAACAACAACTCGCTGATGAGAAAAGGACAATTTTCTCACGGTTTCCGAACCTGAAAGAATTGAATGATTTCTTTAAAACCTCGACATTTCTTTTTAGAGTTTTAATATGGGCAATTGAGAGGGTCGTCGGGAGAGTCATAAAATGAGAAATGGGTGTGGAACTCCAGGAGCTGTGAGAAGCTCTGAAGGGAGAAGAAGACCAAGATTCTTTTGTGTACATTTGTCATTTACACTTAACAATCCCTCAGTTAAGGGAATTTGAGAAAGCGGCAGAAGAGATGGACAAGGTCTTCACACAGGTCCTAATCTACCCCTTTATTTTTATCCATAACCTCCTTGGTTTGACATTCCAAGACTGTCAAATGAAGGAATTCTCCCTTGTTACAATTTACATTCCTGCTTCAAGAACCTCGTTTATTTCCTCTTCAAACGAAACCTTATCTTTATTTGTTAATTATTTCTTTATCTAATTGCCCACGGTTGGCTTCTTTCTTGTTCAACATTCTCGTGTTTGAAGAATTTCAAACACTCGTTTCTTTGATAACTTCAACTTTTTGACTTTATTCATAATTTTCTCCTTTGACTATCTAATGTTTATAGTTTGGCTTCAAGCGATGTGTACAACTTATGTATAGAAGATATTTAATAGAGATCACTATAAGTCTGAGTTCGTAACTGATAAATATAAAATAAAAGTTCATTCAAGCTAATTTATCACTTTTGATACGAAACTAGGCTTAAAAATGTTTTACGCTCAAAATTGTTTTTTTTCTCCAAATGTGCGTTCCATAATGTTCAAAGATGTTGGGAAGAAGTTTCGAGCTAACGAGAGCATTAAAGATGATAGTGGAATACGTAGAGTGAAATGGGAATTGAAACCCTAGTTGAATGTTTTTAGTTTTTCTTCAACTTTGTAAAGGGAACTGATGAGGGTGGTGGAATGTGTTGGGTCCTCACATTAACACAGAGCAGAGTGAGAAAAAGGAAAAATTCTTACTTGGGTCGTCAAGTGCTGTCTCCCATATTCCTCTTTCATGAGGTTTTGTTTGCTGGTCCAAAGGGTAGTTGAAATGCGAGGAGACTGGAGTGACCGTGAGAGCCTCACTCGAAGGGAACACTCATCGTCCCTTCCTTATGAAAAGACACCTTAAGAGCCGCACACACGGCTCCAACGACTGTTCAACTCAAACTGAACTTGGAGCTCTGGCTCCCACTGCATTTGAGGGAAGTTTTGGGTTTCGACGGCAGCACGATGAGCCACCCTACCTACCCGGTCCCTCTTGCACTCCCCGATCTCCCCAGCGCAACTCTGCCAACTCTTGCCTATAAGCATAGGAGATCCTTTCCATGGCCCATCCATGTAATGTGTGTGAGAGAAGATCCCATGGAAGGACTCAAACATTCCGAACCCTTCCGTTCCACTACCATACCGAATTTATAACGTGGCCCCTCTTACGCTCATCTCCACTATGCTACTATACTATATTTCATACTCTATATATGATCTCATATAGATACGAGATTCAAAGTTGTAAAATTATGTGTGGATTTTCCATAGATCATAATGAGTTATTTGGTTCTCCTTTTTCTTCCTTATTTTGAACGTTTTTTATGGGAGTTTCAAGCTAAAAAGAGCTTATTATGGCAATGTATAGCCCCAGACGTCTGGGATGGTTATGGGCCAACATTCATTATTTTAATAATGTACTTATTACTCATTTAAACATGGGGAACATAAGTAAGCGCATGAATATTATCGTTGTGTAATTATTGTACAAGGGAGAAGGAAAAAATAGAATTGAAAAGCAGAGAGATTGACAAGGATTAATTGAAGGGTCATCGAAATCAAAGAATTTAATTCCTCCTTCAGCTCCTCTCAGCTCCAACTTGAAGTCGAGTCAATAATGTGTTGAGGAACAGATTTTAAAGGGGAGTTTAAGTAAGTGGAAGATTTGATTTGATGGAATGGAAGTGGCTGGGTCGGTCGGAGACAATTGGGTTCCTGAAGGGACTCTCTGTACATACAGACGCACATAATACACACACACAGACACACTCTTCTCTTTTGAAGGGACAAAGGGCTGAAAGGCCGAGGAGCCCCTACGGTTGAGCGAGGCGTTAAAAGTAGCCAGCGTAAGGGACACTTGGAACATTTCCAGGGGCGACTCCCTTCACCATTCGGAAGAACACAACTCACCAAACATTCCTGTCTGAACAGAATGTAGTAAAAATTGTAGGGAGAATGTATGTAGTTGTGTAGTCTCAAATTCTCCTATTCAGTCCCAACTCTCGGAATATTGTGTTGGGATATATTCATTGATCGAAATTATTATCGCTTTGTCCCACCACATCTGAACTCTCAATGGCATGCTACTCCCCTAATAAATCCACTTTTCCTCAAAGAGCAAAAAAGGAACTTGATTGGGCTTCATTGCCCAGTCTCGTAACGACCATTGACACATCTGGACGCGAACGAGGAGACCAAAATTTGATAAAATCCCTATAAATTGTCCTTTATTATACTCAATTTATCGCTTTATTCATTTTAGCCATCCATTGGGCTCTTTATCAACACAATTGGCCGAATCATATAAAAACTTGACAAAATTCATACATATAATTATAGTAAATGACAATTGCATGTCAAATAAATTTTTTTAATGCTTTTATATCTAAAAGTTAAGCATTTAATTTTAGTTTTGTAGCTCCTTTGCAATCATTTTAAAGATTTTTTAAATATTATTTTTTGTAATAATTCACTTGTGAAATTTGTCATTTGATTAATCGAGCAAGTGAATGAAAATGAATGATTCTTAATTACAGAATTTTAATAAGATCCATAACTTGAGATTGAGATTGACTGTAGGAGTAATTGGAAATACTTGTATCTAATTAATCATGGAAATTGATCTCAAAGGGGAATTATGCCTCATATGCAGGTTGAACTTGATTGACGTGAATTTCAATTCAGAGTCGTAACACAATCTACTCGTCCACATCTCTCAAAACCCCCATCAGGGAAAGGTAGTTGGAGATCCTTGAAGGTCTCGTGTGTGTGCACTTGCAAGGAACAATAATGTGTTATTAGATGCACACGCTTTTGGACATGATGCCGCAAGGGTTCATCTTTTTATTGGTAATTTAAGTTATGGATTGGCTGGTCATATCGTTACAGCCCCCTTGCCCTCCTGACAGCTATCCATTTCGAGCCAATTTGCATTTTCTGTCATTAATTATTCATGAAGAATGTGAGAGAATGGAGGAGAGGACAACGCCGACTTCCTCTCCTCTCTTCTCCAATTAATCACAGGTGGTTCCAGGAATTATTCATCTCCTCCTATGCTCATTGTCTTCGGAATTAAAAGTGCTAAAGACATGGGAAAAGGGCCCCTGGTCTCTACGATATGCTAAGTAGTACAACAAGCAGAGTATATAGGTTTATGTGTGCAAGGGAAAACTCCTCCTCCACCCTCATCGTCCATTACGATTACGGTCACAGACGACGGTCGTTTAATAGCTTAATCTTAATTGCCTTCTCGTCCCCACTTACCGTATCGTTCCCCCTTTCAATAAGAGTAATTGTTTGGTTGGAGAACAATACTCCTTCGTAGCTATACTTAAACAATACACTTTGCATCTTAATTTATATTCCTTTCCTTTTCAATTTACCTCTGTGAGCAAAAAAGACAGTTTTTAAAAGGACAATGGAAATTTCTATTATCTACCATCCACACCTAGTTAACAAATTCTTAATCCTGATACTAGAACCAACCTTGTTTAGATCTCTGCTCTAATATATGAAATAAGCCAAATTCTCACAATTTAGTTTAAAATCATAAGAATGTCATATTTAGGATTATTTATAGTAAAGTCTTATAGTTCAATTAAGCACGCATGTGGCATTTGTCGCACACATATAAAGATATTAGTTTTCTTTCCGCAATGCTAAATTCCTGGAATTGGAGGATTGTAAAGGAAGATTTTCGGCTTCTGGTAAAGGAACACTTGAGGTTGATTTTATAAAGTGTTGAATTCGGGTCGTTTGTCCTACTCACACACACAGCACAGCCCTTGTTATTAACGAGACTCAGGAACAAGTTGGAGAATTGTGAAGTCAAAAAGTGTGAAAATTTTTATTGTTCATCGCTTTCCTTTGACTTCTCATCCTTCACATGAGGTTTGAGGATAAATATTGTGAATTTTATGGCTTCTCCAGTAGGGACTCGCTCATGTTCAAAGTCCCTTGTACTCTCAAACCCAAAAGTCCAATCATGGCAAGGCTTATAAGAACTCATTTAACGTATGAATATCAGTTTATTACTCGTCAAATACTTCCCTTTTTCTTCAAACTGTACTTTATTGAATCCGTCCGGTTCTTCCTGGTCATTTTTCTAAAAGTGTGTGACGGTGCGGAGCTCAAAGGTTGAAAATGATTGAAAAAGGCAGCTGGTGGTTCTTTTAATTTAAGAACCTTAAATTTTTATTATTTTATACCTATTTAGTAGCACTATACTCACCAGAGCATAGGAAAACAAGGGCCGACACGATTATTATATTGTTATCTCAAAATACGATTTTTGGGTGAATAATGGGGAAAAGTGGGAGGCGGAGCTTGGAAAGTCCAAAAAGCTCCAGCTTGAGAAGAGGAGGAACTTCCGTATTGAATAAAGAAACTTCCTTTGGTTACCAATCTCATCCGACTCTATAATTTTTCCTAATTCATCAATGAAGGAGAGACGATTATGATTGGGCGCGAGTTGCGGTCGTCTTTGGGTGTTTTTATCAAGGGTCGAAGGCTCGGCCCTTCCGTGACTACAAGTACTTTGCATCTCGAGGCATTATATTAATGAAGCTTCAAGCGAAGCATAAATATCTCCGGAGAGAACAAACAAAGTTCCCTATGGCCCTCACACGCAATCCTCATAAAAATGAGGACCTACTCCAAAGAGCCGGGGATCTCCGCCCTCAAACCACAGCTCGGCTTTTACTTCTTAATTAGCCTCTCCAGAGTGGAGAGTTGAAAATGGGAAATTGGGAAATGACTTCATGCCGGTCGCCAGATTGTGATGAGCCATCAAGAGATTTAAAAACCACCGTCAGTTGCGCGCCACTCCGACCCGGGGGAGGGTGAGGGCAGGTTAGGGTGAATCGCGGCATCCGTCAATGTCGTAAAATCCGCCGTAATTGGTTTAACTCGACCTATAGAGATCATCTCGTAATTTAAGAGGGAATTTCCCTCCTTTAAATTTCATTTCTTCCTATGGTTCGGTATGAGGATGAAATGAGGGTGAGAGGAGACTCGCGTGGCTTAAGCTTAAGTGTGGCTTTATGAATCCCTCGGATATTTCGGAGGGGTCCACCTTAATTCACTTAACCCGTCCATTCCTCCCCTTTCCCGTCATTTTTCCTAATTTATGACACAAAAGCGTTTAGCTCAATTTTCAATCATTATCCCATTACTACAATCACTTATATGTCTTTCTTTTATCATCAAAGTGCAACGGTTGAAAAGTTAACACCCCTTTAACAGTTTATTTCATGGTATTAAATTTTAATAATCCGATTTTATTTTTACTAAAAGTTTAAAATATTATAAAAAAATATATTAGCTTATAGTTTCGTAATTTCCACTATGCGTAGTATTTTTAATTCGATTGACAAAATATCTCGTTTATAAAAAATATTTTCAAATAATTATAATTAAATATTTATTTAAAAAAGTGAATCAAATATCATAGAAGAGAGTATCTAAGAATTTTCTGAGGAATTTGGATTATTTAACCGAATCCCCAAATTCCTTATTTGCTCAATGGTCTGGATTTTTTTATATTAAAGTGGAGCTTTGAAGCGTCGAGAAGAAATTTCCAATGCTCTCAATACGTATTAGGAGGAGTGAGAAAGGAGAGAGGTGGAATGAAAAAGAGGAGGGTGTCGTTACATGAAAGGGGGAATTAATGAGCATCGCATTGACCAGCCGGATTCCAATCATTCAAACTCATTTCTCGGGAGGGAGGTGAAGACAAAGGTGGTCATTTGGTCTTTCCATTCACACCTTCCTCCTCCCTTAACAAAAGGACGAGGAATGAGAGAGGCTGGTGGTGAAAAGGAATGAAATATTTTTATGAGAATTCCTACAGGTTCCTTTTGCAAAATGAGTCGAAGGAAGAAGGACGAGATTTCCAACTGGGCTCAAAGGACCGACGTCTTCACCCTTTTATTACCTCGACTTTGAGGAAAAAGGCGATAAGTCAATTTCAACGAGGCCAATCATCATCTCAATTGGCCCCTTTAGGAGTCCGACACTCAATTACACATATTAGCATAAATTTCAAATGTCTCGATGGGCAGAAAATGAAGAGGATTAGTTTGGCCAATTCATTGGATTCACACTTTTTCTTATCATTCCATTTGAATGGTTTCCCTCTTTTTTCATTCCTCAATGAACTCCTTGATGTTTCTTTCATCTTCATTCTCATGTTGAAGACGTTTCCCTTGAGAGAAGAGTCTTTCAATTCCTTCCCAGATGCAAGCATTCCCGACTGGCTCAGCTATTCAGTGTCCCCTTTTTGCATCGTTTTTCCCTTCTGCATTCTCCTTTATCTCTCACCCTTTTCGAGGGCCCAAACATGCATAAATGCATTGAGTAGGAGACGGAGGAACAAGAAGACGCCCTTTTCAAGTATTTCAATGATGGGCCTAAACGTGACTTTGAATAATTTCATATCAGCTACACTTTTTAAATATTTACTTTGCGCATTTGATAGTTGAGAATTCAATGGGTTGCTAAAATGCCTTTGAAAAACCTTCAATGTCATTTTTTTGCCCAAATTTTACCATCTGAAATTTAATTAAATATTGGTTTTTAAAGTTTACTAACAGACTTTTACTTAAATACTTGAACCATTAGCCATGCAGAGTATTATTAGGTATTAATAATAAAATATGGGTAGTATGAAGAATGTGGTGTTTGAGAAGAATCATGTAAATTCCATTGACTTCTCTGAGTAAACTCGCAAGGGAGAGGAATACGTTAAGAAGAAGGAGGAATAAGATGGATCATTCCTCAAAGAAGACTCCTCGTGAGTCTCTATTGATTTAAGCATTAACAAACTGCCAGTCTTCCTTAAAATACTCCATTACGCCTCAGTCGAGCGATTGAATCCTCTACAAATCTCCTCCACTTTCATCAATCCTCACTCGAGATTCAGATGGGATTTCCTAATACCCAATCTGAACCCATTTCACTCTTAATTTATTTTCCTTTCTCTATTTCTTCTTTGTATACAGACATAAAACAGGTAAATTTGAATGACATTCACATAATTTTATATAAATTTAAATAAATAAGATTTTAGAATATTTTAATTAGTTTGAATGGTATGCAGGTTTTGATTTTCTTACTATTTATATTATATATATATATATATATTGCTTATTCATATTTTAAAATGGCAATTCTAAGCAATGAGAATGAGATGAAATGTTTAAGTATTCAATCTGGGTAATGAAATAATCACTCAGGAATTAATTAATTTGGATTTAGAAATGATGTTGTGTTGACAGGGCTGTCAATATTGACACATCGTGGGTCAAACTCGTCTGGTTAATGGAGGGCATTAATCAGCTGAAAGGAAGGATTAAGGAATCGGCATATGTTTCAAACTGGCTGGAGGGTCGTTTAGGGTCACGAAATCAATGACAAAAACTATTTTCCTCCCCCTCTCATCCCTATGAATTCAACGGAATGATTTTGGTCCTCGGCTACTCTCATATTTATTATCCTGTGTGGAGGCGGACGGCCTTGTGACAAAAGCCTCTGAATATAAGTTGCGGGCTTGGGATGAAAACCCGGTGGACGAAATATTTTATAAACGGAGTAAGTTCCATTTGATTCGTTGCTACCGAGAGGGAGGGCTTTTGTGTGTTGTCATATAGAGACCTTATAAGTAGGATCCAATGTCAGAGAGATATCAATTTCACAATAAAAGCTTATTCACTTCGCTCTCCATTCATCTCATCTCTCTCCTGGTACATAAAGTGCAGTTCCTCTACATTTCCAATTCGGTCGGTGGTAATGTGAGAGGTTGAGGATTTGAGGGGCAGATTGAGTAAAAATGGTAAGCTTAAAAAACCTAAATGCTTTCAATAGAAGAGATATAAAAGGTCCAGGAATTGATATAACAGTCAAGATTCCATTATTCAACGCAAAGATCGTATTTACAGCTGACTATTCAATACAAAGAGTATTAGATATATTTACATTAGGAAATACAATATAAACCTATGTATTTATATACAATTCTGAGCGATGGATTTAACAAGGTTTCTCCATATTTGGAAGTCTCGCAATAAAGTAAAAGTCCAGACTTTTATATGGATATTTGAGTGAGTATTATTATTATATTGGGGAATTGGAGAGGCTCGTGGAGCTGTCAGTCACTTTCTCTATCAAACTCCCTCTCCATTACTCCATTACCTCATCCTTCTCCTTTTCACAAACCTCATTCAGTCCATGTCCTCAAGAGAGATGTAATGGAATGATGAGTGATTTTTATACAATTTCCATGCATTTTTCTCTTTAGACCTTACATGATGGATGATGTTAAATAACAGTAATGATATACATGAGGAGTATTATGCTCCGTAATAAAGTCTCGTGGCCCAGTTGACAGCAGTGCATGGTGGTGCATAAGTTGAGGGACTTTGAGTCGAGTTGAATTAACTTGTCTAATCCATGTGAGGACCTTTACACGTTTCTGTCTCTCCTTTTCAGCGTCTCACTTTCTCTCTCACTTAATGCAATCGTGCCACCCTGGGCCTTCTCAATATAACTTTTATACTAAATAGAAATACTAATCTTACAATTGAGAAGAGAATAATTTGAAAGTTGCCCAATACGTGTATCTTATACATACTTATGTACATATGTATATTACGTGTATTTTTTCCGTCTACGTCTGGTACTACGTCTGATTTACAATTTAAAATAAATGTCTATAAAAATGTATAAAATATTTATTACGGAAGATCAAAGTCGAGAGATGAATTTTTAATCCTTTGATGAATATGTGAGTGGGATGAGAATATGGGAGAGATAAAAGGGATGAGACGAAAAAGAAAACCTTTGTAAATGTAAAACCTTTGAAGGAATGTTACATAAATAGAGAAGAGAAAAATGCGGTCGGGTTTGAGGGAGAAATATATGTGTACGGAGTTGGGAATTGAGCGTGACGGACATTCGTCAATGGTTGAGTAGATATGGAATGCACCCTCTTGGTCTTCTTCAAAACAGGACGAGAGACGGGACTTGGAATAAGATAATTGTGCATTGATTCGAAGACAGCGAGCATTGATGCGAGAATGTCAGATTGTCCATTCATATGAGTGTACATTGGAGGAGCATGGAGAAAATGTGGAGATTTGCCTATAAAGGCAAAGCCACAAAGCGGACTCAACATGGTCCAACTGCTTTTTGAGTTGGACATGACAAGGGCGGTTGAAAGGGCTGGGACCATTTAGGCTCCATTATTTTCGGGCTAATTGGAAGACCTACTTGCTCGCACCTATAGATAATTCTAACGTTGAAGATCTATGACAAAATGTCAATTGGGCAACTCGACTCGCTTCAACTCCCGGCGGCCTCGATTCATTATTAAAAGGGTCTTCGACCAAACGATGAGCAGATCGACTTACACGCTTAATAGGGAAACGACTAAAAGGACAAAATTCACTCATTCGTGTCTTATAGGGTCAAACGGTTTTAATTTCCTATTCTTTAATTAATTAACTACGGAATTTTAATTTCGAAGCTAAACTCACATTTTCACTTGCTTCCACTCGAAAAATTATATAATTGTTTTACAAATATTTAATAATTAATTTATTAAAAAATAGTTTTGTAGATACGCTCAAATGCTTAGATATGCTAAATGCTAACTACAAAAACATTTTTTAACCTCGAGGGATTTAAAGAAAATTAATTATTCCTTGTGCACCCCTTAAACTGGCGTCTTTCAATTCCCCCTTTTATGAAACATGAAAGAGTCTTCTAACATGTGTTGAGCATTTTGCATGAGTAGATTGAGATCTGAAATTCTTTTGGGAAATGAAAGGCTGTGTTTATTTATTTGCGATTCTTTACAGAGATGATCGAAGAGAGTGAAATGATGGAAAGTTTGTAATGTGAGGTAATGAACCATTTCGCCCTGCACAGATGCTCTTCCCCACTCTCATTTCCCCAATCAGGCAATTAGGGAGCCCAGTATATAAAATGAATGATGATTCTATGAGAAATTCAAATTCCCTCCAGGAACAAACTTGTTCAAACAACGTTTAATTCTCCATCATGTTGACCATTCTCTTGTACAAATTACCTTTAATTTGTCCTAATTAATTTATTTCATTTATTTAATCCTCCCTTTATTTTCTCATGAAAAATTTCCCCTACTCGCTAAACGCCTCCGAGCTAGGAATAATAAAATAGTTTCAATATTGAGAAAAAGATTTTTAATTCAAATCCTTAATGCTCCCTCACGTGCCCGCCCACCTTCTTACATAAATCATGAAATTCATCATATCAAGTAATGAGAAGGGCCTAAATTGAATATGATGATAATAAATTAGTATTAAAAGTAAACATTGTAAGTAAATGCGGGCGTTCAACTGGAAAATGATGCTTTCTTTCCCCATTATCATTAATTGACTGCTCATACATTACCTTCCATTGGACATGGAGTGATTTAGCACTAAATGCGAAAATGTATATAAAAATCCTCGTATATTTCATCCCGCTAATGGCACATCTTGAATAAACAAATACATTAAATTTGCATACCGCAAGAGCCTCGGAGGAGAAACGAAACATTTTGTAACTGAGACTTTTGAGATGTTAAAGAAGAAGCCTCAGGCCAAAAACAAGGATCAAATATTTGGTGTAAACAGAAGGAAAAGGACGAGGGAACTCGTTGAATAAAATACAATGGCGAGAGTCGAAATTAAAAGTCCATTAGGAGTTTGCAAAAATGCAAATACAGAAAGCACGGGGCACATATAGGATTCATGGCAAAAGGGATGTTGAAACCTTTCTTTTCATTAAATTGCATTTCATTTGAAGTGCAAATGAAGGAATTACATTAAAAGAACGTTGGATGGAACTTGGGAATACGACGACGACGTGTGGATTTGAAAAGAGAATATCTTTGTCATCGTCGGCTCATTAGGTTATACTCCTCTCTCACTCCCAACCAAGATAAATAAAAGTTTCCTATTTGCTTTGATGTCAATCAAGGGGACGGGAGGAGTAAGTCCTTGGGAACGAGTCAATCAGAGAAAGATAAAATCCTGGGCGAGTGCATTGAAGCCGTCATCCAAAAGCAGGAGAGTGTCTGCTCGCCCGAGATCGCCCCTTCTATTAACCAACAACACCAAGTTCCATTTCCACCCGGCGGAGTCTCCGTCATTACGGAAACAATCCAACCGGGAATTCGGAGCTCAAAGGGGCCTTCGCTCCTCCATGAGATGATAATTCCCCTTAACACGTACATACATGCATATTGGATCTTGTTTGCCACTCTCTCTCTCTCTCTCTCTCTCTCTCTCTCTCTCTCTCTCTCTCGAGATGAGACGATAGGAAAATCAATCCAATTTTTCTAACCCCCTTATCAAACTACGTCAAATCAGAAGATACGACTAACTTCGTTTTCCCTCCAATAATAAATGTATAAGGGAAATTCTGCTAAGGATTAGGAGAATTTGAGCAAGGGGTCCTATAGTTAAATTAACACAATCGGCTAACTATTTGCAAATATCGAGGGGATTTTCTTTATTTTGTCCTTTCATGTCATGACTCACTCGTATTTGCCCTCTTTAAATTTACTTAAACCCGCATTTCAAGATTCAAACTACACGAATGTGTTGAGTATTTGTTCTTATTAGTACAAATATTCAAAGTCACATTGTATGAATTGACACAAGGCTTGTTCATATATTTGCCAACGATGAGTTAATATGCGTAGAGCTTAATGAGCCATGTTAGTTAGAAACATGGTTGTAAAAAAGGTTTTATACGAATGCTGTGTCATTTCTTGATGAAGAGTTAAAGCTCATTCTGTCTGGAGTTATGGAGGAATAATGAGAGATGAGAAAAAGGAAGGTTTTGAGGATTTAATCAACCCTGGTTGAGTTCCTGAAAGGAGAAGACTCATAGGGACTTCCTCATATAAGATTATCAAACTGAGGTTCGTCTGTCTCTTCAACTCAGCTTCAAATTAATTCCTGAGGGAACATCTGGTTTGAGTTGCAAATGATGGTGTAATTAAAACAGATGTACTCCCACCCAAACCCTCGTCGTCCCCAGCACACACAAGACCGTTGAAAAGACGAGAGTTGAAAGAGAAATCCATTTGAACATTTTCTTTCCTTTAATCTCAGCTCCTTCTTATTCATTTCCCTTTTATTGCCTTCAGAGCAGGCAAATGTCAAGAAGTTTCAAACCTTTCATACTTTTCAGTTCTTCTTCCCATACAGACCTCTGCTTATGTATGACTATATTGCAAGTATTGCCAAACAACTTTCCTCGTTTCATATATACTTACCTATTCCCATTCAGTTATGAAATGTAATACACTAGACATATATAAAGGCTGAGTTGATCCGCATAAGAGTTTTTTGTCTATGCATTTGCTACTGCACCTTTAATTTAATGAGTAGCAGCTTCAAATGACTACAGAGCTACTTACTACTGTTTTTCAACTAAAAGGGAACTTGGTGTTTTTGGGTGAAGAGAAACATGCGATGTGGATGATGGAGGAACATTTTTGTCCTTACAAGTAGTCAGTTGCCGGTAACATCCATGGTTATTTACGTTGTTGGTCCGAGAGACTAATGGATGTTTGGAAACAGAGATCGTGCAGAGTGAAGGCGGAAGGGAAGCGTATGTAATGTAGCGCAATTAAAAGTAAACAATTAAATGGATCTGTCTTGACTTGTAATTTGTATCCGAGAGGCGGTGGATGTATGAAAGAATGAGCTAAAGAAGAAAGTTGATCTGAGCCGTGTTTACCTCCATGTTTTACTTGATATTAGGGATATTAAATTCAGTAGGATTTTAATGGGCAAAGGTGGATAAAAAATATAATTTCTCTTTTGGGGTAGGAAACGGAAGAGAGCGGGACGCGGCTTGATTGATGACTTCTCTATACTCTGCCAGTGAGAAAACATGAAAAAACAAGGGAAATTTCTTCCTGGAAAGGCTCCATAGCTCCACACCATAGGCCCCCGACAAGAGAAAAAAGGATTGAAGAAAGATGAGTGAACAGAACACTTCACACCGACTTCATCAATCCACACTCCTGCCCACCCAAAATTACATTTTTTCCTAACACTGTTAAACTTGGCTTAAAAATCAAACAAAATCTTTATTATACTTTAATGATAAAATTTTTAAAAGTTCTTCTTTTCAAAATATTGGAGCCATTATATAAGAATGTGCAAAAAACATAACTGTAAAACTTAATAATTTTATTTAATTGTTTAATTCATATAAAATAATTTTACCTGTATATTAATTTTTAATATCACACTCACATATTGTCATTTTTATTTTGGTGCTACTTTTAAAATATTACAATTTTAAGCCTTTAAAGAGATCTTTGAGAGAAAAATGAGGATTTTGAGTAGAGTTGGTAAAATAAGGACACGGTTTAATTGCGTAATGGAACGTAATTCGACCGCGAGTGAAAAAAAGTATAAAATATGGAATCCGACGGAACCAACGAGACCTGACGCATTGTTGTCTTGTCCAGGTAAAGGCGTGATGGGGACTTTGAAAGTGGAGCGAACTCCTCTGTGGTCCCTCAAATGGATCTAGGGGAACAAATTTCGGAGATACGGATGTTAAGGAAGATGAAAGTGTCAGACTTGAAATGCCATTATCTTCCGAACCTATGGGAATTTCTCTGACTCCCCGCGACTTCTCGTCCAACCTTCCCCTTTTTCATATCTCTCATTACATTCCCATTAGAGACGTCGCGAGTGACTCTGGACGATATTTGCATCCTCACCTTTACGACTCTTCTCCTCCTATTTATCTTCCCTATATTATGGAAGGCAATTTATCCTCCTCTCCTTATTTTCCTCGCGCACCCTTCACCAGACCAAGACGTTGAAGCCGAATGTGAGAATAAGAGAACACACGTTCTCATTCTACCAGCCCCATAATGGAGAAATCTTCCGACTTTTGGGCTAATGCTATTCATCATCTTTCTATCCTAATCTAACTGTGTATCATGTGTTCATAGTATTTTCCTTTTTAAATAACATTCGCACTTCGCACGTTCGACTTTAACCTAATAGCTAATTTATTTTTTTTGCATTTGACCACACGTCGTGTTCAAATAATAGTCTTAAGTGCTTTTCAATATTTAAATATTTTAACGTGTCTGGAAAATTATACTTTACAGTTTTACATTTTTATTGTATTTGCTTATTTAGTTAGCAATATAATGAAAACTCCTTTATAAGAGAGACTTTTAAAGTCATTGAAGAACAATATGGGGTTCTTGAAAGTTATAACTTTATAACATCTTTAGATGCATAGTAGATATAGAGCTTGTAAAACATCTCTTGGACCTTCTTTAGAATTCTTCAACCATTGATCATAAAGGAATTCTTCCCGGAGACATCTGAGCGTCTGAACGCACTTTGAGGACTCAAATGTGCGAAATAATCTATGATCCAATAAAGCCCGTCACTCTCCCCCTCTTCTTCACATACGTTTTATGAAATGATACGAATGCATTCATGCGTGCCGGCAGATTCCTCAAGAATCAATAATGACATTATTACACGGAAAACGAACTTATTAAATCTTAAAAGGAACAAATCCTCTCGTGAGACCATTGAAATCAAAAAAGGCACGTGTCATGATTGAGGAAAATGGAAGAGGAGGAAGAAGAAAGGAATTTCTCGTATGTAAATCACAGGCCTAATTGTTTCACAGTTTGAGATCAAACGCTCCTGGAGAGCAAAAGGATTCGTTCGAATAAAAAGGACTCATACCTGCTGGCTTACAACAATGCGCCCAATTACCCATCAACTACATAATATTATATATGCTTTACAACGATATGTAAAATATTCTGTTTATATACTCTGGAATTTCTTTAAGCATTTATTACACAACAAGGATGCATAAAGGCACATTTTTCATTAACATTAAAAGTTCACGATGTGTGAGCACACTTTGTATGATTTTCCCTAATTAATTGCATTTCTAGAAAATGAACGGAAGAATATTTTCCATTATGTAATTCATCATCTTTTACTTTGTTCCAGTGGGAGCCAGAAAGTGAAATCGTGACAAACTCGTTAAGGGAATCGCCATATGACATATCTAGTTATAAATAAGAGAATGACCGACAAAACAAAAAGATTTGATCTCCAGTTGGAAGCTTCTGCCTTCAATAAGATAAATGGATCAGAGGCGAAATTTGGATAATCCCATTGTTGTACCACAAAGGTCATCTCTTTATCTCAAATATGCATCTTCTCAGCCTGACTACCTGAAGAGACGATGAATCAAATTACTTTTCTATAAGCTCATCTTCTATTCCTCTTCAATCAATTTACTCTCCCTCTTTGGCATATAAAGCTACTGAATTTCACTATTACCATCAGCCTCCATATACATTCATCTAATCGGGTTAACTTGGAGGATTATTCAAAACTCGGACTACAAGAGTTGGAAGGTAAAACATAAGCATGTTCGCCTCTCATTCAAATAAAAATTAAATCCTCATGTGCTTACATTATGTAATCTTCTCAAATGAGTTTTGCTTCTTTCTATAATGCCTTCATCTCCAAGTGAGTCAGTTCATAGATGCGACCCAAATGAGGCTTCTGTTCGAGAAAAATGAAGCCATCAACTGTACTTTTGTTCTTGTAAGTTTGTAATAATGTCTTAATCGCTTAGCGGATTAGGAAATTCAAAAAACATCCTCAATAGCCCGGAACACTCGCTGAGGCCGAAGATGAACGTGATCTTCTCCAGCAGCTCCTTATGGATACTTTAATTTCATCTTTTCCCTTTTGTAAGTGTATGGGTTGAAAAGACGGGCGGAGGCGATGTGGAGATTAGCATCATCTGACGACTCTTCAATCAGCATTAGAGGAGTCCATGGAGTTCATTTTTAATGTAATGGCTCCTGATTGAGGATCTCCGTCTCATTGTTTTAGATGCCAGAGTGTATTATAGTTCTTGAGAGCTGAATTGAGCTGAAGGCAAGGAAATATGTGTATGTCTTGAAGAACAAGGGGAGAGATATGAGAGACTGAAAGTAAAGTAAGGGAAGGGTTGCGATGGACTGCATGATGCCTTCGTGGCTAATGGCTGACAAAGATTGATGTGATTCTTATGGTTTTTCTTTCTCAACTTATTTTATCGGTTTCCCTTCAACTCCGCGCCTTCTCCACTGATAATGATGAGAGGAGAACTGTGGATCCACCCAAGTCCACCGCGAGGAGATTACACGACGGAAATGAGTCGCTCGAAATTCTCATATGGAATAACAGCGAGGGATCCAAAGGGTTAGACAATGAGATTTCATCCCTTCGCACTCACTTCGAACTCATCCAGGAGACTCCGGGTCGACTCAACCGGAGAAAATGATAAAAGACGATTCATGTCAACCTGACGCTTATCAAAAACACAGAGAGAAATCTTTCTAAATTCAACCAAGGTTTTCTTCATTTGTAAGTTACAAAAAGGCGAGTTGAGGCGAAGCGTGTTGGATCGCTATGCCTGGTTTATATATGGATGGGCCTTTATGTTATCCTCGTATCCTCCCCTGGGTTTATCATAAAATAATAAGTGTCAATGGACCAAGTAGTTTTTTGTGTTCGAAGAATAGGTAATGAAATGCATGGCCCATTACCGATAATTTATATGAGATGGTTCGGAAGATTAGCCTACTATTGCTTTCCTCAGATACAGAAAGGTTTTTTGTATCACGCTTTGGACTCATAGGTGCATAAAATTCATAGGAGCTATACCCATATTATGTATTTATCAGTATAGCTTTCAATTATGATATAAGGTCATTTAACACGGTGTTATATATAAAAGAATCTAGATTTGTCATATGTGTAGGTAGATCCGAACCATAAAAACTTTTTGATATGATTTTGAAGGGGATAGGACTCTGTGAGTCAGATGAGGGAGTTATGGGTCGAGACACGAGGAGCATCAGGGGAAAAGTCATAAAAGAGGTTTGAGGGACACGAAAAGGACATTATGGTCACATTACCCAACTCCTTTCCTCAATTATTCTAATTCTCTCCTCTTCCAACTCCCCGAAGTCTCCCCTGCTTTTTTAATGGGGCCGAGGGGCTCCAATCGATTCATTCGATTCCAAGTATGAAAAATACCGTTTTTACTGTTGCCATTCCATATAGTTCATACAAAGTTTAAACGTGTAACCATTATAATACTTTTTTTTACTCTTATATAACTTGTACTTTTATATCTTTGTACAAAGTAAGATGATTTGTGTTGGAATGTTTCTAGATTTACTTTTTACAAAATGCTTCCATTATATTAAATTACATTGAGTTGGATATATTGAAGTTGTAGGATATTGAAGGCAAAGATATTTTTGACTCAAGTTTAAGGAACGGCGAGGTGAGATGGGAATAATGGGGAGAACAAGACGTTTTTGCCATTATGTAGACTCGCTTACAGAGCAGCAGAGGAGCGCTCGAGCCGATTGAGTCGTTCCTCAGCTCAATCCTTTGTCTTTATTTCACACTTGATGAAGCAGACAAATTGATCTCCACTTCCACCATTATACCTTTATATTCCCCCTTTTCCAAGAAAACGAATTTCCGCTTTGACTCCTTCTCCTACCTTGAACGAAATTGTTCAAAAGTTCTTTTCAAAACGAACTCTCAAAGTTTGAGAATCGAACAAGTCTCACTATTCCGACTATTTAGAACAAGTCAATAATTTAAAATACATTTGGCAGGCTAAATTGCAAGAAGAAATTTCTGTCATTTTTATTTACAATCATAAAGTCGTTTTTTAAATAATATTTAATAGAGATTATAAGTTATTTTATAAAAAAGTATATCCTTTTCTAACTTTCGAATAAGAGCTGAAATAAATCTCATAACATTGAAATTCAAAACGAGAGGTGAAATTCACTCAAGAAATTTTGTGAAAGCATAAATCCATTCTTGACATTCGAATCGGTGAAACAAATACTTTGTATAGCCTGGAGCTTCTCCCCCACCTCAGCTATTTGTATTGTAAATAACGGATTCGACGTGAGACGACGTGTAATATTTAAAAAAGGGCGAATTGGGGAGGGCACCAGGGGTGGGTGGGGTTTGTTGGTCATTCGTAAAAGGAGATCCACCTTAAGCTCGGAGCCATGGAATAAATTAAAAATTAATTATTCAAGGGTGCCTGAAATGTAATTTTGAGTACAAGTAAGGAAAGGGGAAGATGATGGATTGGGTTGGCCAGCGGACATCATTTATCGACCAAATGATTTACGAATGGGTGAAACCTGATAATTTATAAAGTGACGATTCATTCGTGAACGAAACTGAGAAGGAGAATAAAAAACAAAAAAGGGCTTGAGGGCCAAGAGGAAACCGCGTGGTCGAGAACGACGTCTCCACAAGTGTGAGGTTTCTCTTGGTGGGGGTGAGAGCGGAGCGGCCCAGGGTTCCTACCCGTCCTCTTCTTTCCCAATGAGATTTTCACCCCCCGCGTAGGTCAGTCAGGGAGTTGAAAGGGTTTTGGATTCAAACTCCATTCGTTTCTTAACCCAAGGAGCAATTTTAAAAAACTCAATTAGCGCCATTCCTCCCTCATTCAGACGCCTTCTTGGAATTTTGGAAAACGATCCATGAAAAATGAAGGCTTTTCATTTTTGCACTTTTCCTTTTTTCTTTTGTCTGTCTTTTCCTAATTCATATTAAGCTTCCCTCTCGCCCTCATCATTTTGCTCTCTCCAGAGGCCACATAAGTTTGACCCTCCTGAGGACAATGAAAGTCTTAATCGGCGGAAAGGCAGGTGAAATTTGTTTGGCTCGGATTTCTCTTACGCCAACCACAGCAGGCATTTTGGGGGGAAAGACCGAAATTTCATAATGGGAAAAATGACTTTTGTTAGTAGTTTTATTTTGTTCTCGGAAAATTGGATTGGCTCATTTTTACGTCATTTCTTTTCATTTTCATGAAATGCCAAAATCCCATTATAAAAATGTGGGAAAATGATTATTCTACTCGTCACGTAAATACACGTAAGTTTTTCATTATGATTATCTTCAATTTTGGATGATTATGGTGTTAAATATTTTTTCAACTTTCCTTCGACCAATTGACTTCGTGCGTTATGCATTTATTTCAACTTTCAAAATCCAAAGTCAGACAATCAAAAGGACAAAAAGAAAAATGCAACAATTTGGTTAAGAACGGTTTGAGGAGAGATATGAATAAGAATTGAAATAGAAAGGTGTATGATTCACATTAAGTTCTCCGACAAAAGCATTAAATTTAATCCGTCTGGGTCACATTGTATGCGTTTGTAGTCAAAGTTAAGATTTCCCGTCCTCTCATATACCTGAATTATGATTGTGTGAGTTGAAGGAGGCATTTCTTCGCCCTTTCCTCTCCACTTGGCACAAACAAACCGATGTCACTCATTGACTTCAAAGGACCTTCTGAAGGAGGAGATCCACTCGACGACAAAACTCACCGCGACTCACCGGAACCCAAAAGTAAGGACGAGTCTTGGAATATTTGCTCTGTTCCGAGTTGACAGCCACTATCCTTTTGTCCTTCTATCCTTCAAGTGCTCTTCAAAATCTTGGTTCCCTTCCTTCGTCATCCTCTTCCAGAGATTACAACTCGAGAGAATTGACCTTTTACCAGAATTCCTAACTGTCCAGCCGTCTCACAAGGCTTAAGTTCAAAAACTGTCACATCACACGCGCAATGAACGAGACCACAGTTGAAGTCTTTGTGTGTCATTTTTACTATTTTAGGACATGGCTTTTGTATATGACTCCCATTGACGAACATCGGCATCTGTACGAATAAATGACACATTGGAGTATATATCGACTTTTAACCTTTTTGTCACATAATTATATTGCTTCATGAGTATATAATGGCAAGACTATATCACCAATTATAGAATAGGACTGTAGGAAGTAAATGCACTGGTTGTATGGAGTGGAAGGTAAAAGTCATTTTGTGAATTCTCAAGAGCTTTTGGTCCAAACGTGTTGTTTAAATTAAAAGAGGAGCGAAGATGAGGGAGTATTTGTAAAGTGAGGGAGATGGACGGGAGATAAAAGTGGGACCGGTCGAAACGCCCATTTTCAAGACTTCCCTTCATTCAAGGCTACCAACCAATTATTGTTACTTAAACTATAAAGGCTCTCTGTGAAAATTCAATTATCTCAAGGATGAGAACGAAAGGGCTTCGGGAGCCATAAACTCATAATCTCACCAAATCCTCTTACACTGTCCACTAAATGAAACTTTATGGGGATATGGACTTTATTCTTGTTGGTTTGTCAAACCTAAAATATTTTCCTTTTAAGTGAAATCGCAATACAAGTGACAAATTTTTGATTCAATTTAGTTACCATTTGAAAATACGCGATCTAAAATGAAGTATGTATAATTATAATTTAATTACAATTATAATAAATTTCTAGGGTTTATTATTTATTTATTCACAAATATTCAAGTGGTAACCGCAGCTGTTCTCGATCATTCGCTCTTATTTTTCGCATTTATAAACTTCTTTTTTCCAGTCGAACCCCTTTTGATATTTTGAGGGGAAAAGAGGGGAAGCTGAAAGGAATAATGAGGAGGCGAGCTCATAATGGCCGCGTAACAAGAAAAGGCAATATAATAATAAGTGAATTGTTGTGAATGTACGAATGAGTACAAAGAGAACCGCTGCCGGAACGCGCACTGACACCGACAACCGGCTCTCATTCCATCCAAATTCGACATACCTCCACTATTTTACTTCATTTGGGAGTTTTAGGTAAAAAGGATTCAATAGCCGCGTCTTCTTTCCACGGTCAAATGGAGGATCCAGCAGGAGAGTTTTTTTATGCTCATCATCAGTTCATCCTCATTGTGGGAAATGTTGTCCTACCGAGGCCGGCTGAGCTTTGAGTTCATTTCCCATATTACGCCCTTATAAGCCCCTGCTCAATACCACCTTTGTGCTATATGAGATATAAATCAGTTCAATGCAGCCAGTATTATGTAATCTAATATACTAACGCTTCTTAGGTTCATCTAATGATTCTAATGGAATAGCGTTTAGTGTTTTATAAGAGCGCAGGCATAGGAAAAGTAAACTCAACTATCCCTTTCGTTCCACTAGGATACTTTCAAAGTTCCCAATATCAAAGTAAATATATACAGATATAGTGTATAGGTGTAAAAATTATATTAACAATAAAATATGAGATCGTTTTATAGTATTGTATTATATTGAGCTATATAAAGAAAAATTTTAAAGTAAATGGTGAATTGGTATATAGGCGACGAGCGTGAATTGAAGTGATGGACTCGTTTCCACAGAATTGGAAACACAAGTGGGGAGTCACACTGTGAATAAAGCGTCGAAGAGAGTACGGGAATTGATTGCCCATTGACTCCTTAATGCGGGTTCGGGATTGTCCAATTACCACCCTGAGATTCCCTTCCTCATTTCCCCAAACAAGTGCGAGGAAGACGAAGTGTTTGTGGGCATTGAAGAGAAAAATGGCTCCACAAGTGTGAGATGGTCTTAGCCTTGTTGCATAAGGGAACAATGAAGGGCTCACATAATATTTCCATTGTGCTCCTCGGAACGAGGATGATTATTGGGGTAGAGGGAAAGAAGGACCCCCAGTGGGCCCCCAAAAACACTCATTGTCGCTCTGCTCTCCGGGAAGAGAAGTTAACGGGGAGAATTTCGGTCCGTCCGTCGTCTCCCCACCCTTCGTCGGACCTTATGAGAAAGAAATATAAACCTTTGGAGTCACACCTAACGGCTACTTAGCGTTTTACGACGGTCCGAAAACCTCTTAAATCTTTCCGGGCTTGAAGGCCCATCGTCCCATTTCTCACAAGACGGTCTGGGCGCGAAGACTAGGAGTATAGAAAAGCTACGCAGCTTGAAAGATATATTATAGATGGGCAAACTGAAGGTATGCGTCCTGCGGATTCTAATCTTACAAGTCTTTCCTTTAGAGTTCTCAAAATCAGAGTCCCATATACACAGTGTCACATAACTTTAATAAAGGTAGGACGAGGCTGGCCTAGAAAACCGGCCTTAAAACTTGTAAATAAAGTAAGTAAAATGAGAGCCACCCTTCGGATCTCCCTCGGTGGCTTCCTATTTCCCATCATAATAATCCAATTGCCCTGCTCGTCATTGGAGTGTGGTAAAAGTTATAAAAGCCTCTTTTCTTTCTCATTGTAGAGCAAGAAGGAGTAATTGGGGACGACTAATAAATAAGGAGGGATTTATGTGCGGATTCAAAACTTTCCCATCATTTCCCATTATTCACTAAAGGAATTCCTTTCGAGGGTGTGGAGACAAAAAGAGACCTCGCCACGAACAACTACATACATAGCAGAAGAGACGAGAGGAAATTTCAAAGGACAATTTACCAAGTTGAGGATGTTACGTCCAAAGCTTCGGTTTTAACGAGCAATAAAACGGAGGTGTCGTCGTTCATTCCGCCCTCTGCCATTCCTCTTTAATTCTCACTTAATTTCCTTATTACACCCAAATCTCTTAAATCTTTAAACTCTCTCATATATAAACCTTTCATCTTGAATCGTAGAAACTCTATTACTTGAGTATATGGAAGTCTCTACACCATTGCATTGTATTTAACGAATGTTAAGTGTATTGGTATAATTTCTCAATTTGACAATTTGAAACTCAACTTGCTAATTAAGCAAGTGAGAAACTATTGATTTTTCATCATAACTTTAATGTTTCTTGGTTTATGATCGTCTTTAAGCATGCTTGGCTTCCATTTGCACCCTGAGGATTTTTATATATTTAATAGGAACAATTATTTCTACTAAGGAATGTCCCTTTGAGTGGCTGAGACTCGAGAAGTGGCGTGAAGGGTTTTATCTTTAAGTTCCCCTTTCACGCGATATAAATGTTGGATCCACACTCCGTCCGATAAGAAAGCCCTTAATACCAACTTAGAGGAAACATAGGAATTGAGTCCAAACAAAGGAATCCTTTTTTTCAAAATAATAAGTTAACGAGTGTCGGACCGTCGGTCCGGGATGGCGTGACTTTCGACAGCTGAATCTCTACTTAAACTCTCACCTTTAAGGACATTCCGCGGGGAAATCTTAGGAATCTGGTGCTGCTGCATGGGCCGCTGGTGCCATCAAATCATCCATCCCTCTGACCCATTACTCTGGCTAAGGTGAAGTAATCCGGAGGATCGAGCGAGATCCAATGGGGCGATTAACCATGGGAGCAGATAAACCTGAACGTTTCATCTTTCATGGTTTGGCTCAGCGGGCGCCCACATCGAGGCGGGCAACCCTGGTCGTTGTCTCAATTTGAAGGAGGGATGGCCAACCAGGGTTTGCTCCTGACCCCGCAGGTTTCTCACTTATCTGCCCGACCATCGCCCATTAGGGAACTGAGAGGGAAAAGGAACGTATAAATAAGCCATGGGACGGTGACATCCCTCAGGGTCCAGACAATCCACCTATTGCCGAAACAAAAGCTGAGGATTGAATTGAGAATGAAGATTCCAATCTTCTCAATTCAGAGTGAATCGACATTGGGGATGAAAGAGGACTAACGAGGATTAAATGAAAATGCTCCCTGAGTGGCCAGATGGGAAAAACATGAAAAATTCCCTCTCGCTCAATTTCACCTTTCTTATTCGAAGACTCGCTTTCCTTATCTCTTAAAAAGTTCTTAAAAAGGGAAGCTTGAAAGGACAGCTTAAAAATTATGAAAAATAATTGAAGCTGACGCAAGGTTATCACATAAGTTATATGACTCAAGTATTGGATTCTCTTAAGTATGTTAGTCTATCTATTAAGTAAGACTCATTTCTTAAAGTTTTTTTTATTCTTTTCTATTTAAAAACGAATAATAATAGTTAGAATCCCTCGTATTTTCATTTAAATTATAAGTAGGAATGAACATAAAAGATCAATGAAGTAAATGTTAAGACATAATTTATAATTTGAGACATTTTAAAATTTATACGTAATATTTCTGAATTGAGTTCACCTTCGTTTCTTCCTCTTTCTTTCAGAATGAAATTCCATTACTTGATATTATTGGTAAAGAGAAGACCCTTTTGGCCTTTGTGTTTACCCCTTAGCTCAACCCAAGGAGAAATGTGGACTCAGTATTTGTGCAGGAGGAGACGAAGAACCCTTCCCAATACATAATAATGGATGAATGATGAACATTTTCACTATTACGATATTCTATTTCACATTCTTTGCTTATTTTTCTCCCCTCTTTATCAATTTTTTTTATTCAATTGGGGCTATAGAGGAGATGGGCGAGTTCCCTGGAATCCAAAGCTGTCTATCCTCTCTAACTCAAAAGGAGGAGTTTGAAATACAAAAATATCCGTTCATCTGTTCTCCTCTCGCCTAAGTGCTTCAATAAGTGATTTGCTTTATGCGCTAACAGCTTATTTTGAATTACAATGCGACGTAACTACATGGACGTTTGTAAAAATTCCCATTGTGCTCCTTTCAAATGTTCAAATATCATTTGAGGAAGAAGGGTCTTTATCATCGCACGACATGTATAAAAATGATTAAACATCTCGTTACCCATTCAGTTCATTTTAAAAGAAATAAATCAAAATCTCATTACATCACTTACTTTTGAACCTTTAAGCTCTAATTGTAATAATTAGCAATTTATAGCACAACAAATTCAACACTTATTTAAAAAATAAGTTTTATTTCATTTTTCAGAAGAGTTGTGTAAGAATGATGGATAAAGCTTTTTTCATTCAAGGCTAATTTATTTCATATTTAGTAATAATATTGAATTCGGAATTTTTATAATATTATTATCGTTTTATGCGAAACAAGTAAAATGATAAAATGAAAATCATTATGTAATGTTCGTAATTCCAAACGCTTGACTGTGCAATTTTGAATGAATAGTAATTGGGAATTTGAAGGGGAAGGCATGCGGATGGTTTAATTCTCGAAATTAAACCTTCGAATTTGTCTCATCAATCAAATGAAAAGAGGATTAGGATAATTGCATGCTCGATATTAAGATTGAAGAAAGGACTTGCCGTGGCAGAAGGAGCGCAGGTGAGCGCGATCATTAATATGGAATGAGAAGTCTCATCTCTCGTTGTGTAATCTCGGACAAAGATCCAAATGAATGAAAGGACTCGCATCCTCTCATATCAACTTGATACAAGATACCTTGAGTGAAAATGGCTCCGATAGGATACAATACATAATATTTTATATTAATTCCGGTTCGAGTGAGGTAAATGAGAGAGTATCGCTTTCCTCCTCACTTATTACCATTATCAATCCGAGGGATCTGGGAAGCGGATGAAAATACAGAGAGGTTTTTGTTCAAAGATCCTCGTGCCCCGGCAACGGATTCGGACCATCCACCCTGCATTCTCAATGAGACTTTCGAGTCTTCCACGGATCCCTTCCATGAATCTCCATTTCTTCATTAGAGCGCTCCTCTCTCATTATTCCTCGCTCCGGCGTCTCAATCCTGAATTCCGAATTCCAATCAGAAGTTCCCCATTATCGCGCCTCTCTCTCCTCTTAAATATCCTCAAATGTCTCTCAGTCGACTCGCCTTCATTTGAAGGTGCTTGTAATGATAGTTTCTCGCCTCCTCCGTGAGCACACTTCGAATCTCCTAAGATTTTTAATCTTCCTCACCCTCTGCCCCACTTTCAAGGAATTTGGACCGACCAGTCACAAAATTCCCTTTTATATTATTCGAGCTATGTAACGTAACTTCTTGTAAATAAGCAAGGGAAGTTAAGGTAAATAACTAGGTAATTCAAAAGGGTTTCTTGGGTTCTTGACGAGATAAAATGGAAGGAGAGGAATTGTAATTATCTGCCCTTTTGTGTACTATTTGCTCCTTTTTATAGGAAATATGTCGATTGGGAATGAAGGGGGATAGGAATGTTTGTTTTGTCTCCGCTTTTCCTCTTTTCATCCTTCCCTGCTGAGATCCTCATAATGAGTCTTTAGTCAATTTTATATATCATCATTCCATTTGTCCAATATTTTCTCAGCTTCACAGTTCCCTCATTTGGAGCGAACAATGCTCAATCCATTTCTCAGGCTCCAATTGAACAAATAAGACTTCGATTACGACAACCCAACCATTCAGAGACTCAATTTTGTTTTATTTTGTAGTTATAAATAATACTACAAAGGCAAAAGTTCGTACTTGTGTGTACTCTGGTACAATTTTATGAAGAAACACTTTTCAAAAATCATTATTACAAAGTTTTCTGATTACGTTATATTTTTCAAAGACCCATATTTGATATATGTAGAATTTATTTATTAACACAATTTAAAAAAGGAATTTGAGATGAAATAACTAATGTTATTTTGCATACAAGTATTAAATATTTCAATAAAGTTTTTTTATAGTTATTTGGCACTTTATCTAATCTCATTATTACACAAAGTTAGATATTGGGTAAACCAAATTTTAATTCTTTTAAATGGTTTCGAATAAGCCAAACTAAAGTGTTTTGAAAGAAAATATTTGGTTGTAAAACCATTTCAAAATTTTCTAACTTGCGTCTTATATTTCAAAAATCCAATACTATAATTCATTCAAAACATTAGAACTAGTTTTATGAGTACAATGTAATGAATATTTTAATAAAATATTTCTAATTTATTTGTGACTTTAACTAATCTCATCATTACGCCAAGTAAGATTATTCAAGGAAAAAATTTCCTTTCATTGGTGTTTGAATCGGAACTATCGGAGTGTTTTGAAAGAAAGCATTTGGTTGGAATGGAATCCTCTTATTTTCTTCCGATTGTTTTGATTGCATAAAATGAGCTTAAGTTGCGAGTAAATTTGTTGTGACGGCAGGCTGGGGTTTGGTCGCAGAGTCTCCAGCTTTATCTCTTCTTCTCCTTCCAACCATCATCCCCCTTTTTCAAAGGAAAGACCAAGGGGAGAAGACCAACTCTCAAGTGTCTTTTTCGAATATTCGAATTCGCGGAGTCGTGGGAGTTTGGAGACTCCTCAAAGGAACCGCCGCTTCTCTGTCGTCGGAGGGAGAAAAGAGATCATCCGAAGAAGATTCTCCTATTCAAGAGCCACTTCACAAATGCAACCTTACCCCATCGCCCCTCCACTTATTCTTACATGTCTCTTGTTGGAATGGCGAGGAAAATCCCTTTGTTTCCCACTTCAACCATCGACGAGAACGACGAGGACGATGAACATCAATCCATTAAAGCTATTACTTATCCAACCCCTTCCTTTTTGTCATCATTGGGGTTGCTATCAGAGAATCTTAAAAGCTTCTCCCTATTCTAAGTACTGTTATGTATAGATACTTTTATATCTACAAACTTGAAATTACAAAACTACACAGTAGACATACGTTTTGACAAGAAGTAATATGATACTTATGGGATTATTTGGAAAGATTCGAATCTCGTCGTATTGGTGAATTAACCATAATTGATTCTGCCAGTGGGGCGAGATTTGGCCTGGATTTTAAAATTTGATCTTCCAAAAAGGTTATTGAAAGCTTGGTGAGGTGAAATGAGAAATTTTGGAGTAAGTGCGCACTTGAATTTTTTTTGTATGGTTTATCCAGACAAGAAAATAAGGAGAGAAATTTCAACTTCACTTCCGCCTAGTTGCCTCATGAGATGGTAAATTGAGAAGATGTTGAGTATCGCTTCAATTTATTTTCTAGACTCCCGGGTAAATAAAATCTTACATTTCTCATTATGATTTTCAAATCACCGGAATCTCTCCTCTAAAGAAATGTGAATAAGACGACGGCATTGGATATTTTACACTCGGATTCACAATTTGTCCAAGTTTTAAAATGTATTTGAGCTCGAAAACCCGAAATTCCACAGCCCCATCCGCCGGTTTCTTCCTCCCCGAAACCCCAACTGGCGGAAGAAGCAGAAGAAGAAGTCTTTTGAGTATTAAACTCTCAGAAAGACATTTTCCTCACACGTGAGTGCACTTTACTCATCAGAGATTTTTCTCCCTCTTTCGCGTCTTTCAATTCTCTCCGTTCCAATTTCCCCTTTCGTAATTCTTCTCATATCGAAATGATTCCGCGTCTCGTATAGCCGGAGATCAAAACCAAAATTGCATTCCCTTCTTCCCCCATTCACTCCAAAAGTCTAGTTACTTTTCTCCCGACTCTTTCTCAAGAGAAATATTTGAAGAATTTCCTATATATTTCATCACTTTATACTTTTTACACTTCATCATAATGGCACGCCCATTGATTCAGTAAGTATTTGACAGGGAAAATAATAATAAAAAATATCTGTATGGAAGAACCTCCACGAAGCTTCTCAATTTCCAAAGGTGTTCTTTTAATAATGAACAAAAATGTTCTTTTAACAGTGAAAAAATGAGGGCATTCAAATCGAGTTTAACTGTAAGATCCATACGGGGATCTTGGGTATTTATTAAATTGTACAAGGTGAAAAATAAGTTGTTTATTAAAAGTCCCATTGTAGTGTAATGTAAAGGAACATCCTTGGTTTTCAAACCAGAGGAAGAGCTTAGACCAATATTTTAATATTTTGCAGGGCTCATGTTCACCAGTGTTTAAGGCCCATATGGATCCGTCTTTGGGTTCGCGTTTAAGTAAAGGAGGATTAAAAACGAAACCCTCCAATGCACTATCTTGTATTGCCATATTAAATATTATAAATGCCTCTATATGGTTCATTTTTCTCCTTTCCAGGGTTCTCCTAATCCAGCGGAATCCAAATTGAATAATCCACTGGTTGGTGAGTTCTCTCCTCTTTTAGTTCTTTGGACAAAGAAGTTCCTTCCAACGCTCCCTTCCCGTCCAAACAAACAAGATAATCCAATGAACCATTTTTGGGGCAGTTGGAGTTGGGGGAAGTGGAGCTGAAAGGGTGAATTAAAAAGGAGACGACGACACACAACACGTCGTGTTCACCCTTCTTCAGATGTCATGTTCATATTAGTTGACGGAGCTCCGCCTCTTTGAGGGCAACAGAGGCCCAAGACAAGATGGGACATGTGTACTCAAAATCCGCACCATCAGTCATTCGCGCCTTTCACCTCCTTCCCTTACTTTCATGGGATTGTAATGAGCTTTTAATGGCTTTTCATAAACAGCTCTGGTTTTCTTTCAATAAAATTCATTAACTATGTATGATACTCAATACGCCTTCTTCCCTTCAATTCCCCTTGCATTCAATGGCCTTTTATATTCCCGTTCGCGTACGCACGTGGAAAAATATTATTCCTTATTATTAAATGTTTTTATTCAATTGAGTCCATATGTTGAGAAATTCTCTTTTAAAATCTTGATCACTCAAAGAATATGAGATTGTATAGAAATGTTCAATAAACTTGGATAATAGAATAGTGAATATAACGTGGAATAGTGAGTATAGCTTTAGTAAAGTGATTAAATAGTTTTAGTATAATGAGTATAATTATAGTTAGTTGTATAGAAAGCTATATAGTTTGTCATTTCAGCTGAAGAACTAATGGGAAAGAAGAGGGCTCAAAATTTTTATGAACCCGGAGGCGCAATGAAGCTGAGACTGACAAATCCAATTTGTCATCTCCTGTTTTGTCTTTCCCATTTCTTCCCGCATTTCAAGACTTCCTTTCACTCGGAGTTTCAATGGAGAGTCTTCATAATTAATCGTCTCGTCAAACTCAGCAGGCCTTTCTCCTCCGCCCCATCATTTATAAAAGAGAAGGAATAAAAAGGCTTTCAACAACTTGACTCCTCCTAATGAACAATCCTTTGCCTCCACCTTACCAAATTCACTGACTCTATGAGAGCTCCTTTAGACCATAAGAACCTCCGTCGTCTTTTATTCACTTCCTCGCCTCATCCTCGTCAATTCATAATGTGGAAAGTGAAAGGGAAAAACTTGTTTGCTAATATTCTCAAACTTCGCTATCAAGCTCATCATAGCCATTTAGTCTCAATCTATCCCATCAGATCCAATTTCATTAGCAATTTATAAAACTCATAAAAGACAATGACCTTACCCGTTATAAGAAGTAAAACGCCTGTGAATCAATTCCCATTACTCATTCATGGTCTCATCTTCTCTCATTGTAAAAACATTAAATTGAATAAAGTCGAGTCACAATATTTTATTTAAATTCAGCTTGTCAACAAATAGTATATTTTCTTTCTCTTTTATGTATTTATCATTTGACTCCGTGCTGGTCCTTCACATCAACTTCCCCAAGAGATAATATGCAATAAAAGAAGATGTGAGCATAAAGGACTCAATTGTTCTTTTGGACGCGGAGAGGAAGGACGAAGGGGTTTGAACATGCAAGGGCTACTTCTGCTTTATTACCCGTATCAGTCGGAGGAAGGAATAAAATGAAAATAAATTTTGGAGAGTGAAAGGGTGACGAGGATCCTGTTCCCGCCTCGAATGTGACAGCCCGGGTAGGCTCAACATTACGGCAACGTAATGATCCATAACTCTTCCGCTTACCCACAACCTTCGTCATGGACGAGGAACAAAGTATTTTTACTCACCCCGTTCCCTACTTCAATTCATATCCTTTTTTAATGCACTTCAATATTTATATACTCAAGTTATGGATGAAAATAAAAACTGCAAATAGGATTATTATTAGACAAAAAACCATTTTTATCATTTTTATTAGGTATGTAGACACACATCAAGAATAACATTAGAATATTTAAAAATCATACTATGTTACATTTGATGTCATACAATATTTTATTTAAAATTAAATGTATAATAATTGTGTACTTAAGCTTATAATTACAGTTTTAAGTTCTTCTAATGTGCATGTGCTTCAAACAAGAAACATCAATACTGATTAATGATATCGTACAAATGCCCATTTTGTGGGAATATATTCAATATGTTGTATTTATTAACTAAAAAGTACAAGATACTCATTAGTGTTAGTAAAATTTCTAGCGGAGGATGAATATGGGTTTAAGAAGAGCTTTGGCTATGGAAGCATAATAAAAAAAGATGAATGCATAATCCATTGGATGGAGAACAAAGAGGATGTTTGAAGGGACGGCTCTTCGAGCTCTCAAGTCCTGACTAATTGTGTTCTTAATAATCCGTGACAGATATTAATAGGGGCTGATAGAAAAGTGAATCTCCATACACGTCGGCCTTATAGGAAGACAACAAATGAAAGTACAGAGGAAGATAGGAAAATAAGAGCCGACTTTACTTGTCAGCTCGAGAGCGGCGTCGGCGGCACTGGCCCAGCCTAAGCAAATACGATTAGACGAATGAGTAATGAGGACCCCAAAAGACACGCATCTCTCAACAAGGAACGAAGATCTGAGTTTTTAATTTTCTCTTCTGTCAACGCCGCCTCACTTCAAACCAAAATTGAATCCGATGAGGGAGAAAAGGTGAAAAGTTGATCAATTATCAACACACCGATTTTTCATAACTTCATTTCCACATTTGGCAATTTCTCTTTTTTTGTATTTTGTTAATTAGAAGTTAATTCTAGCTCAATTTAAAAAATTAAAAAATGGCATTATAAATGATGTAGGAGAATTAATCAACTTTTTTAATATGATTTTATATAAATGAATTTAACGACTTTAAATTCTTTGTAGTTTATTAATTTTGTAGAGCTCCTGGAATATTATTGATATAAAGAGAGGATAATTCTAATCAGAGTTCTTTCCCTATGTTTTTAGAAGAGACGAGATGAAATTTACAAGCTCATTTATTTGGTTCTGTTCTAAAGATGTGTGTAAAATAAGGATTAACCTCTTGGTAAAATAAGTCATTCATTTTCCTCCCCTTGGGTTCATAACGAGGGTGCGAAACGAGTTGGGAGAATCTGAGTGTAATTCGAGGAGCATGGCTTCGAATCTCTTTTGCGTCTATTCTTAATGGTTCCATAATCATAGAAATTAGAATACGAGCTCCCATTCCAAACTCCCATAAGCCCAATACGATCTTCCATATATTCTTCCCAGCCCTTGGGATGAATGTATGGAAGGAAAGTTGAAGAATTTTTCTCCTAAAAATAGTCTCATTTTTGTTCGCACGTTCGGCTAGTTGGTAATGTAATTTGCTCTCGCGAGATAATTGGCTCTGTGTCATTGTCAACTCAGGAGAGACTTCTTCACTCCACAAAAAGGAAAAGGGTGGAAAAATTCCAAGGGTAAAGAATGCCATTTTCTATAACTTCCCTTTAGCACACCGTATAATGAGATCTTGATTCTCATGAATCTTTCTCGCAATAATAACACGGCCCTAATTATTCCTTATTTGTCACCCCCTTACACAATTCATTGGAAAGGGAAATTAAAAGTTGAGAATCTCGAAAAAAATGTATTCCAAAGAAGCCGCTTGGAATGTAAGCACAAACTTAAAGCTGACATTCATTGCATTTAATTTTATCGATAATATTTTTAATTTATTCATTGAGTGCAATTTTAATTATTTTATTCTTACTAAAGGATAAAACCAATCATTGCATATTAAATAATTTTACGTTTCAAAATCTAAGGTATTTTGATAGATTTTAACAATTTTTAAACTTAAATTAAATGTTTAATACGGAACCAAAACGCTTCTTGATTTCTCGATGAATTTGAAGATTTTAATGATGGACCATCTACGTCTGCATTAGCAAGTATTTATGATTATGGTTGGCCTAAGATCACGCTAAATAAATATCTATAAGTACCTTGAGTCAACTTAAGTACACAATTTCATTTAAGATGTTATATGGCATAGTTAAAAAATGGAGCAAATTGAGTTCCTTAATATTTGCGCAATTTGAGGAACAAAATATCCAGCGTTTTTCCTCCTGTTAAGTACCATTAAAGAAATGTTAATGGACTCAGAGTTTGGTAGAATGGAATCTAAAGTGTATTTATTCTGTGGCTTCCGAACTCCGCTTCGTCGAGGGAGGGTTGAAGAGAATTTACTGGCATTTTACGACTTGTTCGTAAAAACCTTCGTTCCTCCGCCACGCGGCTGTTCTCAAATGTCTCAAAGGCTAAATAAAGATTCGGATATTGACCAAATCGGACTCTCAACCTTCCCGAGTAAATTTCATTGTCATCGTATGTTTTTTTCAAGTTAAATTAACTTAACCATAATTCCTAAGCTTAGAGTCTTTGAACAGCAATTGTAACCTTCTGGGCCCAATAAGGACTCTAAAAACCAATGACAATGACACAAAATGTGTATTTAAGAAAAATCTCCTCATATGCATCTTGGGTGTTTCGACAAATGTGCAAGTTCCTATATACTTAGACCTATGCATTTTTTGTATAGAATAAACTATACTTGGTATGAATGATGGTATGACTATATGAATATTATGCCTTATTGCCATTTGTTCACATTTCTCCTCAAAATGTTATATGATAAGGAGGGGGAAGACTTGGTCGGATGAAATGAGAAGCAAGGAGCAACTAATTTGGTGTCAAGGGTCTTTGATTTATCCTCGACTATTTCTGAAACCATCTTTTCAAATCCTGGACACTCCATGTGTTCCCCATTGGGAGGAACGAGAGCGAAGATTTGGGACGAAGGGGAATCTCTAATTTACTCCTCCGCTCATATAAATATAGCCCCTTAACAATGTGCATATAAAGATCTGAAAATTAAAATTAATGTGGAAATGAGTCTTCCCATATCCCTCCATGATTTATGCGATCATAACTTGGCCATTCTAAGACCAACTTCCTGGAGTTCTCATTCATTCAGACCCACTCACACACACTATGTGGAGAAACGGACACGGGGTTTCAATCAAGGCACGATTCTCATCCACTTTAGATCTCGCTTTGATATCACACATCTCATCCCGATTAACTTAATTGGAAATCCTTGTTCCGTCCCCTTCGCTTCATTCGACAGAATATTTTTATAGCGAAATTCCTCAATATAAATGTAAACAGGATCCTGAGTGAATATTTTCTCATTTGAGTCTCTTAATTGTCACTTAAGTTAATAAGTTTTTGTCTAATAACGTCTCAAGACATGAATAAGTATTTATAAGTAAATGGAGAGTTAAGAGAGCGGAATCTAAGAATATTCTACATTACTTACTGAATTTAACAATTCTTTATTAAAACAAAATAAACAGGATTTAATTTTAAAAATTCATGGAGGAAATGTTATTTGTAAAAATACATAGAGGAAATTATTAATTGGTCATGTTGAATGTTAAACAAGTGAAGAATATAAATGTATAAGGTAATTAATTCATGGAGAACGTGAGGGCTAGATATATAATTTCCAGCCATGTAGTATTTATGAAAAAGGAGAACTTGTAATGCGATCGTGCCATAAATAATGAGAGGAGCCAGTGATTACTCAAGAAGAGAAAAATTTTGAGATTGGAGATACCGGAGAGCGAGGTGGAGATAAATAAGAAATAAATTGTTCACTCGAGGCTCTCCAATAATCTTCAGATCCTTTAGGTTTCTTCGCTGTCCTCGTCCTCGCCGAAGTTCCCTCAACTCCTGGAGAAAAAGTAAAGAAAACTTGGAGTGGATGTTTTATGATTGTGGTGGGAGATAAGTAGGCTCCTTTATGGCTCCTAAATTCTTTATACTTTGATTTCCTCAAGTGCCCGCGACTTCAAACAACATCAAACTCGCGTCAGAGAAAAAGCAGAGAAAATAAAATTGTGGGCTGTTCAGGTTGACTCTAATCCGCCCATTTCCGACGTCGAGACCCGGGTTCTAATTTCCAATTAACCCTCTCGCTTCCCTTCATTCTCACTATTAACAGAACACGAAATCTAATTTCTCCTTCGTTTATTATACACGTTCAAATGGACATTAACAACCTTTGCTTCACAGCCGCAACTTCTTTTTTACACACATTATAAGTAACATTATCTTGAGCCCTTAGTTTTCATATCATTAAACCATTTCATTTGAAGAGTTAAGGAAAATTGCTCAGTGCATTTAATGATTATGCGATTAACTCTTTAATAACCTCTACATACATTACATTAAATGTGTATAATTAGCCATAGTGGAGCGATAAACATTAGGTTTTATTTATTTTAGAAATTACATGTTTACATTTATTGCAATAAGTTATGAGAGTTTAAAGAATGTTTTTCCAGAAAAATATCAAATTCTTTTTGTGAAGGGAAATGGAAAGAACTAGAGGTTTGGGTCGACGCCAACGTGGAAAATTCTTAAGGGTATGGCTCTATATGAACAGAAATTACTCATAATGGAGGAGAGTTGATGAGTATCGGGAGAGGTAATTGTCGGTATGATGATGTCAGTTTGGCTAACAAGGTTCAACTTGGGGCCTCCAACGTTGAGGGCTCCACACACACCAACGCACACATCTCGTCCTAATAATCTGTTGAGAGGTAAACCAGACCAATTTCCTCTCCCAATTTGCCCTCCTAATTTCATTTGGAACCATTGTGGAAAATCATCTGTGATTCTCTCAACGACGCTCTTTGAATTGACTTTGGAACTCGAAAGGAAATGAGGAAGAGAAAATTACTATGTGGCAGCTCGTCCAATCCCTTCATAATTGCGGACGAAGAGCTGAGAAGTATCCTCCTTTATTTCAATAAACACCCTCGTCCTTTCCTCATTTCCCCTCTGCCATTTATCCCTCAAAATGTTCAGCTTTACCTTGTTCTCACAAAATAAATATCCATTCCTTCTAAATACCAACAATTCAGGAGTAAGAAATACACCACGAAGGAAAGTTTTAAAAATAAATGTCTTAAATACCTTTTTACTTTTTATATAATTTGTATAATATTTTAAATATTCTTTTTAAAGATGTAGTTACTGTCTTCCACGACTTTTTATACAATCTTAGTAATACATAGCAATATTAACATTGAGTAATTTATCAATGATATTAACTAAATGTTCAAACTTTCAAATTCGATCTAAATCTTGGACATGAACTTTCCAACAAATAGATTTTTTATTAATTAGGAAAAACTGTTGTAAACTACCAAGGATTGACTTAAAGAAGCGAAAATGTGTTGTTGTGAGCGAGTATGGAAGGAAGTTGAAATAAATCAGAGTTTTTTCTCCAAAGAGTCTCGTTAAGAAAGGTTACTTATGATCTTGTTACCATCAGTTGGGAATGAATTTGAATTGAATCCGACTTTCCGCGTGACTCGCCAGTGAACTTTTTCTTTCCTTGTTAGTTAGCTGGCAGAGTCATAGGTTCACTTCTCATCGAAAGTAGGCAGTGAGCGTCGTCGGCACTTTATGGATAGAAATCTTATGTATTGGAGGATCCGTCTCTCCTGAATCTCTCTACCTGTTATTCCCCTCCAAGCCCGTATTTCATTCCGGCTCAAATCACAATTACCAGATATCTTAACAAGAGTCAGACGAGGCTCGGAATGACTCTTTTAATTGGTTCCATTTGCTCTTCCAAATCAGAGTTATTGTTATTGCCAAAATGTCCTTTGGATTAATGGCTCAGTCTTGTAATTCACCATTAATTATTGAAGGTGAGTCCAATGGATTCGGGATGACCGGATAGGTTCAATTGAGGCAAAAAGGGCGAGATGTGAACAAGCTTGATGGACTTTAAAAGTCATTGAGAGACATCAATTTCCAAAGGGGTGAGTGGAGTTGTAAAAAGAAAGGGTTGTTCGTCGTCCCACTCACTAAGGCGCCTGTCTGACGGCGAGAACTCAAGGGCTCCTTTTCATCCCTCGCACCCACACCTTCACTTTATTCAACACTCCTGCAAATAAATAACTGTTGTTTATCTCACAGACCTGGGAATCAACAGATGCGCCCTAGAGAGTCCTCATTTTCTTGTGCATTAACAAAAAACAATGTTAATCAATTCAATCCCTCTGTATTCCCGTTGTTCAAACCGTAGAGGATATTGGTTAATTTGAATAAAAAACGATATAATTTATAATTGAAGTTCCTTTGGTCAGAAATCATTTAAATTGCATTATTTTCATTTCACATTATTACGTCATTAGTCTGAATGTGAGACTCTGTGCAAGAAAAATGTGTGTTTATCAATAGTATTAGACACTTATAAATTAACGCCAGATCAGAGACGCCAGGCTAATATGAAAATTCGTGCCAACCATGTGGCATTTAATAAGAAAATTATTTAATATCATATAATTTTTAGTTCTGAGAGTTGGCATTAATAAAAGTAATTCACATAATTCATTTATGTTCCATGAAATTCACTGTCACTATAAATGTTAATTATTTCCTAAAGATAATGGCGTAGTGGGATGAAGTCAAAATAGTCTTATTGTTAATAACGCAGAAAGAGAGATTGCTTGACTAAAGGATCTTTTGAATGAAGTCCAATCAATTCAATTTTCATTAAATAGATTTGACAAGAGACGTTTGGTGAATTCATGCTTATTAGGAGATCCGCTGTCATGTGATGAGACTAATAGACTTTGTAAAAGATCCGAAAGCTGATCAAGAGGAATTTCAAGTTAATTGAAATGGTTGAGACTCCGACAGGGAGGAAGAGAGAAATTATCCAACGATCAGGTAATTCATTCATTTTCCTCTCAGTCACTCATTGGATTCGCCTGAGTCCAAGGAAATGTCGGGGAGATGAAATGAGAGGAGATAAGATCGGGAGATGAGTCAGGGAGCTTGTCAGAGAGGAATGAAATAAAGACCAGAGCTCCTCCAGGTATCAAATGATAATGACGTGCGAGTGTGCCGAAATGCCCAAGGAAATTGTCAGTCAGAAGAGACCTGACTCAGGTTTCACATTTCACATTTCACATTCAATCACTTGATCAGAGGACTCGAAATGAATCAACAACAACTACTCATTAAACCCCAAACAATATATTAGCCAAATGAATTTAAACATCTTTCCTCAGATTCCGCGTCCATACTAATTTTACTATTAACATGAGAACATCCTCCTAACATCAATGACCCTGAGGCTGACATTTTTCGTTACAAGAACAATCTCAAGTTTACATTACGATCATTATTTCCTCTACTACATTATTACTGCATTACTTATTACTATATATTTCTTATATTATACTTACTATAACTAAATAGGACTTTCTCAGAACTTTGAACAGAGAAAAACATCCTTTCAAATGAATGAAAAATAAGGAAGTATAAAGTATATAGTTTAATAATACCCAAGTGAAGCATTTTGGTATTTTAAGGTGAAGAGAAAATTTTTGGCAATTTGTAAAAACTTGCAGATTATTATGTAAGAATGAACAGGAATGTGAATGTGAATGAACGAGTAAAGAGTCAGTCAAGCCAATAAATACAAGGAGTTCATCACATTCAATCACACAATTCAAAAAAAGGAACTTCCAATTGCTCGAACAAATGCTCAAATGATTTAATGGTCAATGAAAGAAGATTGAGATGAACGGGGCGAAGCTGTTTAGTCTAACGAGCCTCCTCATTTTCCTTTTCCTCTAAACGAAATCATTTTCCTCGTTGTTCCAAACCAGGAATTATGCTTGTCCCGACCGACTATGAAGTTCTCCCCTGGTTGAGGTGATTGAGGAGTAAATGGCTCTCATGCAGTCTGTTCTCTCCTGTCTTTCCTCCTTCGTGCGGTGGAGGAATATGACGAAGGAGCAATGAGGAGTCCAATCATCCTAAAGAGTTATGAGCGAGCGGCTAACAAGGGCCACAAGAACAACAACCAGAACTTCTTCTGGGAATAAGCGAGGGTGCATATAAGACAACTGACGCGATGAGGAAGATCTCCAAGGACTTAACTAGATCCTTATTACCAGCTCAGGTTTGGAAGTGACGTCGGGAGGCCTCGTTGGTTGTGGAGTCTGTTATTATCACCCTGCCCTTATCGCCCTCCTTCATCATCTCACAACCCTTTGCCTCACCGAGACACCTAAGGAAACCAAGGAGGAATTATCATTCACTACTAAATGCTCATAGTCCATATGTTCGGATTTAAACTCCTTCGCCTTCATTTTTCTCACTTTTCTGACTTTTACTTGGTTTTAAAAAGAATTTTCCGACTTTCAACACCACGCCGCTTGTCTTATTCTATTAAAACCATGATAATATTTTCTACGCTTTTAAGATTTATAGTTCCTTCCAACTTCGGATATTTCTTAAATCTTTTCCAAGAAGAAATTGAGCAACTTCGTTTGGCTTGTGTTCAATCCGGGAACAATATGATGTTATTATTTTCATGACTTTTCCATGAACTCTCGCGTACTTTTCAATTTCTCTTATTGTATTTTAAACGTGTAAATATTTGGGCCATTCCTTTGTACAAGGTTTGAGATATTGACAAGAGAGAAATTCATTTGTAAAATGCTTAATATGTAAGGTGCTCAATGGAGGAGAGTCTGCTTGCGAATAATAGGAAGGGATTATTGGAATCTTTCATTATAATCTTCATACCGTCAAGGGAAGACTCGAGATTGAAAAGTGATTTAGAAAAGTTGGCTCGGGCGAAGGAGATTCCTCAAATTTCTCAAAGTGAGGGATTGGTGGTGCCGGGAGCGACGGCATTTCGTCAATCAGGACGCCGAACCTTCTTGCCCAAACCGTCGGGAAAACTCAAAAGGGCCGGTAGATCTTTCCCAGCGGACTGCACAATAAGCTCCCTATGCTCCCTTCTTAGCTCCCCTAATTGCCTTCAATAAAACTCGGCATTTATGGCCATTTGAGAGTCAAAGGTCAGGGGAGCGAGAAGAACAACAAGGGTCGATTTGAGCCATTTCTTTATTTTAACTATCCAATGAGTAATATCTTGTAAATAAATTGCAGTTTAAAAGAATCATCATCGCCCTTTGAGTATTCTCTAGATAAGAGCTACTGAAGTGAAAGTTTATTTTTTCTTGGTACAAAAAGGGGGAATATAAGCATTAAATACTTAAAGTTAAAAATTGCTTTCTTCAACAATTATTAGAATTTTATTTTTTCAAAATAGTTGATAGTCTCACAACACGCCTTTTAAAGTAAAATTTATATTTTGTTATTAAAAACTAAAAATTAAAGTTTAAACGGTGTTATAGAATTCTATCAATTGAAATAAAGTGAGAACATTGTAGCTTATCAAGGTATATTAAATAAGCATTTGGTGGTAGCTTATTAGGAAATAAACACAATTTTACAATTCCACTGAATTTGCGTGAAAATCACGTTTTTCTTTGGAATTTCGACACTGGTGTGATTTATAATTTATGACTTTCGTCGGCTCTCAAAGTCGAGTCGATGACAAACAGTTGTGTAATGATGGTGTGGTGGACAAAGGCCTGGATCCGTTGCTCCTTTCTGGATCATTGGAATTTGAGGGCAGTCGAGGTGTGTGGTGGTGAGAAGTCCCCGCGTATCTCTCAAGTCGCTCAATGAAAATTCCTAGCGTCTCAACAAAGGAGGATGAATGCCCAACTCCTCTTGCTTTATCGGTACTTGGCGGCGAGTCGTTTATTAGCCCCATTGACACTTCATGTCACCTTCTCGGCCCTTAAATCCTCACCGAGGATCCTCGCCACACCCTTCAGATCAACACGGATTGATCTCCCAGCGTCATTTTCCTCCTCCCTTATAAATCCCCATTAAATTACGGAAGTGAGCTAATAAAATAAAGTTCTTCTATCTCAAATTCTGACTTTAATACTCTATTACACAATTATGTGAAGAAAGGTGTCGTTTTATAGTAAGTAGTACTTAATATACTAGGTATTTATGTATACCATTATATACTGACTGAGTAGCTATAATACGTAATACTTTGATTAAACTATCAAGATATTTTATTATAAAGTAAAGCAGATATGTTTAGTACTAACGAGGTTAATGATATGGGATAAAACGCATTTAATACAAGTTTAATGGAGAATATCAGGAGAATATGAGGAAGTTTAGGAATATTCATGGAATGAAAGGGCAAGGGACGATGGCCGGAAATTGAATATTGAAAGGAGCGGTGTGGAACTGTGGATCTTATACATAGTGTAAAGAGGAAAAAGTCAAAGGATTATCTCTTTGTAATGGTCAAGTATAATGGGGAAGTATTTAAAAGAGGTGGAGGCGAAGGGTGCTGTTTTGGTTGGGTGTTCGATGAGTCGAACTCCAAGGTGGCCGCCTTCTTGTTCCCATTGACAAAGAAGGGCGATGATTCGAAAGGGCCAACAAAAGCCTCCTTTTTGGAGACGACCAAAGTCCCTTATGGGAAGTGAATGGAGCAGGTTCGGTTTCTCACATGGATTTGAGATGGACCACCCGGTTCCTTCGGGACCAACAGGTTACCGGAACAAATCCTCAAATATTTGAGAATGGAAATTTTCCCTTTCTCGTTTCCTCTCCTCCAAAATCCCCCATCAAGAGGAACTTCCAGTTTTCTGAGCATCCAATGCGATTTATGTCCAATACTCCACACATGTGTGGAGGATTTCGCTTTTTTGCTTTCTTCTTTTTAGATGCTTTTTAGATGATTCGAAGGAGTTTAAACGTGTTTGAATGAGACTGGGAACCTTTATATTCCTCGAGTAAAATGCTCAATGCTCCTTGGGGTTCAATGAGGACTTGAGCCTCATCCGGGGCTTTATGAGGATAAAGAAATCAAAAGTTGATTCTCCCAATTACTCTCGCATCCCTCAATTCAAATACAAGAAGGCACAAAAGAGACTCATCAACTCTCATGACTTTACAACATCCATTTGCCCATGGACTAATGTGGAGTTAATGATTCCTTAATTTTATGTATGCAAGCACCTCACAACGCATTTTTTATATCATCATTATTTATTCAATTCACTCCATTCAAATGCAAGTAGATAAAATAAATTATAAAAAATGTCATAAGAGGTTCGGGCAAAGGACTTTATAATCATTCCACTTGGCCCAGAATTATAATACTTGCCTGATATTAAGTCAAGGTATATTAAATAAGTTCGTATGCTATTATGTATTTACGTATGGGATTTTCATGTAATAGGAGACAAATAAATGGGTTTTTCATTTTTTACTCTAAATGATTTAAGCAGCTTGGATTCACAAAACTTTCCAATTTACCATTTTGTTGAGGAAAATGAGTGTGAGTAACTGAGAAAATGAGTGTGAGTATTATGTGAGTAATGCTTATTTAATATATCTTGTGTATGAGGAGTCTAGGTGAAATATTCGAAGGTGGACATTTATGGAGACATGGGGATGAGACATGGTCCGAATAAGGATAAGAATTCGTCACGTTGAGAGTGCGAGTCATTCCGGTCTTGGTCTTTTTGCCCTTTTCTCTAGACTGGGAGGGAAATTGAAGAAAAGCGGAGAGCAGCGCGTGGCGAATCCGTGAAATGCGAGCTGAGGGTCTTCGCGTCCCATTTCCATATCTCCACCTGGCCACCCTGAGATTTCCAACTCGCTTCCACTCCTTTTCCCATACACTCACGCGCCCCGAGATCCGTGCGGTCGACTAAACTTTAATTCGTTCCGAACCCGACCTGGAAGGAATAAGTCCGTCTTGGAATCATAGTACGCTGCACTTGGAGAATAACACTCATTCAAACTGACTCCCGTTCCGATCCAAATCACGGCACGGCCATATAGAGAGAAAATAACACAAACAGATGCAGCTTGAGCCAATGCAGCTGCTTATGACAACCTTTCACTTCTTAAATCCCCACTTTAAGAACAAAAAAACCACTAAACCTAAAAATTTTTAATGAAGAAATGCAATTTTAAAACTTTATTTTAATAAATTGAACGATAATTTAGAAATCAAAAAATAAAATAATTTCTCAAATAAGTTATAATTACAAAAAATGCATTCTTTAAATATTTAATAAAATGAGAAAGGCAGGCTTTAAATGGTTAGTGAATTGATAAATTAATTAGTATCAGTTGAAGATGCCGAGAGCTAGTTGAAGAAATAACGGAGTCAGTTGGCATTCGAAAGGGTAAAAAGCAGACGTTGATCCAATTCAATCGGCTCGTCTTCAACTCCTCCGAGCTCATCAAGTTATTCAAATAAAAAGACTTTCTTCAATTTATTCCACCGCCATGAAACTCGATAGTCTTTTGTAATCCCTCCGTGTATGATTGTAATTCTGGGTGTCTATGGTCTCACTTCCTCTCCAGTGGAACTCACTTAAACCCAACGGAGTTTAATTCCTCATAATATGAGTTCCATTGTTTCAAAAGGCATCATAGAAGTACACGAAATAATGAGAACATGCAAGGAAATTTATCACGTCCTTCTCACATCTGCTTTCTCACATCAAACCCTCACGCGTCCAGGCTTAATTATTATTATTACATTAGCCGTGGCCATTCCTCCTCTGACCAGCCCACTTGGAGCTCCCCATGCCCAATTACATTCACCTCAATTCCTCACATCGACGAACAACAGAAATTCATATTACTAAAGCCCTTCGTCCACACCCAGACTAAATGTCCTCTATACAAACAATAATACTCTGGACAATCTCCTCAACCACGTCAGCTCACCGACTTTTGTAGTGAGCTAAAATTTCATATTGTTCAATTCATAAAATCTCATGGAAAGAACGTTGACAAATGATGACATTTACAAATTACAATACAAATACAACAGTAGAAAACTCTATAATGCTGTACTTAAAAGATGTAATATGGTTAACTTGTTCTGATGTAATAATACATAGTATAGAAGAGTTTCAAATTCAAAAATATGATTTTATACATTACATTGACAGAAAAACAAAATATTAGTTCTGTGTTTGTGGCATAGTTTTTAGGAGCTTCCGAACTATTCAAGACCAAAGACTATAAAATAATAAAAAGGGAATAAATGAAGTTTTGTCAAATCGGAACAAAGTAGTGTGTAATTGGGTTTCTTTTAATTCAACAAGGCTTGTTTGGAAAGGAAACTCGAAATTCAACGTTAATTTCCTGCTCAACGTGGGGTAAAGGAAGAATGGCCGAACCTCCTGCATCATTTGGATTCGAGGTGGTGTAATTGTGAAAGGAGCTGTAGGGAACCCGAGTTCTTTATACACCTCAGCTGCTGGAGAATTCGATTGTAATCAACTTGTAATGCAGCGTAATGAGGATTGAAGACGGGGATCCTTCAAGGCTTCTTCGGGTGAAATAGATACTGGGATGAGCTCAGGGTGTTGACTGCATGGGTTTCTTCTCTATAAGAACTATTATCAACTAGAGTAATAGCCTTCTTGCATTCTTAATAATACAAAGTAATATACTTAATAAATACTCTATGTTGTACTTAATAGTGTATACTGTGCACTTATTAATACTATATTATACCCTTATTATGCATATTGCGAACCTCAGAGTTTGACTCTAAAGGAAAGATAAATCGAATAAAGTTTTAATTAATGGGGTGTCAATATTCTAACGACCCACGAGGAGCTCTAACTATTAATAAGCTCAACATTCCTAGAGTGATTCAGCTCTCGATTGGAGCGTCCATTCATGTTAGCCTCCACCATGTTTCCCATTATGCTTTGAATTTCTAATGAGCCTCAGGATTTACATTGATTCCACGAAGCTCGAGTCCGATGAGAAATTGAAGGAATCCCAATTGGGATGTGTGGAAGTACGTGTAAGTTTAAGCCTCTCGTTAACTTTTTTTCCCTTTCCGCCCATTTCACACAACGCTTTCACAGAACACTTTCAACGAGTCCTCAATGAAAGTTTCTTATGTGATGACAAACTTGTTTTTACTTAGGTAGTTGAAAAAAGCTCATAATTAAGAAAAATATTAGTAGATTTGAATTTTTTATTAACTTGCAAATTGTAATATTATCTAAGGATAAATAAATATGGTTTGCAGAGTTTTTGTGGTTTGTGGTTTGTCTTTCTTTCCTAGGTGCATTAAATATTTCATGTCGAAATTGAAACTTAAAACATGAAAATGAATCTTAAGATCAAGAAAAACATGTGCATTTGCTCTAAAGCTTGCTAATAAAAATTATGTAGAACATAAAAAATTAGAGTTTAGAAGAAAAATGTTGGTTGAGTCATTTAAAATGAAGTAAAATATAATATTATCTACAATAGGTAATTAGTAATTGGAAATAAAGAATGCTAATAAAATATTATCATTTACAGAAAGATTATTAGTAAAACAAAACGAATAAATATAAATTGTGTTTATTAATATTATTTGTTCATGATATATACGTGTATTGATAATGATCACTGCAGGTAGTGGAGGTTCAAACTCTGCGAGCTGTTTTAAATTAATTGGATGAAGCTGAGGACGTGAAATCGGCGTTAAGTTGATTCGACGACGTAGTGGCGACGAGTCCTTCGTCATCGTATTCTCGACTTATTCCTTCGATCGGCTCATATTCCTCATATCTTCCCCGGTACAAGACGTAGTGTTGAATGATGAAGAACACGTCGAATGAAATAGAGAAAAAACCAAGCCCGAATTTTGTTACGTCACCGAATATGGAAGCCCAGTCGTCTAAAATTTAAATTTTCAAACATAAAGAAATTTCATTCCACAATACCCTTTTTATTTTCTACTTGAAAAATCATTGAAATATTAAAAATATATATATTAAGTAAATATATAGTTTATTTAATCACCATTATTATAAGCCAAGATGAACATCTGAGCAATAGAAAATAAACCTCCAGAGAAGTCTAGAATGACGTTTCCTATGCACCAACCACTCGTGCTTTTCCTTTTGTAATTCAGGACTGCCTATAAATTAAAAAGATAAGAGAATTTAAAGTTGGCCAATTTCGATAAATAATATTTACACCAATATTTCAAATTATTATTTAAATATTTATTATTTATGATTAATGTTTAAATCTTAAATGATCTTACTTGCGGCACGTATTTGATTAGAGTGACAAAAAGTTTTTGAAGAGCGCAGACGGTGAGGAATGTGAGCCAAGAGACTCCACCGGACGCTGTGACAATGAATGACACAAAAGTGACGGTAAAGAGGAGAAATAGGAAGCTCGTACCAACTTTTGAAATCGTCTGTGGTCCTTTCTAAAGATGAATTCAAATATGAAATATCATTTAATATTTGTAGTAAAGATTAATAAGTATAATAAATATTTTTTTACTAAAAATATCGTGAATTTAACAATTGTTTAAAAAAATACATCATAAATGAAAGTTTGCATTGCTGTGATTGAAGCAGCAAAGATTGCGTGAAGAGAGAAAACGACGTCATTGATTTGAACGGGCAAGATAGATGTTGGATATTGAAGCGAATATTCTGCCTGGATTTCTTTGACGGAAAATAATCCAATATTGTAAATTCCGTATAGCGAATGACCGACAAGATTTAAATATACAAAATCTGCGCTTAGACCTCGAACACTTAAAAAATGAATCAACAAATGAAAATAGTAAATAAAGCTATCAAGATTTTAATATAATATTAAGTTATGAAGAAGATAAGTTAATATTAAATACCTTTTTCTTCTCAAATTTTGAATTATCTGAGGATAAAATGACACGGACCAACAAGCAAAATAAATCCATCCAACTATTTGACTCAATATATTCAATATCTCCAGTTTATATACAAAAACTCGAAGAAATACATTCGAGACACTAAACAATTTTATTAAAATTATTAAATTGTCTTTGTTGAAATAATTATCTAATGATCACAAAATACTATAATTAGGTTTAATTATTTTTACTTAATTGAAGTATTCTTCGGCGTATCAACTATAGAAAGATTTGAAGCATTGGCCGTAACAATGACTCGTCCTGGTGAAACACTCGAGATTTCAATTGACTGGTTTGAAAAGTCTTGGGTATTTATTGTGATGTTTTCAATCAATTCGATCACTCCAGTTCGATCTGGGATAAATTGGACCAGGAAATTCGTCTCATTTGGAAAGCTCTCATTGAAACTTTTCCTAATTGACATTTTGTATTTATTAAAAATTAATTATTAAATTATATCATTGTTTTTATCATAAATACAATTATCATTGATTCAACTTTGGATGAAAAATAATTTACCAATTCGGAGAGAGGAAAACTGTCGAAGATTCTCCAAGCTGAAGCCAAAGATCATGAGTGGAAATCCTCAATGGGTATTTGACTGTTTCATTCGTATTTTCTGGTGAAGCCACTGATAAATAAAGTAATTTTATCAAATATCATTAAGTAAATGAAAACTTATAAGCTTGAATCTCTTATAAGCTTTACTTCTTAGGATTATTTAAAGTTAAAAAATGAAATAACTCTTATTTTAATACTAAATAAGTTTTTAAACCGATGAATATTAAATGATTGATTTCAATTTACCTTGTACATTAAGAAGGAGGGATAGGGTAATTATGACCGTAATTAAGAAAAATTTCTCTCTGAATAATTTGACATACATTATTCCTCCAATATTATTATAAAAAGTGGAACACTTTCGATTTCAGTCTCTTTCTTTGCTCACTTCATATTTTAAATTATTAAAAAGAGATCCTCAGATCCTCTCTACCCAATATTATTAAACCATAATGCGATTCAACAAAGGACTATTTAACCAAGGCGTTAACTTGAACAAAAATTGTGGCGTCGTTAAATCTTAACTAAATAAATACCATTTAAACCCAAAGTTAAAGTTTTTGCCTTCTCTCTACTCCTCATTCGAAAGGAAACACATGACAATGAATCACTCGCGCGTTTCTCTGCAAGTTTTGAATCACTCCTCTAGGCCCTTTGCGTTAAATATAGTTGAATAAGTGCCGCAAGTAAGAATTAAAAATTTTAATTAAATAGCTTTTGATTGAATAATAAAACAGTAATTTCGCCATGTCCCATTCACATTGTAATAAGCATCAACATGGTTCTGATTCTGATCATTCACATGACCATGAACATAAAGGACTTGGGTTTCTTCACCATGTAGTTGTCGACAATGAAGTGCCTGCGTTTCAAGAGGGATTGACATGGTCAGACGGGGGACTTTGGCTTGACTATGGCTGCGGCAATGGACAAATGGCTAAAAACCTATTTCTTCCTCTTGCTCAGAAGAACAATGCAAAGATCATTGGAGTTGACATGGTTCAAGAATCAATTGAAGCAGCGAAAAACCTTGGACTCCCTGAAGACATAATTAATTTTGTCAAAGGAAACATTATGGGTATGAGTCGCTATTACAATTCAGTACATAATAATGTGAATTATAATTTAATTCATAGAAATTTATCATTTAGGTAAGTTAGTTAAAATCTTTAATATTCTCAAATAAAATAAATGAATTTTTAAAGGTGATTGGCCTTTTGGTGTTGAAGTCAAGTTTGATAAAATTCTGGGACTTCACGTCTTACAATACTTTCCCAATTACGAAGATTTCTTCAAGAAGGCCTTTGATGTTTTGAATTCCGGTGGAGAAGTCGGACTCACAATTCCAGTTGGAAAGCTCATCAAGATTTTTGTTGAGATTGATAAAATTAACAAATGGGCAAAGTTTAATTCAGTACGTCGAACAGATTAATTAAAAATGACTCAATTTAAAAATAATTAATAACAATTGTTATATTGTAAAATAAATCGTTCAAAAGTCTTACATTTATTCACTTTCAGGTTCAACCAAAAGAATTGATCATGGAGAACGAATGGTCTTGCAACTCGGACTTCATTCCACAATTGAAAGAATGTGTTATTAAGATGGGATTTGAAGTGAAGAAATTGGATTTTCTTCCTTATTCACACAAGTTTGAAAACCTGGATGAATTCGCTAGTAAAAGAATAAATATTCTTACTTTACGATTCATTGAGAATTTGCGACTCTTTATTTTTGCTTATAATATTGCTGTTATATGTAAGTATTAAAATACTATTTAGTATATTGACGTTTTTAATTGATGGTTTTGATTTCAGAATTAACAACTGAGCATTGGAGTGCAAAAAAGAAATTGGAAAATTTTGAATCATTTGAAAAAGATTTGACTAAGGATATCAAGGATGTTATCGCGAGGGTTTACCCCGAAATACCTCAAGATTCTTCACCATGGCCAATGGAGATTTCATCAACTGTCATCATTTTGAAGAAACCTTGAATGTACACGAGAGAAAAAAATAATGGAGCATGCATATGGTGGAGCATATTGAACAAAATGCTAAATTACTTATTGTTAAAAACCTTAGCTTTAAATACAAATAATGGTATTGATTATAAGTGCAAACAAAAAATATTGGAATTATGTTACCTGACTATATATGGGATTCTATTGTATTTAGTTTTTGGTTTTAAGGTTTAACGGTGTTACTTAAGGCAGTTCGACGTCTTTGATTATATTTGAAAATAAAGTTTTTATTGTTTATTTCATTACATTTTTCAAGTTAACTTGTTCATTTCACCCAAGAAATATCTTAAAATATATTCATTTTCATTTCCTTATACTTTACTTGCCATGCAGTCTTAAAATGTGTTAATTGTCCAATTATTATAAGTTTTGAATCTACAATATTACCTACTTGTTTTAGATAGACCAGTTTAAATCATATAATGCACATTATCTTGACAATTTTCATTCATATTCACTGATATATCTAAACTTACAATTAGTAGGAGTCACAATAGTCTATTAAATAAAATATCATATTTTGTTGCTTATTATATGTGTACTCTATTTTAAAGGATTTAGGAGAAAGTCTTTATCACGAATTTATTATTTAACAAAGAGATACTAATCATATTAAACATTTTTCACTCAACATAAGGACCATTGGGCAAAAATGAGTTGAACACGCAACTTGAAGGTTGAGAAGGGAAAGAATTGATTTTATATGGGAAGTGTAATTAGGTCCAGTCGCTCCCATGAATGAGAAATGAATTTCGATTTTGACTCGAGGTCAAAACCGTCTTTTATTCAAAATTTAGTCCTCACGATATTCACTTTTTAATAATTTTTTCAACTTAACCTTTTTCTCTCCTTGAGTTCACCAAGTTTAGAAACAAAGGAGAAACAGTTGTAAATCACACTTTGACAGTTGTCCAGCTCTAAAATGTCAAATAAGTTTTATCAGAGAAACGCTTAATTATTTATTAGTTTAATATAAATTATTTCCAGTCTACATAATAAAAAGAAATTTTTTAACTACAAAATGATCAAATCAAATTACATAAAGCTCAAGCATCAAAATTTATTATTTACACAATTTCTCTTTGTTTTGTTCGAGTTTTTGATAAAGACTGATGGTAAAATATAACTAAAAATTAATATTTAATATATTTATGCAATTTCAATTTAAAAAGCAAGATTCATATATAAAATCCCATATAAGATTTGATTTCGAAATTCGCAATTATTAAATTATTATTTTCATTCAAAGGCAAAACGTGCCCAGGTATTTGCATAGAAGAACCTGAAGCTTGTTATGAAAAAGGAGGCAAAATTATTGGACATTGCACAAATGATATGAATTGTTGTGACGGTACGTTGAGGAATATTCATGGTTAGAAGATAAAATGTTTCTTTATAAGTTCCAAGTGAGAAAATCGGGAGTTGCGGCGGAGTGAGTAATGGAACTGTCGGACTCTTCCAATCTCCCAATTACCCAAAGGTTTCTTCAACAAGTCTTAATTGCAAATTCACAATTGGCGTTCAAAATGAAACCCTTGGGATTTTGTATGATAAAACACTTTCATTCCTTTAGTAAATAAAATATATAAAAGTAAATTATAACGACATTGATATTATTTTTTAATTATTAAAATAATAATAAATTATACTTTAATTAAAAGATAAATTTTTGACTTGAAGTTTTTTAATTGGCTAAATGAGAAATAAAATAAAATTTAAGCATTTTCTTGTTAAGGATCGAGTTTATTGATTTTGAGAGTGACGGACATGGTTTCGTTGCTGTTGGGTCGCCGTGTGAAAACGATTACTTGTTCATCCGCGGGTTTGATAAATGGATGCCATCTCCTATATGCGGATATTATTCAGGATATTCGCGTAAATTAATTAGCAAATTCATTCATTGCAATATATCGCAATTCAATATAATTTAATATAGAATTATAATTAAATATAATCTAACGTAATAAACCTCTATAATCTAATTAAATTGTAGTGATGATTGAAAGAAATGATTACACTGGAATGTTTAACGAGATTTCCCTATTGGCATTAATGTCCAGTGATAAATACAAATGGAAGATTAAGATCACACAACTATTAAAACGTCAATTTGGTAAATTATTGACTCTTCAACATTACATAATTTTAATAAATATTTGAAAGGAATGGAAAGTTGTAATAATAACTTTCAAACATTTAGATAAGAAAATGAAAATGGCAGAGAAAGCTGAAATGAAAAGAACCAGAAGTGAAGAAAGAAATCCCCAATATGATTCAGACGCTTACGGACCAATTCCTCATTCATATGACATTGATTTTCACGACACTGAAGATTCTTCAAAATCGTAAAATCCAAAAAATCCGGAAAAATAATAATTAAAATTAAAAATTTAATTTTTGATTAATAAAGATTCGAGCCTTCTCCTTATATTGTAAATGGAGAAGATACAAACATTGAAAGCATTCCTTGGCAAGCAAGTTTGAGATTGTCAATCGCATCATATAAATACAACGAAACGATTGCAAATCAGATAATGAAGAATTGTTCTAGAAGTCAAGGAATTCACTTTTGCGGAGGATCCATCATTTCAGATAATCTCATTTTAACCGCATCTCATTGCTTTTATTCGAGGTATATTATTTTTAAGTATAAAAGCTAATAACGAATTGAAAATAGTATGCTTTGAATTATTTTTGCATTAACTTTGGATTTAACAAGAACTTTTCTATTTTTATAATTTTAAAAACAATAAAAATTGTGTAATTTGTAAGAAAATATTTTTATATATTTTCAGATCTAAGAAAGCAATGAGGAAAATTGGTCAGTTCAGAATATTTGTCGGTGACGATAATTTATGCGAAGAAGAACCTGAGAGTTCGTCTTATAAAGTAGAATCCATTTTATTTCATCTTGCCTACGACGAAACAATGTTCATGAATGACATTGCAATTGTCAAGATTCAAGGAAGGATTATTTATACAAATTCCATTAAGCTAATTACGCTCTCACCGCCTAGTAATTTAATATAAAACTATTCATTAAAATTTATGCTACAATTAAATTAATTAATTCTATACATATAATTAGAAATGTAATTCGTATCAATTTAGATAGAAAGTACGAAGGTCGCGTTACAATGGCAAGTGGCTGGGGGTTAATGAACTTAACAGATCCTTTGGCCACCCTACCTCCAAAACTCCAAAGTGCTAATAATTTCGTTATCCAAAACTCATCTTTTTGCCGATTTTACCAACAGCAAATGCTAGACACGCCCATATCCTCTGTCTCGAAGCATCCAAAATATAAATATGCTTTTGAGTCAATATTCTGTACATATAGTGAAGAAGGAAGTATTCAAACTTTCGTTGGACCAGTTAAGACTTAATTCAATTATTTGCTCATCATTAATGTTAATGTTCAGTATATTTAGCTGTGTATTTCTAAACATAAGTATAGTATTCTAACGTTTTTTTAATTTTAAGGGTGACTCAGGCGGCCCGCTAGTTTTAGTTGCCCAAGATTCCTCAAAAGTAATGCAAGTCGGAATTGTGTCTTATGGACTTCCAGGACAAGGGAATTCATCAGGAAATTTCATTGATTATTTTCAATCAGTTTCTTTTTTCCGAACTTGGATAGATTTAGCCATTTTTGCCCTGCAATAAAAAAATTTCTTCTTTTCAATTCTGACAATTACTTTACTCATTCTCAAACTCTAAATTCGTGATTGAGTTTGTAGTTAACTACTTTACCAAAAATATTAATAACGCATTTTTCAAATCTCATTAAGTGTGAAGATGACCAGCAAAATGAGCGATTAAAGTTAAATTAAAAAGAAAATTACAAGAGTAAATGAGACGAATCATGAAATTCCATTTTCTCATTTAACATTGTTCATGAACCGTGATCTTTACTCATACAGTATGAGCACTTCATAAGTATTAAGCATAAATATCCTTGTTATAATATATTTAAGCCAAGTGTCAATATTAGTTAAATCCTATATAAAATTACAAAGAAATCTCTATCACTCCGTGTCACCTGCAAGCGTGAGAAAGATATATGAAAATAGTGTTGATATTCAACATGGCAGGAGCGACAAAAGGATTTTTGAGCACCAGCCGCTGGCTGCCTTCAAGAGCCCCCATGTCATTAGTTTCATGTATCAAAGACCTATTAGACCATTTGTTCCCAAGTGGGGAAATGAGAGTTTTTTGCCTAGTCAGGAGCAGCTCATTGAGACCCAAATGAATAACTCAAATATTTCATAGGGAGTCACAGTTAAGGAAAAAGAGACCTTACGGGAATTTCTCACAATCATTCCTATATGTCTAATAAAATTATTCATTTACAAATTAAGCTTCTTTCTCATGGGCCTACGCTTCGTCAAACGTCTCTCGTCTTCATGTACTCATTCCATCATCATTGTTGTTGTTGTTATATTATATCTCCTTTGTGATGTGATTATATGGGAGCCTCTGATTCTACTCACACATGCCCAACTCGGGCGGACCAACAAAGAATGTTTATTATTAAAACTCGAGGGAATTTTGATCATTTTTTTCAACCTCGTCGGCAGTCTCACGACAACTTCCACATTTCATCTACGCGCTCTCATCACTCAACACTTTTGGGAATTTTGATTTAAATTGATTTAGCAATTAGTTTAGCGATAAAAGTCGTTTAATTGAAAAATATATTATTAAAATATATAAATAAAAAGATTTGAACATTAGATCAATTATTGTGCCAATATTAGTGTAAATGTGATATAAGTAATAATTGTCATAATATCATATAATAATATAAGTGTACTAGATCAACAACTTAAAATCAATTTGATAATTTAATTGATCAATTTTACTCACTTGTTGTATTAAAAAATGGAAAAAATTCTAATATTATTTGCAATATTTGCAATTTTTGTGGGCATTTCTCAAATCAAATGTGAAGAGACTCATAAAGAAGAAAAAATGAATTTAAATTTCCGAAGCAAAGACATTCCGTTGAAAAGGGGCTTTTTTTCAACATCAGCGGAAGCCGAAGACGAAAAGAAAGACGAGTTTTTACCAGGAAAGGAGAAATTCCTTGAAGTGGAGGAAAAGCGTAAAAAGAATTACAATCCACTCCCACAACGACACTTCCTCAAAGGGAAATCTCGGACTGTTTACAAAAACAACATGTTGTATTTGGATGACCCTGATGACCCGTTCCCGTACAGAAGACCCTTCAACAGCCATCATCAGCAAATGATGAGTCAAAATTCCTTTAACACTCATTACAACTACGACGACATGGACTACGACGTTCCCAATTACAGGAATGAATATCAACTCGTTCGAAATCCTTATTACCAAGAAGCCATGCAGAACAAAGGTTACCTAACCTAACCTAACCTAACCTAACCATTTGATTTACTTTAAGCATTTAGAAAATTTAGATTATTTAAGAATCCTTTAAAATCTGATGATTATTTTTATTATATTTTAGTAATTGATCGAACTGGTTCAGCCGGAGCGACATCATCGCTTATAAGCAGTGCTTTCCCCAGTTTGTTTCTCCTCCCATTTCTACTTCCATTAATCCCCATGATGTTGTTTATGCTCCCAATGTTATTGTTCCTTCCGGTTCCGCGGATTACTTACACCATTCCAGCCAATTCGAGAGATTTCATTTTACAATCAATCAGCGGACTAGCGGATTCATTCGGGCAAAACTCCGTTTTGTCAACAACGCCAACGACGTCTTCCTCCGTAGAACCCAGAAACGAATAAAAAAGCCAATTAATTTACAAAAAATGAAACCATCCTGTGCACTATTGTAGATTTAAAATATTAAAATAAAAACATTAATTTATTATTTATCTCACATCCAATTAATTTATTTCAAAATAAATTTAATATTATTATTCAAGATAAAAAACTTGTTTAAGTGCATATTTATACTCTAAAGTTTGCTTATATTAAAAAATTGTATCAGACTCTGGTTAATGTATACAATGAATAATGACTAAATCATACATCATATTTTAATAATAATATAAATTCCACATGAAATGACTGACTTTTGAAAATCATCCTTGTTTAATTACAACTCACAAAAGGGGCATGTAAAAACGAAAATTAATGAGAAGAATTAAGGACAGAGATAAAGAAAGAAGAACAAAGTACATTTTAAATCCTCATGACTCGTCATATGCTCTAATCTTTTCTTTTACTCCTCCAGATTGCTCATCTCAATTCAATTTGATTTGGTGATTCCTCAGAGGGAGTCGCCCGAGTGTGTAGGAGATGTGCGTCTTTCTTTGAGTTCTTCTCATTGTGGGAGTCTGCGGAGTCGTGCCAGATTGAATTGTAGCACAGTGGCACATCGAGTTCACTAATAATGGGATAAATAATGATGAGGTTCGTCGAGAGTGAGAAGATGCGGATTTAATGTGAATACAATCAATGCAAAGACCCGTGGAAGCCGTGGAGAGATGATGTGCGGCGGAATTGTACAATTTGAATTTAAACGAGTCCACGACTTATTCACAGATTTGCACTACTCGAATACTCACTACAGGGTTGAATGGAAATCTCCCTATTGAGATAAACAAGATTCTAATAATATAAAGCGGGTGGGGGAGACAGTTTTGCCTCTTTTCAATTTCACGAGTGTCCTTATATAAGTTCTCACGAGAGTTCCAGGCCATTCTGCCACTTTATTTCTTCAACATGACTCTGAGGAGATTCCGAGTCGGGCTCTACTTAATCCTTTTTTTCATAACGGTCATTTCAGCCTCTGTGGAGGTCAAAAGTGAGAAGAACGTCAAGTTTGAAAAATTCAAAGTTAACGCCAAACAATCCACAGGCACGTTTAAGATCCGTCACTATTATTTTACAATCAGTAAATTATTATTAGCTTAGTAATGCTTAATTGTAACAATTGAGCATTTTTAACAATTTTTAGTTTGGTAATACGCTAATTTAAAATTATTGTGGAATTGCATAAATTTTCTTATTGTTCATTCTAATACCCATCGATTACTCTAATTATTATTTGAAATTAATAATTTTTTTTAATTATTAGGAACTTCAAATCTTACTACACTTTTACCTCTTCTTCTTCTTGCAATTCCAATCCTTCTTCCTGTGATTCTCCTACTATTGCCTATTTTACTTCCTATTCTTTTACTCTTCATCTTCTTGCCAGTGCCAGTGATTACTTTGCCATCAGGGCGAGATTCGATTTCAAACTTTTTCCAATCTCCGACTGTGGAGAGTTGCACCAAAAGAGCAATTTGTGAGATGGAAAGTCCAAAACCTTTTGCTTCTTTCATTTCAACTAAATCGGCCTGGGAAAAAATGTGAGGATTTTATTTTCTAAATATATCTAAATTCCAATTAAATAAAAACACGAAGATTATGTTTAATTACAATTCCATTTTTTAGCCCAAGCAAAGAAAATGGATTCCAAAAGGATTGTACAATGTACGAGTGCAAATATTTAGAAGGGAAATTTGGAGATTGGATCAAACGGAGGCTATTTCAAAACAATGAAATTATTAAAAAGTAATCTTTTTTATACTAAATGTCAAATATTTAAATTATTATTTATCATAATAAATCGTTCGTTCATTAAGTTTTTAACTAGTTAAGATCTGGATTCAATCCTTTATTCATGCAAAAAAAATTTTGTTCTTGGTTATGGTGTGCGAAGTTTTTTAACTCGTTCATTTTATAAGCTATAAGGATAATGAGATAATGACACTTAGTTATAAATCAGATTTAGAATAAAGAATTTATAATTATTATCTGATGTTTAAATTGAGGGAAGTATGCTGACTGAGTTGATGAGATTCTTTCTATTCATGGCCATTTCAACTATTTTTTCTCATTTCTTCTCAATAAAGGAACAGTTACATTATTCAACTTCATCATTCCCGAACTTCATCATTCTTCTCTCACTCTAAAAAGAGAGAAATGTCTTTCAACTTCTTTTAACTCATTTTCGTCTTCTCATTGTTATCAAGATCTGATCATATAATATAAGAAAAGATAAATATTCGCTCATTTAAATACAAGGAATATAAACAGATGGAATCTAATAAATGTATACTGCTAACATTAAGTATATATATATTACAAATACATCTAAAAAAAACTATTAGTTATATTGAAATATATTGTGAAGAATGAGAAGCGATTAGTGCAGCAAAAGCCGTGTAGAACGTCCCATTCAAACTTCCACAATGTGGAATCCACACACACACATTCATATCATCATAAAATGTTTAATATATCTCCGTAGTATAATTCGAAGCATATCAAATATTCAGAGAGAATACGGAGATTCCATTGTTGATGAAACGTGAGGAGTTGATTGTTGAAGGAACTTCTTACCCTTAATATCATGTGCCAGCTGATTCTTTTTATTTCCTCCTCACCTCCTTTCAACACTTGGAGAAGATTCTTCAACAAATTGCAAATCACGCTGGGCTGTTCGGTCAACACCTCAAATACTCCCATTCCCATATATATCTCATCTTCTTGAAAATTAGATTATTGAATAAATTAATATACTGTGTATATTAATATAGTCTACTTTTCATATGCACACATACTCGCTAGAATAAATATACAATATATTCCCACGTTTCCCATTGTTCAGTATAATGTGTGAATTTTATTCAACTTACCTTACAATAAAATGATCTTACTTACTATTTATTATAGCGAAGGGGAGTTTATATATTAGTTACTCTACTCTAACCATGCTATTTACATTTGCTATTCATGATTAACAAGTGGGAGTTTGAAGTGCCATGCTATATTTGACAAATTGCGCTACAAGTTGATAATGACACTTGAATGTAAGTAAATAAATACATGCAATTATATTAGATAAGCTAGCAAACTTATTACAAGTTATGCTAATTCCTCATTTTTTGCGACTTGACAAGAAGCCGTTGAACATCTTGAGAATGAACTTGACTTAGCTTTCAATTCATTGATGAGGATGACCCACCGACACTTGAGCATGAATTTATTACATGAACATTTTTACAATTAGTTTAAACTCTTACGTTCGTTCAAATGGAGCTTATAAATAAAGAAAGAATGGAATTTCACAATCAGAAGTTCACGGAACATCAAGGATTTAATTTCATAGGGTTTGCAACTAACATTTTAGGATTAGAATTTAATTTGCTGTTTTATCAGTATTATACCCTTAATGAAAATCCTTGGGTTTATTACAGGAATAATTGTCAAATTATAACTTTTTTTAATAGTAGCAATACAGTTTGAGAAGTCATTCAATGTGTTAAATTCCAAGATAAATTAAAAGACGAGCCAAGAACAATGATTTTATTAGCGTGGTTCTTCATTTTGTGTATTTCCTACGGGGCGCAGAGCGGTGAATTGAATAACAGTCAATGGATCTCGTCACAGTCGGGGAATTCGAAGGGTTATTACAACTCCCATTATAATAACAACGACTTGAAATTGGGTGACTCAAAAGGAACTCATGGAAAGCACAAGGAAGAAAACAATTTCGGTCATTACTACGTCTACTCTCATGAGAGTTCCCCAAATGGGACCAAAACGAGCCAGAACAGACGACCAGAAAAGACAAAGAAAGGAAAAATTGAACGGCAATCATTCAGCATTAATGGAGGTTCCGTTTATTATTTTATAAGATATATTAATATTGAAAAATTAACATTAATTATTTATAATATATATAATAATTTATATAACATATAATAACATATAATAATTTACCTATTTGGAATTCAATCCCAATTTACAACAGTAATTATTTTTAATATCCTTCAAACTCTTACGATTTTCCTTGTAGATTCATTTATTAATGGAGGCGTCGGAACTTCAGAAATTGGAATTCCAACTGCAGCTGTCTTAATTCCCTCAATTATGACTAGCCAAATTCAAAGTTCTTCATTTCTGGGAATTGATGAAGATGAAATTGACGAAGACGATGGAATTTTGAGTCTTTTTTTTGGATTAGCTTCGGGGATTTTGACCCTTGGAGCAGGAGCAATTGGAATAATCATTTTTCTCATTTTAGCTCCTTTATTTATTGCCATATTGGCTCCTTTTGTTCTTCCGTTTTTAATTCCTGTTTTAATTTCGCTAATTTTACCAATTGGTCTCCTCATCACGGGCATTCTCTTTTTTCCCATTCCCCTGGCGGCTGTTCAGAATCAAAATGGAGTTATTGCTGCTCCTTTGCTTAATTCGCTATTAAACAACATTGAGAGCACTTTTGAACGCATTGGAGAAATTTATGATAATACTTTTGGAAGAGTTGAAGAGAGAGGGGATGGATCCAACTCATCCAACAGAACCATTAGACATATTTCAATGAGAATACCAAAAGAAAATTGCAGAAAGAATTTCTTGTGAATTGAAATATTGGGGAGAAAAAACGCCAATTTATATATGGATTAACAAGTAATTGTTAAAATCAAATATATAAATATTAATAATTTTACTAATAACTTTAGCTTTTGTTCTTTTTCTGGGTTCCGTTGAACCAATCAAAAATATTAATTAAATTTCTTTTAAATTTAATTTATCATTTCTTTATTGAAAATTATTTTTTTAATTGTATGATACAGGAGAGTGAAACAGAAGCTTATAGGCAAAGGACTAAAAAACGTTACCAAAAAATTTTCAATTTTTACTCGAGTTCTTCAAATTCTCACAAAACACTAAAAAAACGAAAAACAAATCTTAATAGTCTTTTAAATGCTTTTTATATGTAGGTATGTATTTTTTAATTTTGTCAGACTCGAAAAGCAAAATTAAATAATAATTAGCCATTAATGTTGTCATTTTACAAATGCAAAAGAAATTGTCATTTTACAAATGCAAACTTAAATATGAGATTTAAATAAAAGCTTGTTGTTCGTCCAACTATTTTTCATCATTTCATGAGAACTTTAACGAGGATGTTCACTTGTTGTTATATTTATCTACGATATTAGTACCTCACATCTCCTTTCATCTTCTCTGCAGAGATTTTGAGTAATTGGGAATTTGAAGGTCGAATTTGGAAGTTCCTCAACCGGCTTTTATGTAAAGTGAGCCCCAAAGTTATTAGTAATAATAATGAGATACAAAAGGGAAAATTGAGTCAGGTAGGTTCAATTGCATGGAGAGAGAACAAGCAAATATTAAAACTTCGCATATTCGCGTTACCAAACATCCATTAAACTCTCTGTCGGCTCGACGGGTTAATGACGAAGAAACGACTAACGTCTTGTTGTTATGCATATTTATGGACCCAGCTACTTTTTTACTTGGAATCAATTCACGACCTCGTGTCTTCTCTTTCCCCTTATATCCTCACTTTCAAAACATTCTCTTATCATTTTTCTCCAAAGATTCCTCCAGGATGGAGCATTTGGGGAATTTGGTTAAATTATATTTAATCCTTTTGGTATCTTTAACAAATGGACAAATTTCTTTTAATCCTGACGTAAGATCACAACTTTTCAATTTATTTGACTTTATTTTAATAAATGAATTCAGGATAACAAAATAAATGATAATAATGTTTGTTTATTTAAAATAATAATATTTAAAAAATATTAACAGGACGGAAGATCAATTGGAGATTCTTCTCCTCCGCCAGGCTCTTCAGCCTCGATCGTTTTTGAAGACAAATCCGCAGTGAGGGATCCTCAATGTGCGGCTGGGGATGGAACAACCGGGTTTTGCATAACGTTGGCTCAATGCTCAGCCTCTTTCTTGCGAATTCCCTCTCTCTTGGAAAAACCATGCGAAACGAAAGATCGGCTCCAAGGAGTTTGTTGCCCACAGATTGTCTCAAAATCAAGCGGACAAACGGGAGTTTTAAAGGCTCCGCCGCCTCCGCGGGTACCAGTCCCGGATATTAAAGAATCCCAGATTTTAGAAACGGCGGATCAGAGTTTAAACAATCTTCAACAAAGATTCCAAACTATTAACTCTATTGCAAATGTACAAAATGACTCTCAATATAAATTCTTGTTAACTTATTGATACTTGGTTTCATGCTTAATTAATTGTTAGGTTAGGTTAATTAACTATTTAATTGTTAATCGACCATTTAATTGTCAATTAAATTAGCCTGGTGTTCCCCGTGAGTCACCAGCTGGTGTTCATCAAAATCTCCTTTCAACTTCCTCCTCAAACTTGAAGGTTGGAAATGACGCTCAGCTCGGCATTGAAATTTCAAAGTCGCTCGTCTCAAAGTATCCACAAACTTCCTCATTAATGAATCATTTGACCTGACTATTAATAAAAATGTCCTTAACATGATGCCAATAATGTGGTTGAACTTTATGTAGCTTCAAGCTCACCAAGGAACAAGGCACCTTCGCCTTGCCCAAGTTCAGTGCAAGGAAAACGATCGCTGGGCGTGGTTGTCCTCCTGAATCAAAGTGTCGACCGGGGTTTCCCTACAGAACCTACGATGGATCCTGCAATAATGAAAAGAACCCTGATTGGGGAAAAGCTGGAATGGCCATGCAGCGAATCCTCCAACCAAACTATGGCGATGGTTAAATATTCCTATTAAATGCATTACAAATAATATGTATGACAAATTAGCAACGTTAATTTCTTATTTAAATATTAACTGTATTAGTATATTAACAATAACTAACTTTAGCTAATTAAATATCTAAACAATCATCTGTAGGTGTTAATTCTCCACGAGTTGGATTCCGTGGACAAGAGTTGCCCTCAGCCAGGGCAATCAGTGGAAATTACAGCCCAGAAGAAGATCGACCTTATGGGAATTACACATTGTTGCTTATGCAATGGGGACAATTCCTCGATCACGACTTGACACATACTGTATACAAATGCCTAATCCCTTATTTCTATTTAATTTACTACTTAATTTCATAATGATTTTTTTTGAAATATAGCCAATTGTCCAAGGGCAAAATGGAACGTCCATCTCATGTTGTCAAAATGGGCAAATTCTTGGGCAAAACTCACGTCACCCCGACTGCTTCCCGATTGAAATCCCCACCAACGACCGTTTCTACTCTCAATTCAATCAAAGATGCATGGAATTTCTCCGAGCTTTGCCTGCCCCTCGTCGGGAATGCAATTTCGGGCCGAGGGAGCAAATGAATCAAATCACGGCCTACATTGACGGCTCTAACGTCTATGGATCAGATGAATCGCGAGCTCGTTCGCTCCGTGAAGGAGCCGGCGGGAGACTTTTGGTTCAAAAAGTCTTAGGGAGAGAACTTTTACCCGGGAACCCAACCGAGTGCAGCGACGCGAGCAGACAAAGAGCCTGTTTTAAAGCGGGAGACTTGAGAGTGAACGAGCAACTGCAACTTGCGCTTCTTCAGACCATCTGGCTGAGAGAGCACAACCGAATTGCGAGGGAATTGGAGTCGAGGAATCCGCGATGGTCGGACAATACGCTGTTTGAAGAAACAAGGCGAATCGTCATAGCGGAGATGCAACATATCAATTACAACGAGTTTTTACCCATTGTCCTGGGCGTTGAGTACATGACGAGCTTTCAGATGTTTCCACTCAACTCGGGATTTTCTAACTTGTACAATGACGAAGTGGATCCGACGACGACGAATGTCTTTGCGGCGGCGGCTTTTAGATTTGGTCATACACTTGTCCAAGGAATTATTAAGTAAGAGAATTTAAATTATTTTACTCGTATTTTTTCATTAGTACCTGCCTAATATTTTAAAACCATTAATTGGTTATTATTGGCTATAGTGAAAGACAAACGAGAGGAGGGTTGGAATGATATAAATTCAACCCTCCTCTCGTTTGTCTTTCACTATAAATGCTAATTGTATTTTAAAAGATGATTTTTTTCTTATTTAGAGGTTTTAATAAATTCGGTGCCGTTGTGAATGAAGTTCCGTTGAGTAAAACTAGCTTTTCGCCCTTTACTCTCTATGATTCAATTGATAGTTTTGTTCGCGGATTGGTTACTCAAGAATCCCAACAGTTTGATAACTTTATGGCTGATGCTGTAAGTAATAAATTATAAGATCTATTAAAATGATTTGAAGTTCCGCTGATTGTTAAGTGGATAAACATAAAATAAATTCACATATAATTATCTCAAAACATGACAGGGGTCAAAGTGGCAAACGTATTAAATAGCAAATAGTCTTAAGCATTCGTTTGTGAATCTAATGGTAAATCAAGTTTTATTGTTTTCAGTTGACAAAACATTTATTCCAAGGCTCGAACCGTTTTGGTCTTGACCTCATGGCCCTCAACATCCAAAGAGGCCGAGACCAAGGGCTCCCGCCTTATCTGAAATGGCGTGAGATTTGCGGGCTTCCAAAAGTGAATTCTTGGGAGGATCTTCGTATTGTGATGGAACCCCAAGTGATCCGGACGCTTCAAAATATTTATCAAAATGTCCAAGATATTGACTTGTTCGTTGGGGGAATCGGGGAAATTCCATTGAATGGAGCCATTCTTGGTCCAGTTTTCGTATGCCTTGTTGGGTAAATGAAGTTTTCAAGAAAATTTTCTTGAATGTGGCATATTAAATCGAAATTTTAGATAATAAAAACTTGAATACTTTTTAGGGATCAATTTGCGAGATTGAGGAGAGGAGATAGATTTTTCTATGAAGAAAAATCCGCAAGGTTCACTGAAGGTAAAACCATTAAAAAAATAAGAATTATGGGTACGTTTAAATATTGATTGTTTCAATTAAATGGGAATTAAAATTCAGGTCAACTTGATCAAATAAGGAAAGTAAGTTTAGCCAGAATTCTCTGCGATAATTCAGATGACATTAGCGTTATTCAACCTTTCGCACTCCAATCAGCTTCATTTGGGTAATTCAACTAGTAATCTACTTTTATCTCGGAAGGTTCAAAAAAAAAACTTTTAAAAAGATTATTTTAAATGTTATATTTAATAATTAATAAAAAGGAATAAACGACGCTCTTGTACTTCCAACGAAATCCCAAGTATTGACTTCAACTTTTGGAGAGAAGCAACCAGAAGCCCAAATCCTAATTTTCCACCTGGAGTTTCTCCTACAAGACCTCAAAGACCCCCAGGAAATTTTAACCAATTCAACAAACCAGGAAATCAAAGAGGATGAAAAGGCGAACTCATTTATTGAACTTTAAAAATAATAAAAATGTGATTTTATCTTAATTTTTGTATCACTTTGGTGGTTTAACTGATGGTGGTCCAGAAGAAGGCGTACAAGGGTCTTGTTGCGTTTGTCCAGTTGGTCCAGGAGCTCCTCCGGATGGAAATCCAGGTATCGGCGTTGTGCTGATTAGATCTCCAGATATTTCAGTACAAAATCTGCACGTCTTCTCACAAGAGTAATTCATCATTTCCTTAAGGGCACAACACGTTCCAGGGTTTGCGAATTCTTTACAATTCATAACTTTATCTGAACATTTCCCTCTTTCTCCGTCAGCCACTGCAGATTCATTATTTGGGAAATCTTTGAGAGAAATATTCATAATATTAACAAAATTAGGAGCATAAACAAATTAACTAAATCAGTTATTAATTTTAAAGGACTGCTAATATTTTTTTTAATATATTAATTAAATACATTTCTAATAAATTAAATAGCTAAAGTTAATTCATTTTTGGCCTCATTGGTTAATTATTAATTTGCAAAATAAAAGTTAATATCAATACCTTCATCGCACGTTGTATTGTCAGATTTGAAGAGGCAATCATTTTCGTAATTGAACCGACATGCAATGTAATTGACGGAGTAAATGAAAAAGATTAAAAATTTCAATCCATTTTTTTTAATAAACATTTCTCCAAATGATTAGAAAATAACTTTAATAAGGAATAATAAGAAAGTTGTAATTCCAATTGTTGAATGAATAAAAAATTTAATATTCGGAAAAGTTTATATCTAAGCTTTACATGACTATATCCTTATTATATTTATGGCTTGTTATAAATAATATATAAAATCCTCCAAATCTTAGAATGCGGAATTTAATTAACCTAGATCATCACATAAATAATAATTTTCCTTGAAAAATATTGACAATAAAATACATTATACAAGATCTTTTGTTTTTTATTCAGTTATATAAAACATAAATTATTCCAAATCTAAAAACTAGTTCAACAATACAATCATCAATTCTCCTCGTGTTTACTTTTTATAAAAATTAAATCATGCAGAGATTCATCCCTTAACTTTTAGCTGACAATTCTTTTCACACATTCATTTTTGGAATCTTTCATTTCTCTTAATTATTAGTGTAGGTTACCCTCATTAATTTCATTAGCACATCTGTTCGCTTATGGCTATACAGTTATATTTAATTAGTCAATTAGTAAATTATTCTTACATTTAACTTATACAATATTCTCATTCACTTATCTTTAATTCGACTGAATCATCTTGAGAATAGAAATGAGGATTTTAATTGCGTAATTGACGTAATAAGGATTTATTGGAAAAAAGAAGCAAAGGGAGAGAACATTAAGGATAAGTGAATGTATAATATCAGAAATTATATGACACGTACAAGGTCAACTTCATATTTTAACAGTTTTTTCCTCATCCACTACTTTCCCATAATGTTATATATCTATATATAATATATATACATTATATATATTCCTATATTAAATATTTTAATATTATGTACAGAAAATTGTGGGATCGGATAAAAAATAAAACAGGTTAGTAAAAAGCCCGTCTTACGATACATTTTAACATTTTTTTTTAAAGACACATGTATTCATTTTTTCCTTTATAAATAAATACTCGTACTATTCTGCAACAATTTTGTATAAGTATATTAAATATAATACAATAATGTCCAAGATATTATTCACTATTTGCTTTTTAATTGTTTAATAGAGTTGAATTGAAATGCATAGTTGTGTCCTTCTAATTTGTTGTACAAATCGTTGTGTATTTGTGCTCAAGTGTATTTAAGCATCTCCTTCGTCTCGTTGAAATGGAGTGTGTCCATTACAACTTTTTCATCGGCGCCAAGTTTTTACTAACCTGCATAATTTCCATTAAAATTATTAAAAAATTTTCCTATTAAAAACTTCCCATAATATTTCAAGACATCAAACTCAATCAAATGAGAATTTACAATGTACAAGTTTAGCCTATTTTCTTAAAAATCTGTAGCTAAATGAATTATTCATAGATAGAGTTATTTATAAACATATAGATATATAAATCTTATTTATCCTCAAATCTAATTTAGCGTTAAATCAAATTGAAAGTAAATATCACTAAATTTTTACCATTTCTGATTCATGGTTATGGTCGTTGTCCAGCGTCTCATGCCAGTAGTTGACGATTCCCCATGCAAAGTAAGAATGAAGGAAAATGTACGGGAGAAGGAGAAGAGGGAAATACCAATGGATTCCACAAATCATCATCACAATCCCCGTCACAATGGTCCCGAAAATGGAGAGCAAATCAGCTCCAAGGGCCAGTCGACTCAAGTTGCTACACCGCTGGAAAACGAACGGAGATTTAAATTCGACGCCTTCTCCAAGTCATTTCTCACGCAAACTTTAAAAAATCCCTTGAGATTTTTCTCAGAAGAGCAATGCATGAATATTTAAATTAGCATAAATACCTTAAGAGCAGCTCCGAAGAGAATGATCCCAATTATGACTGATAAAATAGTAGGAACGAGCATCGCATACACAATTCCTCGAAGGCCTAAAAACCCAATCAAGCCACGTATTATAAAATTATGCAATATGATAAAGTCAGAGCGCTCATGCAAAACAATGAAAAGCTTATACCTATAGACAATTCAAATTTCTGTGACGCTCGTAAAAAGGATTGTGAATAAATTATTATTGTATTACATATTATTGAACCAATAAAAGAATTGTGTCTCGCACTAAATGAGTGAAATATGCCATTAAGTAAAGAACTCTATTTTTTGTCCCTTCAAAGGCCATACCTTCTTCAATGTATGCAAAGTCCTTGTGGATCTCGATGTTTTCCTTGAAGGAGTTTCCTAGCAGAAGCGAATCTTCTTCGTCCTGCATGGCCGCTGAGGCTTTTTCGCTTTCATCAATTTGTATTAGAGTTCCTAGTCCGACCAGCATTGCAATCCCGCCGATCTATTGAATCCAGCATTAAAAACCTCGCTTCAATCCTTTAGTTACCTCATTTAATTTCATTATTAATTATTATTCATATATCCAAATTCAAGATCTGAAGTTCAAGTTGCAAATCTTGGAAATAAATATTTAATATAAAAGAAAAGAACAATAAAGAATTTGTGATTTGATTAATTAAAATTGCAAATGAGCAGGTGTAATATGTCACATAAGATGTAACATAAACTCCTTTTAAAAATAGGCAACGTCAATTCGCAACTTTTCAACTATCAAAACAGACATATCTATTACATGTAAAGAAAAGGCAGATAGACGTGAAGGTGCATGTCGTAATTTACACCTTTTTGTGTAAATGACAAAGAGGAGATTCAACTTACAAAGCTCAAGAGTGAAATGACGAAAGCGGCAGGTCGAGGAGGAATACAACAACACGCCGTGCACCGCATGATTGAACAATTAAAATTTCCAAAATCTTCAAAAACTAAAAGAAATTTAAGTTTGAGAAGAAAAGGGAAGAACCACGAGGAAGGAGATGTCAATGGGACGAAGTCACTTTGAGAAATGACGGGGCGAGCTGGAGAAAATCGAGTTGAGGAAGAAGGAATTGCCTGGCTGAGATTGGCATCCCCTTAGACTTCTCCTTTCCTTACAACCTCCTCTTCATGACCGTCGAGGATCTGAGGAGGACAAAGTACACCCTACCTGTGCACCTTACACCTGTACACCTATAGCTTATACCATATATCCTATATGCCCTCTCGACACAATCTCTTTGATGTTGGGAAAAAGCTTCATTGGACTCGCATTACTCCAATCTGCGCAATCATGAGAGAGTTCGTTGAGGTGGATCATGTAATGTAAGGAGCAATAAATGTAGGGATATACGAATGTATATGAATGTACAGGGGATGATATAGCCCTACCAATAGGGATATAGCCTGAGAGACATGATATGCTTGATGACTTCTGAGTTGTTCAACAACTTTACCTTAATCCTTTTTAATCCTTTTGGAATATACACTTTCGACTTCTGTACAGAAGGATGAGATGTGTGTTTGTGTATGTGTGTGGATGAAGGAAAGACAGGAGGTTAGAGCCTATTAAGTAACTCGGCCGCTAAAGAAAATGATTTGTGTTGAGGAGTAGTAAGCAGCTAGTAGGAAATTTGCACGAGTGCATTCTACAGGTATTGTAAAAAGGCATTAATGTGTTTTACTACAATACTTTGCTCGTATATAGGCATGATCATTTGATCATACGCTTCTTGGCATATTATATTACATTTGGTATAAAATTGCATATTGCGTGAGCAAATTCCCTGCGGGATATATAATATTATGAACATTGATAATGTGCTATAAAGTGAAGTTCTTAATAGAGCAATACACGCCGAGATCAAATTACGTGACTGATGGTTGGTGAATAAAATAAATAGAATTCAAAAGCTTAATGTTAATTTCATATGCATAAGTATGAAAAGTTCAAACAGAATGCTACACAGTTCAATGCAACTTTACTTTACTTTACAGATAGCAATGAATATGAGAATGAAAAGTTATGAGAATGTTAAATATATGAATGTTAAATATATTAGGACTTTGTTCAATGTAAATAGTAAATATTGTACAGGATAACCAGCAAGCTATTTGGTACGTGTTGGTTATAATTTGAGAAATGGGAGCTTAGTGGAAATTGGTGGATTGGGCTGATGGGAAAAAGGAGACAGGATGGATATAGCGAGAGGGAATTCAAGGGTATAAAAAATGTGTTCTGTGTGTGAAGCGAGATAAATAAAAACTGGATTCGTTCTCATCAACTTCACCATTCACCTTCGACGAACCTTCCTCTAAAACAATTCCTCCTTTTCCCTTTACAAAAATCTCTTAATTCGAATGTCAACTTCATTCCTCCTTCTCACGACTCTTCTCATTAACTTTTCAGCTTGCGATTCCGTGTCTAATTATCCCTCTTCGCATCTATATCTAACGTAATCGCTCATACCGAAGAATTTATTTGCAACAGACGAGCTAATGTCGAATCATAATCTTATTATATGCTCATGATAGTACATAATGTAAAATAATAAAAAAGATGTGAATTAATGCAACTCGACAGTTAGTGTAAATAATGGTTATGTAATTTTCTGTCTTTAATGTAACGTAGTAATTGTTTACTCATTTTTATAATTTCTTTTGAAGATTTGACCAAGAGCGCCCAGGGAATCTGACTTCAAATGTGTCAACGCAGCCAGCCCCTTCGTCTGCACATTGCCCAACGACAAAGACAGTTCTTCCCTCGTCGCCCCCGAATTCCAAATTGGTCGGATTCGGGAAATGAACTCGGAGGGTCGCCACGTGGGTTCCGGTGGGGTCAAAAACTGCCACTTGTCTTCCTCCGTATCTCGCAACGTACAAATTCCCCATAACGTCCGTTTTCATCCCGTCAATGTCCCACGACTCGGTTTGGTCAAATTGAGCAAAGTCGACAAACAATGTTCGAGCCCCGATGGTTCCTGCAATAACATCCACTTGGTATCGCCAAATCTTTTGCATGTACGGCGTGCTATTCCGATTCATTGACTCGGAGACGTACAGGAATTGCTCGTCGGGTGAAAGTTCAATTCCATTTGTTCGGCCCAAAAGAGCAAGAAGTTGCGGGGGGGAATTTGGCGCACAAGACCAAATGTCCCCATCAATTGGGGAATTATTTGGGATCCAGCGCATTCCGGAAGTGAAAATCGTCCCAGTGATGGATAAGGTCAAGTCATTGGGTTGAATCATTTGACTATCGTGGCAATGAACCTTGGCCTCTTCCACGATATTCTCGGAATTTAAAGTGATTTGAAGTACGCGATGGTTCGTGGCGTCCACGACGAAGGCTGTTTCGGAGGAATTGAACCGAATTCCGTTCAAGAGGGAGGAACGATTCTCGTCGTCGTATATTCGCTTTTGCTCAGGATACATTTGCCCCAATTGGAACATGGTGGAGGGGTCGCCATAGTTGACGGCGAACATTTGACCTGCGGGGTTCACCGAGGCACCTTCAATGAACGGGCCGAATTGAGAATTATCCCTGGTAATATATTCGGTTCCTGGGATTGAAAAGCAGTCGCCTTCATAGTCAGGGGTGAGGAAACAAGGCGAGGAAAGTTCAATAAATGTTAACACTACTAACAGGAGTTGGGTCGTGATGTTTAATTTGTCCATTTTCTAATTAAATTAATAATATTAATGTCTTTTTGCTCAAAGGGTTTGTATATTAAAGTATAATGCAGAAAATGTGTAAAAGTGATTAAAGGTGATTTTAAAGTAATTTAAAATCGCGTGTTGAATTCAATTATGGTACAAGAAAATAAAATTGTATGTAATCGATCACAAGGGCTTGTGAGAATGATGAATGGAGTTGTGTTTGGCTGATTACACGACTCCTTTTACCGAGACTCTTCTCTGCATAAAAGAATATATTTAATATCTATTTTCCTTATATACCATACCTAATTTTATTATGGAGAGGAAGGAGTGGTGATTCTGGTGATGTGCAAACAATGCTCATTGATACTGTGAGTATTCTGTCAAACACAATAATGCACACTGTATTTATTCTTTTACATTATAATCATGTTTTTTGAATTTATTATTATTTTGCCCAAATTACAACATTTTAATGTGTCAAAGGCGATAAAGTTATTATGTATGTGCAAGAGAAGCGATAATAATTTTATAATAGAAAAAGCACAACTTGAATAGTATAATATTTGTTATATCATAAATGCTCATCTATTTATTATCTTCATTCTTATCACCGTTTTCATCTCCGAGATAAATATTGACATTTTAAAGTCCCATTTTACTTTATGTAAGAATAATTATTGAAAAGTACATAAATGAATAATAAGTAATATACATTTATTTCAATATAACTTCTCAATATAATTATATAGCTCTATCACATTAGTAGACATTTTTTGCTCTAATATTGTATGTACGAATTTATTTTAATTACTGCGTATTTTTATAAACATGAATAAACCTTTTTAGTTAAGTCTTTGATTAAATTAAGCATCACTGTCCTTTTTTTGGTATTTTCGCCTTTTTCTAAATTTATTGGCTCATATTTGATTGGCTTGAGTGCAATGTTCTTATCATAAACAAACTCTTCAATTCTCAATTTTTTGGCTTTGGGAATATCAGGATTCATTTCGTTGAGTTCATCATTGACCTCTTGCATGAACTCCTCGTCCACAATGATATTTTCTTCCCCATGGCCCAGTTTATGTCGCTCGGCCTTGGTGGCGATCGTGTTTTCCAAGTCCGAGTCGGTGGACTCGTGGTAATTCATTTCTATTCCTCTCTTATCCCCGTACAAGGGATATTTCCTCCCTTCGCTGATCTCTCTGAAATGTCTCTCCAACTCTTCGTTGTCCATCTCTGGATTAGCTTTGATGAACTTGACCAAGCGTAGGAAAATGAATTCATTTTCTTTTTCCAACGGCGTGAGTTCCTTCCGGCTTTTGTAAAACTCTTGATGGGACTCATCATCGGTCGTGGAGGTTGGAATGATCCAATGGCGCTCGTTTTCCCAATAGCGAATCTTGTAATTGATATAGTTCATGTAGCGCTCTATCCAGGAACACTCTTGGACGTAATTGGAAATCTTCCTGGCAATGGCGTAGAGGGGATACCAGAGGAAATGGAAAATTTCGACTATGATGGTGTACACAAATCTGATGACGATCAAGATCAGAATTCCTTTCCCAAGCATCGTAATCACATTTCACCCAATTCGTCGATTTTTTGTTTGCAACCCTTATATTTGAAAATGATTAATTTTGTAAATAATTAAATGAATTATTAATTTAATTATTAATCAATTAAAATTAAATTAAGGAATGAAAATGTAGATATTAAATATGAAAGAAGCGGGTCAGTTTATAAATGCCAAATTTTGAAAATTACAATGGCGCAGATTGAATAGAAGAAAACCCAAAAGTCAAATTTGGTATGAAAGTTGATGAGTGGAGTGCTAAGAATGAGAAAGACCAAAATTCAATTAGTCTTCGTATAATGACTATTTTGACTAGATACTTTAATGTTTTGAGAAAAAGATTATATATGTAAGATCTTAATTAATACTAGGAATTTAATTAATTGGGCTTTTATTGAAAACTAGAATTTTTATTTACTGAGGGCGGAGAATTCTAAGAGCCTTTGGTTCATCTTGTCCTTTGACCGGGGTCGTATTGTGTGTCACATAATATTGTGTTGAATGGTCAACTTCTCGATTTCCAAAATCCCAAAAGTCAACGTAAATTCTTGTTTCGTCAAAGAGTGGGTGAAGGCGAAAGTACCAAGGAACCCAACGGTATTTCCATCCCTCGTATCTTAATTGTATTAATTTCAATTTAATTATTTATATTGGAAAAAAATAATGCGTTTATTCATAAATCGCTCTGAACTAAGGAGTATGGGAACTATTGGTGTATTGTTATGTAATGTAAAAAGTATATTATGAAAGAATGAGTAAGAATTTAAATATAAGTGTTCATATAAATTAACATGCATAGAGTTATACAGTTCCCAAATATGCCCACCCGGGCGATATTTCCTAAAATCAAATTCTTCTTTATCATCGGGTTGACTTTCATTATTTTGAGCGCCTTGGTTTTTTTCTTTTCCTTCTTGTTTGGTCAAAGAGTGTTTCTTCGAGCTGCTCTTCCTCCGCTGACTCGACCTTCTGTCTCCGGAGTTAATCGGTTGATTGGAATTTTCGACGTCGGAGTACTTTGGAGGGGATGCTGGCTTTTCCACCTCATTCTCATTTCCCATTATTCAATAAAGTAGTGAAGTTCGGTCGGGGTGTCAATCATTGGGCACGCTGAAATTTTTTTAGATTAATTTTCGATTAGATTAGATTTCTGAACGAAGGGGAACAAATTTGGTTTTGGTGAAAAACTTCAGCGTGCCCAATGATCGACACCCCGACCGTGAAGTTCACACGCATGTATTGAATAAGTACACTTTGATAATAACTGATTACTTTATAATATAGCAGATCACTTTACTAGTTTTAATGTGGTTTTAGTTCACAATTTGTATGTTTGAATTTTTAATATTTAAGAAGAATGTTTTTTGCAATTATGACATGTGTATCATTAGAAAATTGTTTATATGAAATGTTTCAAATTAAAATGAACTGAATATAAGATGAAATGTAAGGACTTTATTTGAAATTCAGCAATTCATCCTATCTTAACATCATTAAATCATATTGGAAACTTTAAAAGATCCAAAGAGTCTTTAAACCTATTGAACAATTATTTAAATTAATACTTAAAATATAAGTTGCAAATTTTTCATTATTCATCAATATAACAATATATCAGATCGATCAGATCAAATGAACAAATACCTAATTATCTATTATAGGCATAACGTTAAACAAACGTTATCATATTTTTCAGAATCAATATAAATTATAAAAACTAATTTACAATTGAAAAATGTTAGGACTTGCCACATATGTTAGAATTCAGTACTCGAGAGATCAAATATTTAAGCATAGAGAAAAGTATAAAAGTGAGAATTTTAGAAAGCATTTTGTTTTAAGTACATAAAAGTTAGTGAAAAGTAATACTGTGTAATAACACTCGTTTGATGATTTGAGTTTTTAGTCCGCGGCGACTTTTTTGGCAAATGACGCAATGGCTGAAATCTCTGATGTGTCCGGATCGAGACGTGAGAATTCAATTTCTTCAGCTCCACTCTGATCAGCGCCGAATGGATCTAAAACAAAAACACAAAAAAATATTATAACATTTCAAGTTTCCATAAGCCTAAAATTTTTGGTTAGCTTAATAATATACAGTTAGCTTCATACAAAATGTGTAAAATGCAAATATAAGTAATATTTTTTAAAAAATTTAAAAAAAAACCTCGCTCGGGCGACCAAGACTTGTGAGAAGGAGCGTATAAGCAAAGCAGAGCTGCGGTGTAAATATTCCACATTCCATAAACTCCAGTGAAAAAGGCCGAAGTGTACTCGAGCTCAACATCTCCTTCCCATTTCCATTGATCCTCAGTGTACTAAAATTCCAAAAATAATTTAATTTAAATGTTTTAATAAGGTTTAAATAAATTTTAAGAATGTAGTTAATGCATTCTGAGCAATTTACGCACTTGTCCAAAAATGAATCCCGCGACTGTGAGAGCTGCACAAGCCAAAGTTGCTACCATGAGGAACTTGAATCGGTAAATGATTCCTTTGTAGTGAAATCTCCTCACTTCTGACATGGCCGGGAGAGCCGTCTGCTTGGCTCCGATGTTCACAAAAACTCTCCAAATGAGATAGGAGAGGAGGATGAAGTAAAGAGAGGCGCAGGTGGCAGCCGCCACCAGCAAAGTGAGTCCAACCCGGGCACCCGCCGTTGTCGACCAGAGAGAATGAAAGGGATTCCTCAAGTGAGTTCCCCTTTCACAGAGGTCAAAGAGAAAGAGAGCAATGACCCCCACGGCGACTCCTCCGAGTTCGTTCCGGTAATTCTTGATGCCGTGCTTTTCCCTTCCACTTTCCTATGAAATAATCAACAAAAATTTACTAAAAAATTATTAAAACTATTTACCATAATCATCTACTATAAGCATGATGTAGTGAAAAATAAATGTGAAGTGAAATCTAATAATTTTAATTCCTTTTTCTTAATAGTATTAATTTTAAAAGTTATATTTGGTTAATTAATAATTTGGTAAAAGAAATACCATGAGATGCTCTCCAGTAAATACGAGCCAAAATGAGAGAAGAGCTGCATAGAAAAGCCCTTGGCGAATATCTGATAGGAGAAGCATATATGGCATGTCGAGGAACAACGTGAACCATTCAACTGGAACTGTCAATTTAAAAATGTTATTAATTGAAATGTAATTAATCTAATTAAAAAAACAAGATTAGTGAAGTAATATATCAATTGCAGAAAAGGAGTTTTAAATGAGAAATCTTACGATCAAGTGCGAGAATTGCCAATGCAAGAGCAAAAATGATTTTTTCAAGTAAAGCAGGCGGTCTTGGTTGAGCCTTGACTCGCCGCCAAAACCATATGGTCACAGCGAGGAGGATCGGAGTAAAAGCAGTTTTGAGAGAAAACCAAACTTTGGTGAATCCTCCGTTCTGATGAATAGTCACGAGATGCAAATCCGTCAATTTCCCGATATTCCGATTATACGGACTCCCCGTCCGAATTGGAAGTCGAATATTTAATAAGTAGAAATCATGATGTAAACTCCCAAGTTCGAACAGTGGCAAAAGCCCGCAGTCGAGATTATGTCCTTCAATTTCCCCATCTGAGGCGCAATCGAGAGTTCGCTCTTCTTCGGATTCCGCCACGAGCGTCCATTGGCCCTCAGGATCCCATCGGTTTCGATAGCCAAGTCGCGAGTCAAGGAGAAGCGGAGAGTCCGTTGGGATGTTCCGACCCTTCTCGTAAGAAATTTCAAGTTGCAAAATCCCAACCAGCGATTGTTGCCAGCGGGAAAAGTCCAAAATGACACCTTCTTTGGCAAGCGGGATTTGAAAGGAGAAAACCACGTTTTTCTCTGTCAATTGCGGGGTTGAGAGGTCAGAGAGTTGATGACATGACCCAGGGCCTCTCGGCCACAACCACCGTGTACGATTTCCTTCATAGTCGTAGCATTTGGTTGCGAGAACAGTCGGGGCGCTTGATGGTGCCGGTGCTTTTAAATAAATTAAATAAAAATATTAATATAATAAAGAATACTTAAAAGTGAATGGTCCAATCGTACAATCCACAATAGACTTAACAAATAAATCAATAGTAACTTTAACTCAATAGTGTGAAACTGGCAAATTCTGACAATTACTTTTACTTGAGAGACAGCTACGTCAAAAGTTAAAGTCTTAACTAGCAGTGTTCAACGAGCAAATCAAGTGCATACCAATGAGACCACCAATGAGGAAACAAGCGAGTTGGGCCAAGAGAAGCGTTGTTGTGAGAATCGTAAGCTTTCGGCCGCTCAAGTTCTCCAAGACGGTCCCCGCCATGTGAGATGTTCGGGAAGTCCGGAGGACGCGGTCGGGGAGTTTGGAAGATTTTGAAGAAGAACTGCGTTGCCAGACGCGAGAGTTGTATGAAGGAGCATGTAGCGATGGGGAATATCCCGAGGGACTTTATGACTCCAGGGATTCTTTCTCTAAACAACCCTTTCAACACCTTGCACAAACATCCGTGGTTTTCTTATTGCGATTAAAGAAAACTTTAAATTACAAATACCAGTTGAGATAACAAGGGTCATTTTGACGCGAGGCGTTAATGACAATGTCATTGAGAAGTTCTTTATTCATGTTTTTATGGAATATTCAGAAATTCAATGAATAGCTTATGAAGCTAACGACATTCCATTCATATTCATACATTCCATATGCATAGACTTGGAGTTTGAAACTTAATGTTAACGGTACAAATTATTTAAATTAATGTTAAATGAGTTGGAGGATTGAGAAATGTGTAGAAAGAAATTCTTTATTGTGAACAAGTAAACATTTTAAATTTGACAAGTTTCGTTTTATTGTAAGTGGAATCAACCGGTATTTACATATTAATAAACACTATTAATATAAATTAGGAAGTCTTATTGCTCAATTTCATTCTCAAATCAGTAGTTGGGTAAGACTAAACAGTTACAAAAATGGAAGAAATTACAAAAATTATAATTTCTGATAATAAAACACGGAGATCCAAAAAATAATAATTCAAAAATAATAAAAACTCTCAAATTTTTTGAAAATAAAGTTAGTGTTAGTCATTAAATAGGTTAATTCCTCACTATAGTGGGTATGGTTAAGAAAGAGTAATCATATCTGGAGGCATATGTCCGGAATCTCCAATGGTCCTCAGAACGACTCTCCCAGAAGGAAGGATGGAGAGAACAGTGATGGACGCGTGGTTGAGGCTAATTCGGAGCCAAGCACTCGGTGGAAACTGCAAGGCTCGAACGATAAAGTACCGGATCACGTTCGCATGACAAATGACCAACTCATACGAATCAGCCTTTTGACTAGGATCAGCTCGATGGAATAATTTTCGGAATCCTGCCTCAATCACGGCTCCTTCTTCGAAAAACTCCTAGATTAAAAATTGAAATTAAAAATTAAATAATTAATTGTAATTCTATTAACGTAATTTTAATATAATTTGGAAATAAGCGAGAATAGAGTTAAATAATTTAAATACATAGATGTTTGATATAAGAAAAATGGAAGTAATTGTTTTGTACATGATGCGAAGGATTCCAGCCAGAACCTGATGGTGGTTCAGGAAGACAAGGAGCGCCTTCGCGAATCAAAGGCTCATCCTTCTTGCAGAGACCATCTTGAGAAATTTCTTTCAGAATGAGACACGCCGTTTCTTGGGCTCTGGTCATGGTAGAGACAATGGCTGCGTCGTATTTGTAGCCAAGTTCTTTGAGTCGTTTTCCGGAAGCCGAAGCTTGCTTTTTTCCTAAAGCCGTCAATTTGTGTTCCTCGTCATTCTTTCCTTTGAGATCATATTGTCCGTGTCGGATGAGAATGATGTGACGAGAAACTCTGCTTTTGTTCTTCTCAAGAGCCTCGCTGTATTTCTCCTCGTCATTATCCTTCTTCTTGCTGGCAAGGGCCCATGGTTCGCGTCTAGTTCAATCAATTGTAATTTTAGTATTACTGATACAAAATTCTATCAAATGTAATTAATTATTTAAATAGTAAGTATATCATTGTTGTACTTGTCCCAATTGTAATCCCATTTTGGTGAGAACTCAGGAACATTGCATGGAGCGGAAGGAGACCAATTAGACGAAGAAGCCGTGGAGCAATTTGCTCTTAATTCATTGACAGTGAAGGCGAGCCCGCCGATACCAACGCCAGCAATGGCAATTCCGCCATACTTAATCAATTTCCAACTTCCGCGAAACATAATGAAATGTAATCTAAAATTGATGGATTAAGTCAATTAGCTATGTTATATAAGCTTGAATGAATTAATTCTAATAATCGATAAATTACATCAGGCAAGTGAATTGCCATTTAGAAACGTTATTTATTGAACTTACATTTACGCCTCACCAATTAACCTTGAAGTCAGTTGGGCCGCTAGGAATTACAAGCCGCTAATGAGGAATTAAAAGCGGAGTTAAAGTGATGAATTACTGAATAGCCGGCATTGGAGTCGAAAGGCTTATAAATTGTATAGAAAACCACGTGGGTGAAAGCCCGGGCTTTCCCACAAAACACCCCCAAAGGAAGAGGACTCAGTCAAGTGTCAGACGACCAAGATTTCTTATCCCATTTTTTCTTCAAAATGTGACCTGGCCTAATGGCCCTGAAGAGGTTGTTGGTCAAAGCGGCTCGACAGATCCCCCTTCGTCTCATGACTCCTCCTTCCCACCCATCCCCTAGGAAGAGTTACGGAGAAAAATTACAAATCAAATTCATAACTTCTGCTCATCAATGTTTCTCTTGGAGTGAATATTGTCATTGTTTGTTGAGCAGGCCACTTGGGAGGTTCCTACTTCGTCCGGTCCCACATGTCTCACTTCGTGATCGGGATCTCAGGAGTGACGTGCGGAGGGAAGACGACGTTGGCCAAGCTCGTCCAGCGCTCGCTTCCATGGGCCAGTTTGCTACACCAAGACGCGTATTTCTTTTCCGACGAGGACCCGCGCCACGTGAGGCTCCCTGCCTTGGACAACCACGTCGACTACGATGCGACGACAGCTCTCGACATGCCAGCCATGGAGACTGACCTCAGGAAGATTTTTGAGTCGCCTGTGACGAATCATGGTGCAAAAGAATCTGCTCCCAATTTCGATCATGGAGATGAATTCCTAAACAGTGTTCCAAAACTCCGTAAGTTTTTAAAATTAAAATTTGTTTATTATACATTATAATGGATTTATTAAGCACTAAACTTTAATTAGATAGTTAGGAACGTGATAGATAATATAATAATTTAATTAGTTTAATTAGCTCTTTTATGGCAAAATGCGACATAGGGCAATCACACGAAATCTTGTTTTCACTTCATTACTTATTTAATGCATAGGGCTGCATCTTAACTCAAGAATATTAAGCAATAATGAGAATGTAATAGTATTCACAACCATTTATTAGTCTTCTCCTCAGCGATCTCAACACCATTTAATGTAATTTCTCTTTTCTCACACAAACTCCTGCTGATGAGGTTAAATAGTTAAATGAATAAGTACCTAATTTCTTAGTTCATAAAAATGTTAAGTAATGAATAAAATAACTATTATTGAATCATTAGGTCGTGCATAATAGATTAGAATGATTAGCCCTGTATTGAGCCAAAAGCGTATAATTTGAAAGAGGCCGTGAATGATGAATGGATTATGAATAAATGTTGCACAATGAAAAGTCTCGTGGAGACATGGAATTTGACCTACCATGTTCAAAATGCTTATCTCACGTCGGCTACCCTCGACCTCCGCCCGAATATGAATACGAAACCATTATTAAATTGTTGAATCTTGAGCCGCGAGTCTTGAGATTCATTTAATGTCCATGTCCATGAAAATGAGAATGAAGGGAGTCGTTGTTGGTGAGTTGAGGCGAACTTTTCGAGGAAGTGTCATTAAGCCGTGACCCACATAACTTATCGTCTCTTACAAATCAAATAGTCGAACATGGAAGTCTTATTTTTCGAGTCGTTTAATCCGAGTAAATGTTCAATAGATGTTGATATAAGAATCGGCCCAAGAGACCAATTCTCGTGAAATGTTTGTAAATGATAAGGAGAGGCAAAAAAGGCGTTCATTTATCCATTAAATTTAACGGCTCACAATTTACCCTCTTGATAAAGAGAGATTAAATATTCCTCTACTTAACATTAGGCATGTAAAGCATGTTTATATTATTAAATTCTTCAACACACACATTTTCATTCATTCATTGAGCCAATCAATCTGTGTACAAAACCCTTTTCTTGCGAACTCACATTGAACTTTACTAGTAATTTTTGTTATTAGTAATAACAATAATTATTTTAACTTATTACTTATTGTCATTAATTTCTTAGGATTTGATGTGTCAGAGTTCTTGAACGTGCCGATCATCATCGTTGAAGGCTTCACGATATACAGTTCCGAGGGAATTCATGACTCATGTGATGTACGGATCTTTTTGACTCTTGACCAAGCTACGTGTCAAGCCAGGAGATTGAAAAGGGCATATGACCCCCCTGACTGTCCGGGATACTTCGAAGCAGCTGTTTGGCCCGTACGATTACACGTGTTTTAATCGTTCACTTTCCTTTTTAGCAATAATTGATTAGTTTAATATCTAGCTTTAAATCTGACGTAATTTATAAGAGAATGGATGATTGCATAATAAATGTATAATAAATAGTGATTTGTGTTTACTAGAGATACGAGGCTCATCTCCGTGATGACATTTTAAGTCGGCCGAATGAAATCCATACTTTTGACGGGTGTCGGACTATGGATGACATTTGGAGTGAAGCGATGGAACACATCACCAACGGCCTTCGCTCTCACATGAACAAACGAATTGTTCAAAGTTCAAATTGTACAAAAGATTGAACATTTTAACTCAAAGAGCAATTATGCAATTTTAAAGAAAGTTAACGCTAAAATTATGATTTTGAGTCACAAAATAAATTCTATTATTGTTTCTTATTTACTAAATACTCCAAGACCAAAGAAAACCAACTACTTATTTCACATCAACTTTGAAATTATTTGTTATTAAGTACCAACATCTTTTCAGCCGTGCAACTTGATTTAATTCACCAAATGCCTACATTTGAGCCACAATCTCACTCGTATCTTAAGCCATAATACACACATTCTCGATCTTGCCCATAAATTGGTTCATAACTATACTAGTTTTTTAATGACTTATTCTTCTACTACACTAGACTATACAGCATAGAATAAAATATTGACCATATAGGAATTCCTAAGAGTATTTACTAGAAAATTGTTTTTCCCCTTTAGGATGCATGAAACATCGCTTTGGAGTAGAAATTACTCATAATGGCTCATTCAAAGCTCCATTTCTCTCTGGTAAAGTGAAATGAATGCATTTTTGGTGTTCTTCTTAAGCGGATTCTGATGACGATGGGAGATGAGATCTTGAAGTGGAGTCGAGTCGTGGAATGGAAAGAGTAAAAGTGAATTCCGGATTTCCCAGTTAAGTATTACAATAATCAGATGTCGTTCCTTAGGGTGGATAATTAAAGGATTTTGGAAAGTTTGGGAAAAGACATTTTTTGTTTTGAGGCAAAGTGGCAGGTAAAAGAATGGACAAAGAGATGTTGAATGAGGGCAGGTTCAACGAGTTCTGGCGCTCCACTTCAGCTCTTCCCATGCACCCCCTTGTTTTCGATCAACATGGCTTAAATGATCATATAATAAAAACACATCTCGAGACATCCAAACTCCCTCACTTCTTAATTAAGGAAAAACTCAAAATCACCTTCTCATTTCTTAGTCCGCCAAAGGAGTCAAAGGACTACGATCTCATCAGAGTCATCATACGATTTCTTTTTACTATGTTATAATTGAGCTATAACTGATAATTTTATTTTATTATAAAAGTTGAGTGAAATTAAAAAGTGAGAAAAATTTAAGTTAAAATAAGCGGAAGTGAGGAAATTTGATTAGCAGTTCCTAAAAGCTTTTAAAATACAATTTCGTTCTGCCTAAACGTTGTTCGTGTGGAGAAAATCGGGAGAAAGTGTAGTGTTGGTTCGGAGTGGAGAATTGGGTCAGGAGAGATTCGGAGATTTGCGCAGAAATGGTAGCTGAAGGATGCCCGCCCCAGTCTTGGGCCTTACAAGGTCAGGAATTTCGGGATTTGACGGTCAGACTCTCCTTCCTTTAAAATACCTACGTCACTCCTTTCTCATATGGATGGAGAGTCATCCCAAACACATTTGCTCCCCTGTAATTTCTCATTTCGCTTTGAACCCTCTTGGATATCTCTTCTACTTAACTTTTAACTGGACTTTTAACTTAGCTTTACCTCTTTTATTAAAATAAACCAATTTTTAAATAATTGTTAGTTTGTTTCGCAACTAAACGCAAAGTTGATCTTTAGCCTTTTTAACCTTTTAAATAAGTTTTTGTATTAAAATGTGTTTCGAAAGGACTCGACTCGTCTGTTGAGAGTGAAGGGAGCGAAGGAAGCGAAGGCGGAGAGTGCGGAGAGACAATGAATGTTTGGACAGACGAAGGAATCCCTGAGCCATCACCACAACCACAACGACGTCTCATCAAGGCGGACATCAATTTCTCACTGGACTCACAAGTAAGATTCAGCTTTTAAAAACAGGGTCTTTTAAATGAATTTTCTCCAGGATGATTACGACGACGATGATGAGGATGATGTGGAGGAGACGGGGAAAGAAGAGACTTTCTTTTACGGGCATATTTGTCCTGATGGGAGTCAATCAGTACCTTCTTCACCTGCAAGAATCACAGATGCTCCTAAAGGTATTCTTTGAAAATGTTAATTCATGAATGTTGTTTAAAATGCATTAAACGATAATGAATAGCTAAATGAAAATTAAATGGTAGACTTGATTAGTATTAGTAAGTTTGGGAAACTTGATTAATCTTGGGTAGTCTGATAATTTATGCTCTTGATCACCTAACTAATAAGGTCCTAACTTAATAAGCTTGGTTGACGAGATAATTACTAATCTCTGTTAACTTTAAAATTCATAGGGGTGTTAAAATGGGTTGGATTGAGACGTCGGCATTCGATTTGCTCTCCGGGTGACAAAGGAGCCAAAACGATCATCACCTTCCCTTTCGAGTATACGACAAGTGAAAGTTTTCTGAAAGCTTTGGAAGCTCCGAGAGCCACGCCGTCACCTCAGCGCCGAATGGTCAATTCGATCTCCAGGGACTTTTTGGCCTCCGAGGAGTGGAAGTCCGCCATTTGTCTCTCACTCACTTTAGAAGAAGTGATTCACATCCGAAACGTCCTCACCAAAGCGGAATTGGAGGCCCTCCCCATTGAATGCACACTCAAACATGATGTGGAAAGGGGAAAGGTCAAACAAGATTTAATTTGTCAAATACTAAATACAAAACAAACTCATTTTAGAACATATCTTTAAAAAATACATTCATTCACTTCACATTAAGAGACAAAACACAAGCTAAAAATTAAAACAATTATGAAAATAACTTAATAAAATTAAAAAATAAAAAAGGCATTATTTGTGTTTTTAGCTCTGCTTTCTCTGTTTACGAACCAAGTTTCATTTGTTTGGTCCTTGGGGAAAAACATGCAAGTTGTGCAAGAGGATCGTATGTGCCAAATGCTGTTCCAAGGTTTATAACGATTTGTATAGAACTCACATGTATTTTTTAAAGGATCCTCTTTATATAGAATGATCGAATGTCAATTTATTAGTGGTTTAAAGACTGTGGGTTGTTTGTTTGTTAGTCTAAAATAATTAATGAAGGAAGGGGAATTTAATTTTCATATTTAATTCAAGATGCGACTTCCATTGGAACATTTGGGATCAGTTCCCGTATCGACTCTTAGCCCTTGTTCGTCTCCCGAAGAATTCCCGAATTCGGTCGGAAGTGCTCCGAGTTCCCCGAGAACCCCACAGAAGAATCCAGGGGAAAAGGAAGATGAATTAAAAGAACTCTCATTCTCATCTGTCGCTTCAATTTCTCTCTCAATCAATAAAATGTAAATGAGAAGCCTTTTTAGCTTAAATCTTTCAAACTTACAATTGGCTTAACAATTAAAATCAAATTACTTGAATTTTTATAGGAAAAATTTTGGGAAAAAAGAGCCAAGTTTGAAAACATGTTACACAGAGACAGTTTGCTCGGATTGTCGGGCCATGCTCTTGCAAGTCATTCGATCCTCAAGAAAGAAAAACAGACCTTTCACCAAGATCAATAATTGGAAACGCGGAAGGAATTGAAATTCCTGGTTTTAAATCTCATTTTATTATTCTCGGTATTAAGAAATGCAGGAAAAGTTTATTCTTCAGACTCACATGTGTGTAAAAAAATATCACCTTCATTCATGTCAAAAAGCATAATAATTAAATTACAAATATATCAAAAAATCCTGTATTTCTGTATTAAAAGAGGAAATACTATTAGTTAAAGAATAAATAAAATAAAGCTTTAAAAAGTTTCATTTATTGAATTAAAAAATTGTGCGAGAGATCCTACGACTTGACCAAAGGATTGAGTAACAATGAAACTCGGTCTGATCCAATGAGGAAGAAGCGAATTCTCTTCGCTGTAGCGTTCGTCTATGAGTAAAATGGCCGCGTAGTCTTTTCCATGTCGGACGGATCGACCGATACTTTGATTGATTCTTCTCCAACACGTATTCACGCTCACGGCTTTCCCTGCTCCTTCCCCCTATCCATTGAAAAAGAAATTGAGAAACAAAAAAATTAATAATATAATTCAAAAGTTCAAAACCATTTGGTTAGATAATTGAAATTCCATTATTAAATGCAATTAAAAGTTGCAAATTACATAGTTAGCAGAAATGAATTTGATTTTTTCCTTCATCTCCAAACTTGTTACATTGGGAAATGGGAGCGAGACGACGATAACAACACGGCAAAGATCATCAGAGAAATTGATGCCTTCACTCAAACTCCCAGCTACAACAGCAAAGAGAATGGCTCCCCGCCCATGGCCAATTTCTCTCCCGTATTCACTCAAGAGGAGCTCAGCTCGATGACCTTCACGCGTTTCTCGAAAAACCTTTCAAAAAATGAATTTTAATGATTTAATTTCAATAGTTTTGACTCCATTGGGTTCAAACCCTTGAAAATGTATGGGAAAACAATGTGTAGATAAATTGACATTACTTTTTTCTTCGTCTCTAATTTTTCTAACATTCCTGAGCCTTTTAGGAAATTGTACAAGACGGTTTCATAGTCATAAGAAGGGAGGAATACGACGAGGCCGCCTGGACACATTCGACTCACGTTCAATATGCACTGACCCAATTCCCTCAACTAAAATTAAAATAATGGATAATAAAGTAAACATGATAAATATAACGTTATAATAAATGAAACCATTGTAACTTTTATAATTGAAAGTAAAATACAAATTGTCAGAGTTAACTGTTCAGTCAAGTTAATAGGTAATTTACTTGATCTTGCGAATTTCGGTTTTTAAATGTGAAATTGAAAGGACAGGCACCAGGACCTGAGGAAATAGCCATGCATAAAAGGTTTTCTCGTGGCATTATATGACCACAAGAGAAATTCATTAATCTTCCTCGATTTCCTTTTAGATTAAAAAGTTGCTCTTCGATTTCCTCGTATGGTTTCATTGTACCTCCAGCCAAGATGATACTCCTTTTAAGTTTGAAATAATTAGTTAGTTTAATTACTTCATTACTGAATGTAAAGGAATTGAATGTAAAGTAAATCAATTTATCATTTACTTAAATAAAAGAAAGATAAATCAGACAGATATTTAAAGCTTTAGATAGATTCTTAAAGCCTCGACATACCTCGTTTCATTAATGAGATGAGAAAAATGTTTAGCTGGTGAGAGAAGGAGAAATTTGATTGTTTTTCCTTCTTTCTTTCCATCGAGGAGAATTCGACCGTCAGAATTGAGAGTTGTGAGACTTTTCAAAAATTCAACAAAATTCATGATTCCATTTCCCGTTCGGGACTTTGCTTCTTGGTTTTCTTTGACTTCTAAAGACGCTCCTGAAGCAGCGGAATTATTTATAGATTTTCCTTTAACTTTCGTTTCTTTTCGCTGTTCTTCCTCGTTCTTTTCTTCCGACGCTTTTAAGTATCCTCTCATTTTGAACATTAACTTAAATTTCTTAATAAATCTTAAAAGATCGTAAAGATTATATTTCTCAATTCCAATGTGATACTTGAATTCCTCAATTCCAAATACTTTTTCAGTATTGTCCTCGCATTTTCCTAATTAGAAATAAGTAATGATTAAATACAATAATTTCCATTTTACTACGACCCAGGATCTAAAATCTAAAAATTTTAATAATTTAATGAATATTTAATAAAGCAAACAGCATTTTTAATACCTAAAACTTTTAGCAGAGATTTAAGAATGAAAGCAACTTGTTTGAGAGCCAAGAGATTCTTGGCAGAAAATCTGCTACTGAATTTGTTCATGTAAACTGAGAGTCCCTTTGATGCATCCGCGAGTTGAGAGGAACTGAGCGTGATGGAATACATGGAGGAAATTGCATCAAGAATATTGTGAGCTTCGTCTAGAATGAGAACGGCGCCTTTTAAGTCCACTTTGATTCCTTCCCTGGTTCCTTCGTGTAAGATGGAATTGTATGGGAGAAGGACAAGCTGAGCTTCTGATGCGGCTTTTCTAGCAGCGTAGTAAGGACAGGCTTTGAATTCGGTGCTTTGCCCGGCTTTTACTAAATCTTCAATATCCATCGGCTGAGAGAGAATCTAGAAAGTCAAATAATTATATTTACAATTGTTATTAAATTAAAAATTTGTATTTACAAAGTATTAGGTATTTTGAACCTCGTTTTCATTTTATTAAAAATTGATTGAATGAATTGTGATTAGTATTTGTACAAAAACATTAAGCATAATTTACATACAAACAGAAAAATTATAAGTTTAAATACTTACATGATCTTTCAAATTGTTAATTCTCTCTTTTTGAAAATACTCACAACCACATTGATTGGAATTTTTGAGTTTCTTCGTTTCTGACGTTTTCTTTCCTTTCCCACTCTTTTGTAAATCGAGGCATCTAAATGGAGAATTAAACGACTTTAAAATTAAGGGATTTAATTAAAAAATTAAATTAATATTTAAAATATTATTTAAAAACCTTTCATTAATGAGACTCAGATTATTCAATTTAGAGACAAGTGGATTTACACACAAGTTGATCCTTGATCCAATACTCACGGTAGTCACGCACGACGAAAATCTCGTCTTCTTCATTTCATTAGCAAATTGTGATAATTGGGAGTGTGTACGAGAAGCGAAGAAAATCTAAAAAAATAATGAATTTAGTCATTGAAATGAATATATTTATCAAACAATATTTTACAACATAAATAATTACATAAAACAAACTTAATATTATTAACCTTGTATGGATGAAATTCTGGTTCTTTTTCTTCATCACTATGATCCGAATCGCTGTCAGACTCGTTTTCTCCATAAAGTTCAAACAATTCAAAATCCTCGAGATCTTCTCGCCCCTTCGGATTCTCAGCGACTTCTTTCTTCCTCTCTTTCATGGTCCACTGTTTCATTTTGATTTCTTTTCTTTTCTGAAGAATCATTTCTCTCTTTTTATTCCTTTCTTCAATGAACTTGATTTCCCGAAGCGCCTTTCCCACATAGTCTCTCTTTTTCCGAAACTCTGAATGGAGTTTGATCCAGTTTGTAGATTTGCCGACTTCTGCTTCTATAAAGAACGATTAGAGTAAATTTTAAAATTAATTTAAAATAGCAGCATAACTATTTTACTAATTGTAATATTGTAAATATAATTTACCTTCTTTTTTTAAATCAATTGAATCTGCAGCCAGTTTAACTTCCTTCAGTCTTTGTGTTTCTCTTTCTTCGAGCCATGTCAAAGCACCGCAGAGGAGGCTTAAAGATTTCCCCTAAAATCAACATGTAAGTAAGAAAATGTATTTTAAAGTCATACTACATTTAAAAATAATAATCATATAATTTAACTAGGATGATGAATAATTGAAAGATTTATTATCCTAAATTTTTTTATCAAATCACTTACAGTTCCAGTAGGAGACTCAAAAATTCCAAGTTTTCTTTCCTCAAGGGCTTGAAAAAGAGATTTCATAAAATCCTCTTGGATTTCATAAGGTTTGAAGGGAAAAGAATAAGGAAATTCAGAATCCGCTATAGGAGGATTCAATTTAACTTCGCTCACTTCATTTAAATCTAATACAGACATTGTTAACAGATCACACTTGACTTGCAAATTAAAACATAAATAAGGGATTTTTATTATTAGTTATAATCAAAAAATAAGGTATTTCTAAACATTAAAGTTGAATAAACTGGGAGATTAAAAGGTCTTAAAGTTCGTTCTGTTCTTTGACTTCTTTTCTTTGTAATATATTTCAATTTGCAATGCAAAAAATGCTATGAGAATGCACGATATATTTTGGTTCCCGCTAAGGATCATTGCGGATAATTCAATTCTTCATTTCTTTTAAGATCAGAGAAGGTATTTCTCGCAATGCATTAAAGTTCTAAGAATCCGTTCTACTTTAAATTTAAAATCATAATTAAGAAAAAATATTACATTGAGTTTTAAATCATTTTTTCTTTTCTCTGAGTAGTATTCCTTCGTTTTCAAAATGGATATAATTAAAGCGGAGATCGAGAGGAAGCGTAAGCAAATAGAAGAAAAAAATATTTTGACTTCTGGTAAAAAATATTTCAAAAGAGGTGACCTCATTGCCAAACATGAAGAAGAGTATTTGAAGAAACATGCCCCACATCGTCTTTTACAACTCCAATCAAGAGATAATGAGACAGCTTCAACAGTAATTTTGATCATTTATATTGTTTTTACTATACAATATAATTGTTTTATATTCTTTGGGTCATTGTGTTTTATAACTTACTTAATATTTTAGAGCTCAGAAAAATCAAAAAATGAAGGTGAAGCGGCCGACAACGTGGAGGATTTCCCTCGGCTTTCTCGTCGTGAGGTCACTAGACGACTTCGAGAACGAGGAGAGCCAATTACATTATTCGGGGAAGGAGAATCCGATTCCTTCAAGAGGCTCAGAAAGCTTGAAATTCTCGAACCAGAAGTGAATCGTGGTTTTCGGAATGACTTGCAAGCGGCTCTGGAACAAGTGGATCAAGCCTACTTGGAGGAAATCCTCAAAACCAATAAAACCGAAGGTCCGAACGAGAGAAAGAAGCTCGGAGATGTTCACATTCAAGAAGACAATTTCACATTTGACGAAGTCCGAGAAATGGCCAAAGAAGCCTTTAAAAACCGACGTGACACGGAAGGTCATTCCAAGACGATCCTCACTTGGTTGAAATTCCTTCTCAAGACTTGGGGAACTCACCTCAATTCAAGGCCTCAAGAAGTCAAACTCTCTGTTAGAGGAAAACTAGCCTCAGCTACTTACACACAGACTGTCGTAAGTTATATTTTAATCATTTTTGAAGAGAACTTTATTGTAATTTGGCGTTTTTTATATTGAAAAATTTAATATTTTAGTAAATTAAACAATTTTTTATAGGATTATTTGAGACCATTATTAAGAAAATTGAAGTCTAATACGCTGACTGATGACATTCTTGAAGCTCTTTCGGAAATAGTTGCCTTCATGCTTGATAAAGAATACATAAGAGCGAATGATGCGTGAGTTTAAAAAATAAATTATATATTCATTATTCATTATAACTTCAAAGATCTATGTTTTTAACATCATTTACTCAAAAATCTTCAGTGTAAATTGGATAGCTCAAGAGTATATTTAAATATATATTGCCTATAAAAATATAATATTTAGAGTTTAGATTCAATTTATAGATTGATAAGTAATTAAAAATCATTATTGTTTATTTTTTTTAGATATTTGGAAATGGCTATTGGAAATGCACCTTGGCCGATTGGAGTAACAATGGTCGGCATTCACGCTCGTACTGGACGAGAAAAGATTTTTTCAAAGAACGTCGCCCACGTGATGAACGACGAGACTCAACGGAAGTACATTCAGGCTCTTAAGAGAATCATGACGAAATGTCAAATTCTTTTCCCAACTGCTCCATCTAAATCTGTTGAGTACACCCCGGAAGATACAATATAATAATCTCTTTTTTTACCCAAACATTACAAAATAAATACACTATTTTTTCTTATAATTATTGATCATTTTTTCTCTTCACTTCATTGTGTATTACAAGAATAATTAATTTTCCACGGATAATTTAATTTTTCATATTGTCAATTAGCGACGTCTCGTCCCATTGACGAGATGAAAGTTTGAGTCAGATCATAATAAGCCCCGATGGGGGAATTTGCCTCGCTCTCCTCCTAACCACCAACACCATGACCAAATGGATTCCGAGGTGATCTCGGCAATTGGCAAGGATAACACAATAATTTAACATTCACTTCAACGCCCACGCAAACAACTACCATTGTTCAGAAATAAACATCAAATGCTCCACTGCAAACTGCACATTGTTTCTTATAAACTTCTATGTATAGTCTAACTTTAAGTATGTATTATATATAAATAAACAATTCTCATCCAACACACATTTAACATTACTGTCCTATGTCGCCCATGTAGATATTAAATGAGCTTTTTTATGATCTTGTAAGAAAGTTTTGCAGGAAAACCAATGCTGAAACTCAAGCTGAAACTGAAAGTAGGTTTTTCGCTCTCATGCATGTAAAACCGAGTGGAGTGTGAAGGAGAGGCGAACAGACAAATTTTGTCACATTCACTTTTGATTCTCGTTCGTCATTCAACTCGCGTTCCTAGATTACGCATTCAGAGATCATGCAATCAACTTAAAGATCATTCATAAGATTCATAATCATAACCGACTCGACTTGTACATTATTATGTGAATTTCCTATTTGGTTTGTAAACAGTGTTAGTAAACCGAGTTTGATTAATTTATAAAAATGGTCTCAATCTTTGCTGCGATTCTCATACTCGCTTCAATAACAAGTAAGAATGCTTTCATTACTCATTTAGATTATTCACTCATATTCAATTATATATAGAATAAAGGTAAAACAATCCTGAAATTAAACTTTTGCTTATAGTCTTAATTTTTGCAATTGATAAATTGCAATTATTTTAATTATTATTGTTATTTTTAAATACTTGTTTCGCTTAGACGAGGTTTTTTCTGACAACATTTGTCATCTTTCTCCTGACACGGGTTCCTGCGGGAAGAGATCAAAAGGGAAAGAAGAAACGAGATTTTATTATTCGCCAACCAATTTCAAGTGTGCAAAGTTTCCTTACTCTGGATGCAAAGGAAATGGAAACAACTTCGCTACAGAGCAAGAATGCTCAGATGGCTGTGGAAACTTTAATGGTTCATTTTAATACAAGAGCTCTCTTATTGTTTATACAATTTAAAATTCTCTATTAAATGAAGTGCATATAACGTTTTAAGAGTTTGCATTTTGTGTCATAATCAGTTACGGAGATTGGGAAGCTGAAAAATGCAGCAGCAAATTCCAAATGTATCTTCAAAGGAACGCTGTACTCTCCTGGGGAATCCATCCCGGAAGTCACGAATAGGAATCCATGTGCCAAGAGCTGCTCGTGCACGAAAACCCCAAGAGCCTCCTCACCACAAATAACATGTGCGGAGTTTGATTGTCCGGAACTCACAAGACCCAAACACAAGCAAAACTCGAACTGCGTCCTTGTCTACAATAATAACAATGCTTGTTGTCCATCTCAATTCTTATGTCCAGATGAAAGTATCAACTTAAACATCTATTAAGATTTTCTATTTACTAATTGATGTGTTAATGGTCTAATTAATGTAACTGGTTTGAAGGTACAAAGGATGACATTTTCATATGCGAAGTTGATGGAAAAAAATATTTAAACGGGCAAAAGTTTTATCCAAGGGATTATCCATGCTTGTCGTGTCAGTGTTCAAAAAATTTTACAGGTTTAAGTAATTTTTATGAAACTCCTAATTAATGCATGAATAATGAACAAGTCAAGTCACAATGGATTTATATGGATTTTAATATGAGGGACTTGATGAGTTCTATTAGTTTGATTCCTAACTCCAATATTAAATATTAATATTGAATTATCTTTTGGCAATTTACTGTGCTTGTGAATTCTAACTTTTATTTCATTTGATTGAAGGCAAAGTGAGTACGAGAAAGGGAGTTTGCAAAGAAGTCGATTGTGGAATTTCAATTTACAACGGAGAGAAAATTGGCTCGGGTTGTCGGCCCGTTTACTACAAAACTTCCGGAGGGAAAACCCTTTGCTGTCCCATCGACTGGGAATGCGACAATGACAATGAATCCAGCTCAAGAAAATCCAAGTCAAATTCGAAAGCTTCTAGAAATTCAACAAGCACTCCTAAACCCAAACGTGTACCTAAATAAAGCAATAGTTTGCCAAGATACATAACGTTTATTTTCAAAATTTCAAGTGTCATTTAAAAAATTAATACATAAGAATCAAAATTGCTAACAATGGTCTGTTCTGTTAGCCTGACTGTAGCGTAGATCATTAAATATAACGATTATACTCATTAACAAAATATCTTAACTCATAATGCCAAAAGGTAATTTCCCCTAGTTTTACATTATTTATCTTTAACTTGCACTTATTTTCTTTCTAATGGGAATATATTTAAAATAGTAATTTAAACATGTTTAAAACTTAAAGGTGTCGGGGATTTTGAGTGTCGTTTGATTGAGCCAGGCGTGGCAATTCTTAATTTCCCTGTTCCAAAGGACGACGAAGAAACGAGCGACGGCGGGCAATTTTCTCCGTGTTCTGACGAGGTTCAAGGGTCAGGGGATCATTCGCCTTTCACCTCTAACACTTCTGGAACGACGATATGTGAAGAAAGTGAAAGGCTCATTTGTGAAGGAAGTCAAAGTTCAACTCTTCAATTACTCAATTGTCCAATTTGCTTTGAACCTCCAGTTGAGGTAAAAATTTACATTTGTCTCATGTTACATTTTCATCCTCTTACTGTTAAGGCCTTACCTTACTGTCTTTATAATTTTATAATATTAATCTAGTGTTTGCGTATTTAAATAATGACTTTAATAATTTATTTTAAATTTTTTAGGCGACGGTTTTATCTTGCGGACATGCTTTTTGCAGGGACTGTATCGATCAATGGACTGAATTTCGAAACAAATGTCCGCTTTGCAATGAGCGTGTGAAGAGCAAAACCCGAGTTTACATCCTTGACGAGCTTGTTGAGAAATCAGCATCTTCGCCCGAACTTCGGAATCGAATAACAAAAGCTGCAAAGATGAGATTAACCAAGACACGTAAATCCCGACTCCGAAGAATTTTCAAGCCGATTACCTCAACCTATCGTTACATGGACCAAAAAGAAGTCTCTCAGCTTTGCATTACTTTTTCAAATTGGTGTTATGATGTGGTTTATGGAATGAGGAGGTTATTGCCAGTGAATGGGCCAATTTTCATGGTGGCTATTGGGATGTTCCTTCTTGGATTGGCCTCGTGTAGATCTGATCAAATTCTCCACTTTTTTAATTACATGACCAGCGTAAGAAAATAAACCGATAAATTAAATGAGTATTTACAATTGCAATTTAAATGCATGTTTATTTGATTATAAATATTCCATTAATTTAAAGGCCGTTTCATGCTACAATTCAGTTGAGCTAAAGGGAATGAGTGATTTCGCATGCCAAGAATTCAAAAAGTTCAATTCCAAAGCACATCAAGACTTTGGATATTATGACACGGAGAAAATCCAAGAACAAACACCTGGAATTATCACATGGCTAAATGACATTTTGGCCCATTTTTCTTTGTAATGTAAAAAACAAGTATTAAAAAACAAAACAGCAATGCTGACTGTGGAAAAATTAAATTGCAAATTATATCTAAGAATTTTAAAACAAAATAAAGCGACTGTGTACAAGTTATGTATATTGCAGAATTAATAAAAATTTCCATTGAATTTTCTTAAATCTTAAATAGGTTAATTTATTAATATAGAAACAATTTATTTGCTGCGATATTGCTACCATTTTTCGCCACTGTGTCGTTGAACGAAGTCGTAGAATTCACAACTGTTGAGTTTGGCCAATGAAGTCCCTCGGGGGCAGCTGAGAAAGAAAGCCAGTAGAGGAACTCTGACACGCGCGTGTAGACGTCGGGCCAATAGGGAAAAAGCGCACAACCTCCAATTCCAAAAGAAACGATCCCAACGAGTCGGGTGGTTCCTTCGGGCGACGTGACGACCAACGGACCACCAGAATCTCCAAAGCAAGTTCCGCTACACGGAGGAGACGCCGCACAGAGCATGGACGAGTACACGTACTCAATCCCAAGGATCTTTCGACACTCGGAGTTCTCAATGACCCGGTTATTAATTGTTTGCAAATGAGTGGCCAATTTACCTCCTGGGAAATGCACAGCGCCCCAGCCAGAAATCCTAGAACTTCTTGCAGTATAAGAATTCCCTGAAAAATAATTTTTAATTTTAAAAAACTACATTTTATTATTTTAACTATCTATAAACTATATTTAAATTGAATGCCATCAAGTTATGAAGCTTATTTAATATTAAATTAAATAACTTTAAACTAAAAAGCTTATTTAATAATAATATTATTGATATTGATGAATTACTGACCATCTTCTGGTAAACAAACTGGTTTAACTGATGAGCGAAATTTGAGGGGTTGAGCAAGTCGAATGACTGCAATGTCGTTTTTTAGAAAATAAGGGTCAAAGTGCGAATGGAATAAAACCGACTCGGCTTGGACTTCTTCACTGTCCGACTCTCGGCTCGTGTTTAGATTCAAATCCCCGACGATGATTTTGACTTGGCTTATCGGGACAGGGGAGACGGAGAGGAAACAATGAGATGCAGTTAAAATAACCGTTTCGGATATGACGGCTCCGCCACAAAAATGCCCTTTTCGATCCTGAATGCTCACTTGCCAAGGGAATTCATTGAGCAGAGCCTCGTGACCTCGGATGATCCTTTCACGTTCGTCCTCCTCGACATCTTTTCCTACTCGTGAGGGTGCTCGAGTTGGCGTGGGTAAAACCATTGGGGCTTTGTTGTTGCAGTAGCTCTTGTTGGCATTCGGGTTTGGGCCGTCGGCCAGCAAGAGATTATGTGCCCTTTTGAGATATTCTAAAAACGGTCATTCTAATTTTAAATTTTATTAAAAATTTTTTAGATTAAATCACTTAATCACTAATTACCAATCCCTTAAACCATAATATTTAAATATTGAATGTAAATGAGGATGTAAATCGTTGAGTGTAATATAATATAATCAAATAAAAACGAAAGATTTAGCTTACAATTAGCCAAATAAAATTGTTTATCAAGAAGTAAACAAGATTTTTGCCTACCCATATAAAATACATTTTCCAGGGCTTCCATCCGAGTTGTTCCTTCGTGATTCGAAGTGAAATTTCCCGTAGTGGTTGTATTGCTCGAAGTTTCATTAGTTGGTTGAAAAGATCCTGGTGCTGGGATTGGCTTCACGTCTGGTTTCCCCAAACAGTGGGCAGAGTCTCGTGGATAATGCCCATGACTGCATTTGATCTGACTCACCCGGATCTTCCATTTGAATTCTTCTCGGGCACTTTGAACGAGCGAGACGAGTTGCAAAGGCAAATGGACAGTTGGTGAAACTCGGACGATAGCTAAAAAATATTATTTTAATTTATTATAATACAATGTAATTTAATATTATGTATAATATGTATATATATACGTCGAAAGATAATTTTACAATAATTATTTTATGCTTCAATTTGTTAAAATATTTTAGTTACAATTTGAATTAGATAGTATTATTGTAAATATAGGGTTTGATTGTACTTGAATATCCTGTGAGATCTCCACAACGGGGGAACGCGGGTCCATCCGCTGCATTGAGGATGAGGAATTGGTCCACATTACAAAGACCTCTGTCCAACGGCCTGGTTGTATTGAATTCCAAGAAGTCGAGTCGCACATAGCAAATACCAGCTCTGATGTTGATCTCATGAGAGCAAATGATGTTCCCAAGAGTTGGATGAGGATAATCCGGGGAGTAAAACGTTGAATTGTGCTCGCGCGTCTCTCCTTTACATCTCCTCTTAACTATGTATAATATCAAGAAATGATTCCCAATTGCTCATTACAATTACAAAGCAAATAAACTAATTATAATTGATTAACCTAACAAAAAATCGACCTCAGTTTTAATATTCTTTGCAATCAACCCATCTTAACTCATGCATAAACTTTGGTCAAAAAATACCCAATAAAATTAATTGTTCTTTATAAAAAGTACTATGTAATAAAGTTAATAAAATTTACTATGTAAATCAATATGCTCTTGTGACTAAAATAACGAATATTTAGTAAACCTAATAAAATTAAAGCAAAAATAATTTTAAGTGAATTGTAAAAAGTAAATAAGGAATTGTTTGGGCCAAAAGTAGATTAACTTACAGTTGCAGCAGACGTTTGAATTAGCACAATTTGATGCAGGGAGTCCTCCGTGGGTCAGACATGTGTCTCTTGAGAGGCAAATCCCGTCCACGCAGCCCGAGACTTCGTTGACTTCGTTCTCGAACTCGCCTCGACCTGCGACGAGGCCTAGGAGGAATGGCACTACGAGCAATCTGACGACCAACGACATCCTCTGACCTCTCGTCAACTCTCCTGGTCGAGTTAAGTATAGGAGAGTTAGTTGCCCTTCTGCCCCACTTCCCTCCTTCTCTTCCACACTCATCCCATTGTCCATTGTCTCCTTCTTCGCCAGATGAGATGCACCTCATATCATTATGCAATCGCTATTAAAATACCACCTTCATTTAACTAACATTTTACACTAAATTTTTATTTACAAAGTCCCAACCAAGCCAACCTCTATCTCCGTAATATTGGTCTCAATTCACCCTTTTGTTCCTGTACAATACCTTTGTATATTTCTAGTATTTTTAATAGTGTATAGTTTATTGTTAGTGTTTTGATTAATACTTGATTAATATGTAAGCTCGCTGAGCTCATCATTTTAAAATTCATTCTTTCACCCACTTTCACTCCCAACAGGCTGTGGATTGTTCAGGGTGGAATTGGACAATAATAAGGAAATTGAATAGAGTTAATAATTAAATATAGGAAATGTGGATTGAAAATTATTGTGATTGGGGTAAGAAGAGGAGTTGGAATAATTAATTGGGGCAAACGACGAGGAAACTGGTCGAGAGGTGAAAAATAAGGAATTTCGTTAAATCTGGTTTACCTCTCAATTACCCCCGTCCTGTCATCTCAATTACAATGAGTGTCAACGAACTGAAATAGAATACGACGTAATAAAACATTCCTTAATTCTCCTTTTGTTTTAATTGACTTTTTATTCAATTGAGAGAATTTCGACGTAATTTTAATCTATAAATCTCAAGTTTTCTAATAAAATTTAGTTAACATTTGTCAATTTTTAACTTTTGCAAGTACAATTTTTAATGTTAATATTTTGCATAATTATTCATATCTTTAATGTAAATATTATTCATAATTATTAATGTTAATTATGTAGTAGATAATTTAGCTCGAGAACGGTCATTTTCTTAAATATGGGAAAATGTTTTGGATGACAAAGGGCTTTTCGTACATTTCTTGAATGGCATTCGCGAGGGAAAAACTGGCGACTCCGGTTCCCACAATGAACGCGTTGATGGACGAGAGACCAAAGAAGCTGTGTTGGGTTGGGACGATGAGGCAAACGGTGTTGATGGCCATTGCACCGGCACCAGCTAAACCCCATTTATTATTGGCTAGAACGCAAATGTACACGTTCGCGATAACGACAATCCAAGACACAACTTCGGTCACTCCTTTCACAATCGTGATTTTCGCTCCCAAATATGAACCCTGAGGACAATAATAGTTTTTGTTTTATAATTAATTTTGGTTACATCAACTAAAACAAATGAACAAAGTAGACATTTTTTGTTTAATATTTAAATATTAATATTTTACAATTGGAATAAGAGCGAGAACCAAGAGTAGCTGAAATAAATTTAAAAAAATAGTAATTAAATTTTGCCGATTTTACGTTAAATATTGAGGGAAATGTTTATTAAATAGGTAATGTTAGCAAATATTTATATCTGTAATATTAAATAATTTAAATAGTCAATTAAATATCAATTACATAGTCAATTAAATATCAATTACAAAGTCAATTGAATGAGGATAATAGACAGTAAACATAAGTCCAGTAAGCTGTAGATCATAACAAAATATTTTTTCTTATTAAGGAATTTATTTTTTTTTATAAAAATGAATTTATGAACGGAATGAACCATTGGGTATCCAGCGACGACAGATAGCCAACAGCATAGGAAATGCTTTCTCAGTATTTCCTTTCCAAGATTGTAGTAATCACTCAGCTTCCCAAACTCAATCCCTACGGTTACAACTGCCAAAATCAATGAATCTATACAAAGTGGTGCATTCATTCAAGAAACGTTACCTAAGGCGGTGACGCCGAGGAAGCAAGTAATGGCCGCCAGAATGAAATAACTCCAACCATAAATGAGATGAATCCAATTTCCCTTGACGTATGGGAAGGTCAAATAAACCCCGTAGACGGATGAGACAAGTGATGAGACCTTTGTTTAGCATAATAATTAATAATTTATTAACTAATTAATTAACAATTAAAATAAATTGCATTAAAATACGTGATTATTCCTGAAAAATTGATCAAAAATTCAATATTTAGATTTTAGAGTTTTTACCAGTAAACCAAAAATGACCATATCCTCGCCTTTTTCCATTTTGAAGACAAATTGTTCTCGGCAAAGAATTCTTTACATTAACTATATTACTTTAAATTAAATTGAAATAATAATTTAATGAGGGAAAAACCTAAACTAAACAATAAATTGAATAAAGTAAATAAAATGTTATTCGATCAAATTATGGCTTGTGATGGAAAAAAAGACTTGTGATTTATTTATTTGTTTATGTGACAAAATTTCAATTTGGTTCACAAATCTTATGATGAGTTGATTTAGAACTTAATTATTAATAAGAGCAATTACTAATTGTCAATTAGAATTAAAATGGGAGTAAGGTGCGAAGAGTGAGCCTTTTTAGAGAACATTTCATTCAAGGCATTTGTCTCCAACCAAGTCGAGACTCCAAGGCCGAAAATTATTGAGATGAAAGAGGAAATTCCCAAAAAGTCCTTGGTCAAGAGTGATAAGATGTTCAGGCCCATCACGACCATCAACACAATTTCCCAAATGTTCTCCGTCAAAATGGCAATATAGAGGCGTAAGAACAAAATGAGCCTAAAGATCACTTAATTTTGGGTCTCCTCGTCTCGCTCGAAAAGAGATATATGATCTTTATAGAAAATAATGATCAAAATCATTAAGAAAATACTATAAAACACAAAGGAAACATGAATAATTCATTTTTATTTAATTCTAATTTTGATTTTAAGCTAATTCTGCCTTGATGGTCATTTGATTTATAAGTACTTGTCGATAGTTACTGAATGGATTACTACGAATATAGTGAAAATCTGAAAATACAATTACAAATTTTAAAATTTATTTAGTATCTACTATATCACAATTAATGATATAGAAATCAAATCTTCATCACAAAGCTTACCACAGAAAAGGGAGAGGGATATTGAACGTTGTAAATGAAAGCAACGGGCTAAAAAATATATAAAAAATACTCTTTATTAATATTACCAAATTGTTCATATTTGGTTAGACTAAATAGTTGATAAGTATAATAATATAATTGAGATTTAATATCTCTTAAGTTCTTATTTGAATTTTCAAGTGGAAAGCAAATGATTACTGCCAGGTACGTTAAACTGGAAAATCTATTCATCAACGTCAATGTGGTTTCAACATGTGTTAAAATATCGTTCTCCATATAATAATCTATATTTACAAGACTATTTAAAATCTCTTTCACAATAAAATAATTATTATTCTAATTTTCTTATATTATTGCAAAAATGAAAAATTTAGAAAACAAGATTTAGGTAAGACAGTATAGACAGTGATGATTCATATTCATGGCGTTGGAATTGGAATGTGCAAAGCGTGTGTGTTTTTCTTACACACTGCATAGAATCCCAAGACAGTTGAAATTGCCGAAAGGAGAACAAAGGCCCAGCCCAAAATCAATTGGAGAGGATCAAATTTGATAAGAAATTGGGGATGGCAGCAATGGTTGTCGAAAAAGTTAACTATAGGAATGGCCGGACTCGTTAAAAAATAATTATTTGATATTGAGAAGAACAACATAAAACGAATTGTAGGAATTGTGTAATTGACTCAAATCTTCAAATCTCTCAATCGAAGTTCGTATTCTTGAGCAAAGACCTGAAGGTAAGTTTACAGGATTAAATCAGCCATTACCATTTAAAGATCTTTTAAAAAATACGAAATTTCTAAAGTGACACATTGGTTCGTTTCAATATTTAGTGGTTATTAATTAGATTTATTATATTTAAGATGGTTCGAGGTGGATGTTGCGCTTGTATCTTTGAATGTCTCATTCCACCGGTTGGAGTTTGGTGTGAACGAGCATGTGTCATCGAAATTCTCATTGTACTCTAGCTATGTTTGTTCTTTGTTATTCCTGGTAAGCTTCATGATTAACACATGATCAATACTTAACAATTTTATTCAACATGTGAATTACTGGGAGAAATTTTAAAGATAAATTCTGGCTAATATAACTCACATACTCATATTATTTTCGTTTAAAAAAAGGTATAATCTACGCTTGTTGTGTTGTGAAGGGCTGTTGCAAACCTATAAAGTTATAACCTATTTGGGTAATTAATGTGAATACCGAATGCTATCTTTTTACTTAAATCCAAGCTTATTCATTTCCTCAAAAATATCAAGCTAATAATCTATTTACGAACAATAATCTCGATATTGCAAATTGAAATCTAATCTTCAGTATATGTGAGCAATAAAATTTAAAATAAACAACTAATTTTTATTCATGCATTTTATATTTTATTACGTCACATAGTTAAGATTAAGAGAATAATATAGAAATGACTGTACGCAGGTAGCATATAAAATACTGAGAAAAATCAAGTATATATTAATAGATATAAACATTAGATTAGAAAGCTTATTTAAAGATGAAAATTGAATATATTCAATTGTAATGTATTAAATATAGCTAATGGTGATTTTTGATCTTCAGTTTTCTCCTTTTTAAGAAAACGGGAATAACAAAAAAGAAAAGTCCAAAAAAGGGTTTCGAATTATGGTGGTTAATTAGTAGAAAAAATAGATGTCATTCGCATTTAATAGTTTGATGAAAAGAGTTAAAATCTATGACGCGTTCACCACATGAGTTTTTGGTTGATGGCATTTGAACGAAGCGATGGTCCCAAAGGATCTCCGACGGGAGATAGGATGACCTCGCTTGGGTTGTCAACCCAGTTGACTCCACAATTCCTTCGAGGATGACGATTATCTCAAAGGAATTATTTCCCCTTTCTTCCTCGTTTTCAGCCAAGAGATGAAAGAGCGGACTTTTCTTTTCAATCTTATGGACGATGAGTGTAGGCCAAAAAAGTAATATTTTATTTCCTTTTTCTCCTTCGCCGCCGACCTTAATTTAATTTAAAGTTTAATTTTAACAACTATTTAATAGCTGAAAATATCCATTTTCATTCATAGGAACTTAGGGACGTTTAGAACATTAACTAAATTTAGCAAAAGTAATTAATTATTTTTTATAAATGATCTTCAAATAAATTACTTCCAATTCTTCTTGATGGTAATTGACGACTTCGCCTTCAGCTGTCGTCCGTTTCTTAATAATTTGAGCTCGAACGTGAGCTTCGAGTAAATGAGATTTCCTCATGTCCGCCACCTGGAAAAAATCTTATTTAATTCAATGCGGAATCCACAACTCATGATAATGAGTGATTTAACAAAACTTTTAAACTTTATAAAAAGCTTATTGGATTTGTCAATTGAGTTAGGTATATGGGTGGCTTACACGGAACATGAAACAGAGTTGATTGTCTCTTTTGCAAATCACTGCTTTGTCACTGAAGAGCAACGTTGCTGTGCGCTTCTTGGCTCGAATCATTTTCACAAAAAGAAGCCCAACCTTAATTAAAGTAAATAATCTTATTTATAATATATATATCAAAGTCGATTAAATCGACAGTCTTCATTAAACTTCACTATTCACCAGCATAAATGAATATTCATTTAGATTGAAGTAATGTCGTTATAGTTGAGATAAATTGGATTTAAATTGAACAAACCATGAGTCCTTCTATAATGACGCCAAAGATTGATTGAACACAAAATAAAATGACAGCGTCGGGACATTCGTCTTTAAGTTCATAAAAACCATAACCCGTCGTATGTTGAGTTTCGACGGAGAACAAAAATGACTAGGAAAATATTTTATATTTATTAAAATAAAATAAATTGTTGTTAACTATTTAGTTCTTTTCCAGCATTAAATTAGCTCTTCAAAAGTATAAGTGTTAAGGTTTGTATTAGAGTGAGTAAAATATATTTTTTAATGTTTATACTGACCTTTGCAAAATTGTCTATATTGGTAATGCCTGTAACGAATTAACAAACGTTGTGTTAATATTTTTAATTGAGCCTTAAAGAATTGTAAAGTCAATAATACTCACAAGGAGTCCATAGAGGATTTCCGAAATTGTGTAAATCTCCGTGTAGCCAGAGTATGAGATACCATCCAATTGCAAACTGAAATACGAAGAAGATGAGAATTTGATAATACAATAGCACTGCACTGTCTGTGCATCAAAAAAGAATAAAGAATGCTATGCTTTCTTAATCAAAGAAGGCTACTTAGGTATAACTTCAATATAGGAAAATTAATTCCTAATTTGTATTCATCCTTACTAAAAACCATGATCCAAAATACGTGAAGCAGAAGAAGAATAAAGTCCATCTCCTTTAAATTAATAAAATCAGGATTTAATAATAATTGATTTTTATATTTATAGCAAACTAAGTACCAAACAATTTGCAACTCAATATTACCATCTAATTTCCAGGAGCGTCGTGAAAAGGTCTGAGAAATATTTAATTCTTTGTTTCTGCACATTGATTGGGGAGTAATTTGTCATTCCTTCTTTACTCACAGCTCGATCCTCTTTACTAGAATCACGATACTCAATCAAATATAAAATATACATTTAAAAATCAAAATATATTATATGATTATATTTATATCTACATTTTTAATAAATCATACATTTTTGCATCATACACCAAATGCATTTAAAAATAAATTATCTTTTTACTCAATTTTCAGATAATACTTCTTAAGAAAGGCACAATATTATCAAATCTCAAATAAAGCATATTTATACATATACGCAATAGCCTAACCAAACAATTTAAGCACTTTTGAATCATAAGTTTAAACTAACAATAAGTAATGATAGCCCTGCATACTTCATACAATAATAATATATATGAAAAGTCAATAAAAAAAACTTGTTGATATCATAATTAGGTATGTATTTTGTATAAAATATGTATATCTATATAAGACTAATATTGATATCCAGAGATTTCTTTTGTTCAGATTTAAAAATAAGGAATATTTTTGAATCTTATCATTCTATCATTCACCAGGACATTATTATAGAATGGTAACGCTTAAGTATATCATGTGTACTGACTACGAGTAGATACTCGTACCAGTAAAAGTAGAGTATTACCATACACCACCAAAATATGAGTAGGTATATGGTTTAGTATTTGAATATTACTATTTGGGTAAATTCTTGGACTTTTGACTTTTGGTTAATTTGGTGGCTCCGTAGTGTACGAGGGAGGCCAAGGGCTCTTCAGGCTCCCCAAGGTGGAGGTTCACTGCCTCTTCGTCTCCACGCACTTCCACGTACTCATTCTTCTCGCCCATCACCCGGGTTTTTTCCCTCTTAAGATCTTCTAAATCCTCGTGGTCCTCAATAAAGGAATCAACTAACGAGTTTCCTCCACGAGCTCTTCATTATTGTAAGTGAACTTTGCGAACTGGCTAAACGAGATTTTAGGAATCGCAACTACTTTTTTCATTAGTCAATTCTCTTTATATGAAACCACGTGTTGGGGAGTTGTTGATACTTTATCCTCAACTTGTGTGATACTGTAAACATTTTAGTGAGCATTTTATATCTAGTCTTTGCCCCTCGACGTTCATTGCTTAAATTTATTGTCTTTTTTTTAATATAAAAAGCATAAATACATTATTATCAAACGACAATTCTTGTTAAAGATGTGTATACGTAATATTCATGTATGTGTGGCGAATGAAGATAAAGAAGAGCATTTGACTATATTATGATTATCGTTATTATAAAAAACACTCATTGTACTTATTATCCGTTTTATATATTTATATTGTATTATGTATACTTCTTTCAATATTTATGAACAGCAATGTAATTTTTCGTATACCAAGTATTTCTCTTAATAGCCCAGCTTGGACCAAAAGTGTCGCATGGAGCATTTTGTGCAGGAAATGAGAGTCGTTTATTTAATAAACTTAATCATTTGATATGGAAATCATTATCATTCTATTGAGGAGATATTCAGAATGAGAATTAATTTACTCAAATACAATTGACATTGAACAAAGAACCTTGGTGGAATTGCTTTATACTACTTGTTTACACTTGATATACTTTTGTTCACTTCACCCCCGTATAAAAATCTCATATCGATATGAAGAAATTAAGCACTGCGCTAAACAGATTGTTCATTTCCTATGTATTATTTTATTAATAATGAATTAGGATTGACTTTACGACATCAATCTAAAAGGAAATTCTTTGAAGTAAATTGAAATTCCTTATAATTTCGATTTACCTCAATTATATGTAGCTAAATATAATTTTGATCATAAATTATATTTTGACAAATTCTGAAAAGGTATAATGATGGCAATCTATTAAACAGGAACAAATTTGAACGTAAGTATCAACTATTGTTCTGTTACTGAATGTTGGCGGAAAGCCACGTGGAAATTTGCATATATGGGCAGAATAAAATTTATCCGCTCCCATTTATATATTTTATTTCTAAAATTTAATATTTGTATAAAATAAAAATATATTACTATAATTAGTACTATACCATATATGATATTATGATATAATATATATATCTCATTTTTTCAATTGCGCATATATATTAAACATATATATAATATTTAAAAGTGCACAAAATTCTGCCCAGGTATGCAAATCATGCTCTTGCCAACATTCGGTAACAGAACAATAAAATACCTAAAATCCCTATTTGTATATCATTTAAGTGAATAAGGTGAATTTAAAGTTTGACGCTCGTGTTCGTCAATTTAATCATTTCTTTATCATTTTATCATTATTGCATACTAATGCATTTGAAAGATAAAATATGAACCATGAAAGAATTAATTTAAGCATAAAAATGTTTAGATATGGAATAGAGAAATTCACTATTTAATTAAAGTTAATACTAATTAACAAGTCATTAATTACTTATTCATAATTTCTATGTAGTAATTATTAGCCATTAAACTAATAATTAACAATATTTAAAATGAATGCTAGAATGTAAACAAGTTCAAGATAAAATTATTCATTATTTCATTTAAAAAATATAAACCAAGCATATATTACTAGCATTTAAGTAATATAACACGGCGTTTAATGTGAGAGTTAAAAGAGAAAGTTAAACTCAAGCTTTCAACAAGAGACAAGTCATCAATAAATATACAATGTTCAATCAAATACAAGAGAGATAGCGAGTGTAGGTATTAAATGAAATAGGGAGTAGATACAGGGATGTTTTTGAAACGCGTCCAAGACGTGTTGTTCTCGTGTTCTTGGAAGGAAAATGTCAAAATCCTTTTAAAAATTCTTCCAGATGTTTCTTCAGGTAATTGTCATTAATCCACAGCTCAGATCACTCGCTTTCTCATTCATTTACATAAATATGATTAAATCCACATACTCTTACCGTCTTACCTATTTAATCTACTTAATACAAATATAGTATTCTTATTATCAAAATACATATTCAATATTCATTTAGTCCTTCATGCAGATAAAGTCTGGAATATTATTTTTTAATTTTTTAATTTAAAAGTGTTATAAGTTGAGACGTTGAGAGTGTTCTAGGATTAAGAGAGTTCTTTATGTATGTATTATAGAAAAATTATTAATATATCATATTAAAGTTTATTTTTTGAGCCAAATTCTTTACTCAAAACAATAAAACGGAAAACGCCAGAATGAATTTTTAATTCCAATTTAATAAGATCTATTTTTAATAATTTGATAGTTGAGTTCAAAAGAGTTCAAAAAGTGGAATTTAATTGATTCATATTTCTGTGTATTAAAATGCAAATAATTTATTGACAGGAACATTGAAATAATTTTTCGCTACTAGTGTCGTAGACGAGTATAATGAGTGACGTCATTTTGGGATTCCAAACGCCCCTGAAAAGACCCTACAATAACCGGAAAAGATGAGAGATAAGCAGTTGTGTTCAATTTATAAGTTCACGAATGGAGATTACATGACACATCGTCAACAACTTAATTTTCTCAGGGATTACTTACTTGTAGGACATTACAAAGGCTAGGTATACAAAATATGAATGATTTATCTCAGCATTTCAGTTCTGACTTATTTTTCGTGTTAAGTCAAAGGCGTAAGGAGTTAAGAAGAAAGGATGAATTTTAAAACAGTTGACATTTGTGTCTTAATCGCTGATAAGATATTTATACCAAATATTTGTATTAAGTTATCACATTATTGGTTAAGGACATAAGACATGAATCAATTATTTAAAACCAATGGTGAATTTATGTATTGAACGAAAGAGATTTATGATGGATTAAAGACTATCTTTTAGCTCACAGTTAAGCACGTTACCTGCCTTTTATTATCCTTTCCCCATTTGCTTTTATATATTCTTTTTGAACTCTTGTGCAAACATTAATAAGTATAAGTTTTATACTTGTAAGATCAGATTATATTTCATATACGAATTATATTTACTTTTACTACAATGCTTTGTCAAGTCTAAAGGAGAAAGGAATCACGTTCAATACGGAGATGTCATTAGCATTAATGTAATATATTATTGTACGAGTATTAAACTTAGGGAAATAAAAAGATACATTTTGTATCTTATACATTTCATCATATTATAATTTAATAATATAATAATAATAAAATATAGAATAATAGAAAATGCTAACAACGTAAGTGGGGATAGCACACGGTTTAAATGGGATTGTCTGGAAGGACACCTGAATAGAAAACACTCGAGTATGAACATTTAAGAGCAAAGGGATTTAATTTAATCATCCAAGTATTTAAACCTTTTACGTCTTTAAGAACTTCGTCACTATTCGAAGAATCCCAAAGACAATAAGAGCAAAAACCCCATGTTATCCTTCGTTCATTCTTAAATTGTTCTTTTGTGATCATTAAAATAATTTTAATTAAATATAAGGTTTTAATATCCATTAATGGTGTTTAGGATTAAGAGAAAGAACTTTAGAAAAATTAGGTTAAAATAGAAAACTAGTGGTGTTTTAAATATTAAAAAAATAATCCAAAATTGATCCAAGTTTCCAATAAATTACTCAATGAAAATAAGTTCGTCTGATATAAGCCAAAGTAAAACAACTCTCAACGTGGAAATCATAAATCATAGACAATATAATAACTGATAAACTGATGAATTGGAATTGACTAATTATTTTCCAATTTTCTTCTTATTAAGAAATGCATTCGAAGTCGTTTGTCATTCCAGGGATGGGCGTAGAGAGACCAAAAGGATGGCGTTCACTTCTTCGTCGAGTTCTCAAGCGGAATGCTGGTCTTGAGGATCGTTCCCGGAACGAAGGGATGATGAGCGAAGAGCAGCTCACGTCGTCCTTTGACACTTTGCACGAGACCGATACGAAGATTTTCTTGCCCTCAGACGCTGAGGATTCCTCTGCTTGTTCCACGCCAACTTTGAGACAAAGCCACTATGGAACTCTCTCCTCTCTCATGCATCTGTCCAAAGAGGAACTCAAAAGGAGAAGGCGTGTTTATTTTTTTAAATAATTTGAAGACTTCAAAACTAACTAAAAATAAGAAAATATTATTTAATATTTAATTTAATAATTTACTTAGACGGGATCGGGCTGTAACCAAACATGGCGTTTGCAACTTTAAACCATCAAACATTCGATCTCATAGGATGAAATACCTTTATGACTTGTTCACCACAGTTCTCGAACTTCCTTGGCGTTGGACTCTCTTGACATTTGGCTTTTGCTATGTTGGCTCATGGTTCAGTAAGTTTAATTACATTATTTTGGAATTAAAATTATTTATAATTTTTGATTGCACAAAGAACTTTATAACTGGTACAATTTCATTATTTATTTTAATTTTTTTTATGAATCTGCTTGGTTTTTGAACAGTTTTTGCGTGTTTCTGGTATTTGATTATTTACTTGCACGGAGATTTGGATAATACGAACAATCCGTCATGGTCATTTTGTGTAACAGGTTTGAAATATCTCTTATTAACTCAATAAAAAATACAAAAGGTAGTTAGATTCAAGAATAGAATGAAAACGAAACTGCTACAATTTTTCACAATTAAATCTTAATAAATAGGAATTAAAAATTTCGTCTCGGCGTTTTTGTTTTCCGTTGAGACTCAACACACTACTGGTTACGGGTATTATCACATAACGGATCAATGTCCAGACGCCATATTTCTCCTCTGTGTACAGTCAATCTTTGGCGTCATTATGGAAGGGTAACGAAAATGAAATCAAAATCAAGCACCTCTACATAATATTTAAAGAAAATGTTTTTAAATCTAATTGTTTTAATTATTTCCCAGACTTCTCGTCGGCCTCGTGTTTGTGAAAATGGCAAGAGCAAAAAAGCGGAATGCGACGCTGTTGTTCAGCCGCAATGCCGTGATTTGCCAAAGGGACGGAGCGTTTTATTTCATGTTTCGAGTGGCCGACATGCGGACGTCCAATTTGCTCTCTGCCTCCGTTCGAGCTCAACTCGTCCGGAAACGTGTGACGATGGAAGGGGAAATCATCAACTACCAACAAGAAGAACTCAATGTTCAATTCTCATTCATTAACTCTTTTATTCCCAATTAATTGTAATCATTCCAACCTAACCCATCTGCTATTAATATGAGACTCCTAATTAAAACTACTCGTTTACTAATCAAAATCATTTTAAAAATTCTAATTTTTAATAACGGTTGAATTTGAAAACAACACCCAACACCAACAACACCGCTTAATAACACCAAGAATTTGTTTTTGAACAGGTTGGAGGAGACGGCGAGAAGGAAAATGACATTTTGCTCTTTTGGCCGACCACGATTGTTCACAAGATGGACGCTGGGAGTCCTTTGTACCAATTCTCATCTAAAGACTTTGGCGAGGACAATCAATTCGAGATCATCGTCATTCTCGAAGGGATTGTGGAGTCAACTGGGTTGACGACCCAAGCGAGGTCTTCCTATCTCCCGTCGGAGATCCTTTGGGGCCATCGGTTTCAAGCCATGTGTCCATTAAAGAACCAAGGGGCCGAGCGAAGGGTCGACTTTTCACTTTTTCATGCCACGTTTCCTGTCAAGACTCCTGAGACTTCTCCGGCCAACTATGACAAGCTCAATGACTTTCTCTCACGGATTGAGTAAATTCCTCATTTAAATTATATAGGATCGAAAAGAAATTTATTTAATAATTTGTTGTTAACTATTTAAATATAATTTGAATAAAATATGTATGACCATTAACACGTTTACTGAATTTTTCATATTTTTACTTTCCATTTCATAACATGTTTTTTAGGATTTGGGCATTGAATTAATTACAATAATTAACATGCAGCAATTACATTTAAATTGCAGTTAATAATTAAAATCTTCAATACGTGTAAAAATTATATGTACAACTGAACTAAATTATACAGATTTTTTAAATATAATAATTATAGTTAAATATTGTTTTCGAACGTTTAACGTTTAACGTTTAGCATATTGAAATGATGCTTTGCATTAAAGTGGGGATAGATTATACTTTGCCTTCATAAAGCTATGCATAGCGGTTTTGTTTATGCGGGAAAGTTATATGTTCTTTGGATTCAATCTGATTGATGACTCATCAATGATGAGATTTTTCACTCTCACTTGTTCTCGATCCGCCTAAGTTTAGCTCCCGATTATTTAATCAAGCAGGGTAATTAGCAATTTACAAATATGCCTATTCATATATTTATTTTCAATAAATAAATGTTATCAACTTTTTTCTAATAATTTCATTTATTGGAATTTCTAGTTGAAAAGAAAACTAAATTGTCAAAATGGCTTCACAAGCTTTAGAAGCTTATGTGAATCGTAAGTTGATTTTAAATAATTAAATAATTTAATTCATTAACTTTTATATATTTGTGCGATACTCAAATAACTAATTTTTCATTTACTTATTTTTACAGGTCTAGTGTCAATTATTACATCAGATGGAAGGAATTTTGTGGTAAGCTAAAGCTTTTTCTTATAAATAAAATTAATTTTAATTATTAGAGAGAAATTGTTATTTAATTGATTGAATTGTTAATTAGGGTATGCTCAAAGGATTTGATCAGACGATTAATATCATCCTAGACGACAGCCATGAGCGAGTTTATTCAGCGACTCAAGGAGTTGAACAAATAAATCTAGGATTACATGTTATCCGAGGAGATAATATGTAAAAGAATTTACTTTTTACTTACGATCTTAATAATTTCATTAATTTTTTACACATTTTTTTTGATAATTTGAGCTAATTTGTTTTTCTTCAGAGCGGTGATAGGGGAGCTAGACGAAGAGATCGACTCGAGACTTGACATGACTGCTATCAAGGCGGATCCTCTCAACCCGATAGTTCACTGACGCTTTTTGTACAAATTATTTTTCTATTCTTTAGATAAAATTTTTTTTCTACTTGTTTATCCCTACTCCTTTGTTTTGAATCTTGGTAAATGTATTAAAAAAATTAACCACGAAAACGATAATAAAATCAGCAATTTTATTTGAAAACATTTTTTATTATTAGTAATTTTCAATTTATTATATTTTTACAGTACATACATAGTATAATTAGCTTCATAGTCACTACTCCTCATTATAAGATAGAATCCCCATAAATGTTTTCATAAGATTCAATTAAATTAAGTTTATATTCATTTTTACATATACCTTTACGCAGCTTTGCTATTTCTCAAACTATTGTATTCGCTATTACAATAATTTTTACAATAATATTTCTATATTCTTATATAAGTTTATAAATCATTTATGATGAAATGATCACATTGAGTTATTTAAGATGATAGGTTAATTATATGATATAATAGATAATGAATTGATGATAAATACAAAATAAAAGATTAGAATGAAAACTCAGACCACCTGAAAGCATTAAATTAAAGGTTTATAAAAGAAGCTCATCCATACTAGAATAAAGCTTTATTATTTACTAATAATATTAGAAATTAAAAGATTAATTTCGTATTTTAAGAGTTAGTTTTGCAATGTTTACATTTAAATCCTCATATCTCACTAATATCTTCCTCGCAAGATCAGATAAGTCAGCTGGCTGAGAACATAACATTTCCTCCTTTGATATTTAAAGAAAAGGGAGTTTTCAAGTGTAAGGTCTTTCTCATTACACCTCTCATTCACATTCCTTACATTCAAGTTTGCTCGCATAAAACAATAATATTTGTATTACAAAAGGAATCATAAGAAATTGTATTCAAATGAAGATGTTTCTCATCCCGAACATTTCCCACAAAGTAAAAACGCCGCTACGCTGGTTATGAATGGCATAAGCTCAACATTTTGAGCAATTTCGTTCTTTTTTAGAGGTTGAAAAACGGTACATGAGAAAAGGATGTGGGAAATGTAATCTGAACCTTTAAACCGTACAAATCTCATTTTCGACACAAATAAAGAATTAATTAATAATTTACCATTTCTAATTTCTTCCCAATTTTTTCAATGATTGAAAAAGAGGCGGAAGTTGAAGAAGCCACGAGAAGAAGAAGAAGGTGATGAGTATAAAACAAGCCAGGATTTTTCAGTTCTTCACCAGTTGCAAAGGAGAATTAACCGGATTCAAACTGAAGAGACTTTGAGCTCGGACCAGTTCCCTTTGTATCTACCCAAGATAGTCGTCTCGAGTCGTTTCAAAATGAACGGAATACTGGCAAGTTTCTTACATTTTTAAAATTCATTTAAAATTCATAGTAAAATTTTAATTAAGCTACTAAATTATATCAATATAAGCGTTGAGTTAATTAGCATTATTTGTACAGTTTCTCATTGGGCTTTCCTTGCTCCCGGCTTTGATTCTCTGTGGAGAGGAAGAAACCAAGACGAAAACGAACGAAGTTGAGGAAATTGAGAAGAAAATGACAATGATGGAAGTTCCGTTGCCTGAACCTGGCGCCCCGAAATTCGTCCCAGCCGACATGGACGTTAAAGACATGTCTGGTGATGGAACGACTAAGAAGGGAAAGAACGGAAAGGATTTGGAAACTGTAAGTTAGAACGAAACATTTTTATATAGCAATAATAATTAAAATTGCAGTTTGTCTGTGAAACCATTCAGAGTGATATTTAATTTAATTATAATTTTAATTTCAGGCTTCATCCGTCTTGTATTTGCATGATCCGTATCATCACTATCACCACCATCACCACCCTTATTTCCATCATTATCCCTATTATCATCATTACCACCATCACCATCATCCTTACCATCATCATCACCACCCTTACCATCATTACCACCACCACAAGTGAACGCAATTTAACGTCGTCAATTTGGCTTTTTGGAATAAATAACTTTTTCATTACCTTTGAAATATTTTCATTTTCTTATTTCATGAAACGAGCAAGCATTCAATTCTTATTCATAGTTAAAGTTAAGAAATTCATACACAATTAGTCACAAAAACTTATTAGTGTTTTTTCTTATTAGTAGGTTATTATTATCGGAATTTTGGGCTATTTTTATTTTTAGTAACTAATTTTATACTTTTATATGAAACTAAAAAGAAATGTCAAATGATCTTAGAGTCATCAAATATAAGAGCGATGCTTCAAACGCCCTTTTATATGAAAATCTGGAAATGTTTTTTTTACTAGACAGATCGATCTAAAGATTTTAATATCAGAATTCTGCATTTTAATTACTTAAAATATAGAATAACTAAAAACTAAATTCAAGAAATTAACTATCTTCGCATTATAATTCTTAATAATAAATGTTTCAATCTCAATTAAAAGTCATATTACGCTAAATAATGATATAATTTTTATAATTACCGGAATTAAAATTATAAAGCCACGTGATCCTTAATTACCTGTGGAAGATAGGCAAAGAACGCTCATCGCATCTCGCCATTTGCAAAAAATCAGGAGAGCAAGTTGGACGCGTGATTCTGGCGGTTCCCTTATTAAATCCTTCGTTTAATCTCATTGCTAGTTAAATATTTGACCCACGCGGTTTTATAAATCAAGAACGTTGAGTGAGTGTCGACTTTTTTCTTTGTCTCGTCAAAGCTTCTCTTAGAATAGAAAGTCTCTTCTCGCCATCCGCCTAACTTGTAAGTTAATAATTTACTATAATCTCCTTCTTATTTTCTCATGCCTTTTCTAACTTGATTTCTTTTCTATCAGTTAAGACTAATTAGGTAGTAAGCTAGCAAGTCCCATTAATTATAATAGCATCACTACATCACTTGCATGATGAACCAGGCTATCCCAATTATATCAATTTTGACATTTTGACGTAATGATTCCCCCTCATCTAACTAACGATTAGCTATTTTAATTTGATATTATTTTCAAAACGCCAATTTAACTTATTTCTCTGAACAATTCAACTCTGACCACATCGATAAAATTTCCATTATCTTTTTTCTGTCTCGAGGATCATTATGGAAATGGACATCCTCGATTTGTGGTGGAGCGCTGAAAATGATTACCAAGAGAGGCTCTTTGTGAAACATAGGGATGATGTTGTTCACGAGCTTGTATCAAATAAAAATGGGGTGACAATCCATTATATACAACGTAAGATTTCATAATTAAATTTTTTGAATCAAATTTTTCATTGTTAGGGTTTAATCCCAGTTTAATCCTGTATATTCATTTCTTAGAAAAGTTTAAAATTCCTTATAAAGAAATGGGCTTTGAGAAACTCGAGCATTTTTTGTTCCACCTCGACGATCTTCTCCAAGTCCGAGAAGTACGGGGAAAGCCCGGCATGTACTATCTATTTGTACGTCATCTCTTTCTCTTTCATTATTTAATAAGAACAATTTCATAAATAAATTATTAAAGGGATTAACTAAATTATTAAAGATTCTCCTTGAAAAATTTCCGAGTTGATTTATTTAGTTTTTTCTTTTAAGGTGGGACGTGTGCCAAAAAATTTAATTTCTCATCGTTCGGTGATCATCAGCGATAAGCCGAAAAGTTGTACCAGCGAGGACACCATTGCATCAACTCACCCTGTCCATGTAAAAATGAATGTTTTATTTACTTTATATACTTAATGCTACAAGCCTATAGTGAATAACAAACGAGAAGGCCGCTGAGTTATATCATGCGACAAAGGACATGAGGGTTCTGGA